>OY730480.1:53042613-53437584 GCA_963422695.1 Xylophagus ater | reverse complement strand
AATGTTCATTGATTATTGTTTTTAGGTAAATTACACCATCTTCTATTTTAATAATAGTTAATTTTATAAATATTATTTAGAATAAATTAAAAAATGCAAATAAAAAATTATAATTTAACAAAGAAGTTACTCATGAAACAAAACCAAAAAAACGAAAAAAAACCCAAAAAAAGATAATTCATATTTTCAAGGTTCATGCACTGTTTTATAAGCATGATCATGTTGTCAACTTGCAACAAAATTAGAAATAGAAATGAAGTTGCTGTTTTTCTAAAATTCTAGATTTGAATTGCCTTTTGTTTTTAAAAAATAAACTATGCATTAATGCACATAAAAATTTAATTTGGCTTTTATAAAGACTCATAATAGTTTTTTTTTTGTATGAATCATTTATTTTAACTATTTTTTAAAGGGTTAAAAGGATATGGAACTAATCCCCTTTTTTTCTATGTACTTCATGTCCTTTTTTACACGGTTTTTTCTGGAACGTATCTACCGTGTAAAAACAGAATTATGTGTAAATGAAAAGACAATTAGACTTGATTTGAATAATTTTCTTGAATTTCTTGCTAAATTTTAAAGCAGAACTTGTAAAACTAAGTTTATTTTTTCTAATAATTCTAAAGTTTTGCATGATATAATATTCATGTAAAATTATTAAGAGCCTGTAGTTGTAATTTTGAGAACACAACAACTATTTGCTAACAAATTTATAAATAAGTTAAAATCTTAAACAGACCCTTTTTTTGTTTTTGTTTATTTTTTATTATTACCTCCACAATTTTTATGTCAGCAAGCTGATGTTTCTTCACCATCTAATGTACAGGCAACATTCTCTAATTTATGTGCTAAATGCATTTTTTTGCAATTAATATCCATTTCTAAAGTATTCAAAATCTATTCAAATGTAAAATAAAATCAGTTACAAATGAATTATAAATTGTACTCATATATATATATACCTGATCCCTGTATTTTGTAACATAAATATAAAGCTCTTTAAGTGCTGCGATCGTATCAAATTCATCACTTTGTTGTACAGATAATTGTTGCATAGCAGTACCCATTTCTTGATCACTAATTTGTGGTAATCTAGCTACTTCACGATAAAATTGTTTAACCATTTCACGATATTGTGGAATATCCTTAAAAAGAATAAAAAAATAATAAATTTATGAGAAAATAAATTTCGTTTCCATTACTTTTGTAAATCTTACTTTTGCAAATAATAATTTATTTGATGGTGAATCTTTACCAAGACGATGTTCAATTGTTGAACATGCATCCATAAATGTTTGTGCAATAACTGATAGACATGCATCAACTGTTATCGTTTTATTAATATCAAATATAAAATCTGGATTTTTAATGAAATTAACCCAAAAACGTAATGGTAAACTATTTGATTTCCATGCATGTACAATTTCTTGATCACAAATACCATGACGTCTGGCTGCTTCATCTAATAAATCGAATAACCATTTTACAGCTGGTGGTAATTCTTCGTTAACTGTTAAGATTGTTGCAAAAAAATCATCAACAAATTTTTGTATTGTTCCTTTTGTTGCTAATAAACGTGTTAAAAATATTTCTGGTATTGCTTTATGTGTACGTTCAACTGCTGCAGCTGCAACAGCTGCTGCTGATGCATTTGTCGATGACAATGTAGAATTTTTTATATTTAAATGATGATCAGCGGATAATGGTTTAATTAAATGATAAACTCTTGGCTGTTGTAAACCAGATTCAAGATCACCATTTATTATAATATGTGATTGTGAATTATTAATATAATAAACTAAAAAAAAAAGGAACGAAAACAAAACATTTTAATTCAATTGAAAATAGCGATTTTTTTTTTTACTTACAATTATGAAATGATTGTTGTTTACTATAATTAATATTATAACTATCATTTTGTCTAGCAATTAATGACATTACAGCTGATTCTTTAACACCATAATGTGCTAAAGTATTTAAACGTTTCCAGCCGTTAATTGTTTTCGTTGTTAAATCTTCATCTTGTAATGTTAAATGACCGCCACGTCCATGACGCCATTCTAGATCAACTTCGATAACAGATGGACGCATTGAAAATGGTGTGTTTTTAAATAATGCATCTAAAATTTTCGATTTAACTTGTGATATTGTATCACAATCTAATACTTTACATTGAATTTTTTCATCTAAATCATCTTGTACAATATGTAATGTAACAATGCTATGTTCAATTTGTTCACGTAATAAACGTTCTTCAGATAATGAATATCTAGCATTATTTGTGACAGCATCGACTAAACCTTTTTCAATTTGATGTTTAATCGCTTTAAATAATAGAAATAAACTTGATCCAGCATATTCTTTTAAATAGTCGTACATACATATTGCCATATAATTTGTTAGCATTTTTTCAACAACACTTTCTGTACGACGTAACATTAGTTGCGGATGTTTTGTCATAACTGATTTATCAATTAAACGTAATAATAAACATTTCAAAATTTCTGTAGCATACTCCATTTTATTCATTAAAACGATCATTAATAATGATGCAACATTAACCCTGTTTAAAAAATGAAAGAAAGAAAGTAATTTTAATATTGTAAACATACTTCTTTTTGTTTTGTTGTAACCATAGTCAAAATCGCTCTTTAAATCAATACGAAAAAGGTAAGGGTAGAATTAGAAGCATCCACAAATCAATTCTGACAAAGACTATATCAGCTTTAGTCAGATACCTCCAAGTTTTTTAATTTTTTTTATTTAAGGTGGATCAAGAAGACCCTGTACTTAGGCCTTATAACCCAGTGAATCTCTAGGAAAAAGCTAGCCACAGTATATTTGTGTCTTGAAATTGTAGATGGAGTTTGATCAATCTTGTCTAAAATCAAGTGTCAGGCTGATCCATCTCTGGAAACAGTCTAGTTTTCTTGCGATGACCGAGTAAGGAATTCACCTTAAGATTTCCAGCATCCTACCGAGCCAAGGAATACTTAGTCGAAACACAATTTGTGCAGACCTCCTAAGGCAACACACATAAACATAGAATATGTAATAGTTTCCTCATTATCTCTGCATTCGTAGCGGGTGGAATCGGGCATGATGTTTGAAAAGACACCCATCAACCCTCTGGTATTATTTTTGTCCAGCTCCAAAAAAACAATCTCTGGCTAGGTCGCGTTCAGTTATAAATAGTTTGGATTGTCTTAACCTCTTCAGGGACGTTGGCACATATGTGTACGTTTAGTTTTTTATAATTATTGTTATTAATAAAAAGAATAAATATTTGACGATAAATTATTCCCCTTCAAAATTAAAAAATAAAAATTCGTCGAATATCAGCACTAATGTTTTATTCTACTTTATAGTGCTTTGAAAACATTGTAACGTTAACCTCCTATGTGTAAAGTTTTTGTAATTATTTGAAGAATATCATTATTATTTGCTGAATAAAATATCAGATGTGTAAAATATAGTCCGTTTCACCGTTCGTATAAATTTTTAAAACATAATTTGTATTATTAGTTTGATTTTATACAAAATTACATTATAGTTATCGTTACAGGTAGTACTGAATCGACTGTTTGATTGCGACTTTTCTGAAAGTCTATTTTAAAAAATAAAAAGTGTTTCTTTAGCCAGGTTACGATGGAAGTAAAAAAGGATGCAAAGATGTGCAAATTGTTGCAGATAGAGAAAATAACGGAAGCGCAGATATTGAAAGTGGGTCCAGTGATGAAGAAAATCTGTTGGATATCCATATCAGGCAACACCGACATTCTCCGATTTGCTACGCTGAGAAGGTTAACGAAATTGTTGAAATCCACCAACTTTGGAAACCGTCTTGAAATCAAAATGACTGGTACAACGCTGAAGCAAAGTACTATCTGACTCTACCGGCCACTATCTTTAAAAAACGGAGCTTAAAAATCTTCCACGATGTCACAACAAAGACTGTCTAACAAGAACTCGCTACATTTTTGAAAAATGTAGAGAACTGGTATGTCCAAAGTATATGAATTCTTTTATACATAATTGACCACTAACGCTCAACGGCCATTATTTTTTTCTGTAAATATTCACTATTTTTTTAATTCTTTTTACTTATTGAATTGTTATCGATATAACATTAAAAAGTAGCAAAAAAAAATTAAATAAGATCAATGTTTTTTCACTTTAAAAAATTCGTCCCTGAAGAGGTTAAGAATTTGTTTCGTTTCATTTCGCCATAGAGAGCACATACAAATGAATTTATAATGAACCTGATGAAACCAAGGAAACAGCTCATTAAAAGAGAAATTAATTTAACTACTAGAAACATTGGAAACTTTTAGCTTCGAAAGCACTCAACGCGTATATGTAACGCACATCTGCAGAACTGCTAAAATGTATGATGAAACACGCTTCCACTGATTCTGCAAGCGCCACTAAACACTTAATTTGGTCTAGTCAAGAAAGAACATATAGTGAGATTTTCGTGCCTATCCTTCTCTTGATGTGAAATTGTAAACAAATTCTGAAATATGTTCTTAGGAAGGGCAGGTACAGGTTCCAAATCTAAAAATCTTAAAATCTATGTACATTCTATATCTATATTTTAAAGCCTGCACCTCCCATCTTCGCAAAATTAACGAATAATTTTGGTATTTATGCATAAATACTTACTTATCACGTATATTAAATGATTTTTGTGCTTCTAGCGTTTCAATAAATGCTAACACAAAATATTTATTACTAATTAATTGTTCAAATTGTAGCATTGCTGTATCATAATTTGTACGCGGTGTATTTAAACGCAACTGTTGGAAAAAGAAAATATATTTTTAAAACAATTATTACATATTGATATTCAGTCATTGCATATGAAATTTTGAATTATCAAATTTTGTAGCTTTGATAAAACCAACGGAAATCAAAAGAAAATCAATTTCGTTATTTTTTGTTTACTGTAAAATCATACAGTGGCTAATCTATATTTAATTACAGTTAAGTTGAACATTCTTCGTTAAGCTAAGATTCGAACGCAAAATAATATACTGAAATTTAGCGAATAACAGAGAAAGATTTTTATCATATATCAAAACCTTAAGAAACAAAACTGATGATATTTTGTTATGACCATTTTTTGGATAACAGATGAAGTATAAAATTATGAAAAGCATATATCCAATGAACTAATGTAAGTTTCAAACGTTTATTTCAAATCGAAACATTGTATTTCATTAATTTTTTCGTTTTAAATAAAGATAATAATCGGAAATATGTAATTCGGAGAAGCGTCCTAAGTTTGAAAATATTCCAGGCAACCAAATGCTTCTAGAATTGGCTAATTAACCATATTCATTGGTTTTAGCCCGAACCATATCTTTAAAAATACTAACATATGCAACCACTTAAAATTATATACAATAAACAATTTCTAAACGGACGTCGGATTTAACGATGATACTAGAATTATATTACCAGCAATAAGGAAACAAATTCTCCGGGTACTTTAAACAATTCCGTTTAAGAAATTGCTCATTGTATATACTCATTAAATATTTTTCTATAAATACCTTTGGTGAATTTAATACTGGATGATCAGAAACACCAGGAAAAAAAACTTTCATAATATAATTGACATGATCCAATGTTGGTATACCAGAATTTTCTAAATCTGCTGTTAAATCTGTCATATCAGTTTGTAATTCAGCAAATGCTTGTTTACATTCTAAACGTACATTACTTTCTAACGTATCCATTTGTATTTGTATACGTTTATATTCACGTTCAGCTTGTGTACTTTTACGACGATATATTACTAATATTACTATTAATAATATAACAATTATAATAATACCAATAATTAAACCTAACATTGCATGTGATAATTGTATTGGTTTCAATAGATCATATTTTAAATAACCAATTTGATAACGTAATGTACGACCGACACGTACAACAACCATTGGTAAATCATATTCTTGATCTTGTATTAATAAACCATTTTCATCTGTACCAAATGGTTGTTGTTCTGGTGGTGTACATACCAATTGTGTTAATGCTAATGATGTTATATTACATTGTTTAATACCAATTGTTACATTAACATCACTATCATCTGTTGCTATATTTAAATTTTCACCTTCAATAACTAATGTATCACCTTTATATAATTTTATAAAATTTGGAAATGAATAATATATTGGATCATCATAATATATTATAGTACTACGTATACTTTGAAAATATTTATTTAAATCACGTACAGTTTTAACATTATCCATAATAAAACCAATTTGTAGATTTAATTGAATTTCACGAATTTTTAATGATGCAACAATATCAGTTGTTATTAATGATGTTGATGTTGATGTTATATCATGATTTTTATCATTACCAGATGATGATGATGTTAATGATGTAAAAAATTCATCATTATCAAGATCTTCCATAAATTCATCTTGTTGATGCTGCTGTTGTTGTTCTTGTTGTTTTTCCATAAAACTATTACTATTACTACTACGACGTTTACGACGACGTTTTTGTAAATTTATATCATAATCATATTGTTGATTATGATGATATTGTTGTTGATTTTGATTTTGATTATTATTATGATTTTGATTACTATTATGTTGTAGTTTTTCAATAGTTTTTTTATATTGTAAAAATTTCCGATTAATAGCTGGTGACGGACATTCCATTTGATTTGAATTAATAACAAAACAAGAACTTTTATTAATACGTTCATTATTTAAAAATACCTCAATTTCTGGTTTTTGTATTGAATTTAAATTTGTACCATGTACAGTGACCATACGACCGCCACTAGCAAAACTTTTTAATGGTTTTATTTGCATAATACGAGGATCTTGTGTATAATTATAAATACTACATGATTTTTTCATATTCTGTTGTGATTGCTGTTGTTCTGGTTGTTGTTCATATAATGTTTGTTGTTGATAATTATTATTATTATTATAAATATAATCATCATTATTTATATTAATTAAATTTTGTTGATTACATGAATATGTACGATTAGCACCATCAACAATTAATGTTAATGTTCGTATACCAAGTGGTTGTTCTGTTGATGTTGTTATACATGTTAAACGGCTACTAGATGCTTGTGTTACATTTATTAAACATTCATATTTATCTAAATATGCACGTATGTTTGTACCAATATTTAAATATTTACCAATTAATGATAATTGTGTACCACCACTTTTTGGTCCAATTTTTGGATATAAACCATTCAATTTAATATCTTTATATTGAAATTGTACTGATGATTCTGTATAACCAGCATCATTAGCAACTTTTATTGGTGCTTCTAATTCATATTTTACTGGACCAGTTAAACATTCAATTTTAACCGATATTTCATATTTTATTAATTCACATGGTATATTACCAATACTAATTTTATTACGTACATCACTTTCATGTATACCTAAATTACTACCTTCAATTGTTACTAATGTACCACCTTCAATTGGACCACTTAATGGTTTTATCATATCGATACGAGGTTTTGGACAATCATTTTGTTTATCTATTTGACATGTTTCATTATAAACACATGATTGTCCACACCATGAACATTGATATTTTGGATCACGTGTTACACATAAACTACAATCAGCATGTTCACGATATGATCCTAAAATATCACATTTATATAATATCACAGATGCTGTATCAATATAATGTTGTCGATTCCATATGACATCAACTTTAGCAATATATTCATTTGTATTTGTTTCATACGAATACTATTTATGTAGGGGAAAAAAAATGTCCAGCATAAAAAAGAATATATAATCAAAATGAAAATAATACTATAATATTGTCCCATTATTATTGAATAAAATTTTATCTAACGTACCATCTATTTGTCGCATAACACAATTTAAAACAAACTCGCCGTGCCATCTGATCGCCTATATAGAAATGAATAAATGCAATACAAGTGTCTTTCGAATTAGGTAAAAAAGACAGGGTAGCAGTGGCCTGAGTACCTGGTAACTGGAGTATTCTGGTCAACGAAGAAGCTATCTAGTGAACTAATGACCACCAACCTCTGTTACGATAAGACTATTCTAACAAGATAGCGGGTATATACACCGACACCAGCCGAGGTAGCAAGGTCTGATCAGTGTAGGCAAACTATAATGCTACTGACTGGGTCTGATAGCCGAATGACTAAAATACTGGCGATACACAAGCGTAAAACTCTTAGGACAATTTTGGCCATAGTGACAGCACACTATTTCTTGAACAATAGGTTTGTCCGAGAGCATGTCTGGAACAAATGAATGCACGAGACTTGCTACACTGAGCGCTATTCTTTGCAATTTCCTTTAATGGCTCGCAGCAGTTCATGTTAAAGTGTAGGCGTGAAGTTTATTTGCACATAAAAATTTAAAGGAACAACTAACAAATAATAAAGTTACTGTTTTTCGGCTTCGGATTCAGATACATGTCGTGCAAACTCAACAACGAAAATATTATTTATATAAACCCAGAAATATCTGGCAACTTGCAAAAAGACAATTACGTAAAAAAAAAGTTAGTTCGTGTCTCTTAATTTCATAACCTCGGCAATAATTTTGGGACAATTCTTTATAAATTATTTAATTAAAAAATTTCTACTTACCGGTGTTTTTTCACAAACAATAAATTTATTAGATTCAACACGTGCTGGAAGTAACATTTGGGCACCTTCAATATGTACCGTACACAAAAATCCGCTATGTGCAGTTTTTGGTTTTGGTAAGTTTTCAATTTCAAGACGTATTTCTTTCGGTACTTTTACCGGTAATAAAATTTCATTAGTTTGATGTTTGAAATGTGGACAAGCCTGAGAGAAAAAAACACGAGTTACAGCCTGTAATTTGCCTGATAAAGCATACGATAATTTCTAAACAGCACATGTGACGTATATAGGATTTTACAACATTTTATATCATAATCAGTGCTCGAAGTGAGGAGGGATGAGGTGGGATGCCATCCCGCCACTTCTAAATAATTGTAAATTCATCCCACCACTTCTTGGGGAATATATATTGCATCCCGGAACATATTTTTTAAAATTTTAAATCTCGTGATTTCGAGAAAGAGATTTTTAAGTGTTTCGATCTGGCAGCGAGATTTCGTTTGACGTTTACAATTATGAAAACTGGAATTTTAAAAAAAAAAATTTTAAATGGAAATCATCCCACCACTTTTAACCTGCCACTTCGACCACTGATCATAATGCAAAATTATATAGAAATAATTAAAAAGTAATTACGTCAAATGTATATATAATATAGTATAGTATATATAATAATTTCTTTTTTTTTACTTACATCTTCAACACTGATAACACTTTCTAAATTTCTACATGATTCCTTTTGATGAACACATTTATTATCAAATATACACCAATTACAATCCCATTGACTTTGTACACATTTCTTACATGTATTATGTTTTGAACAATCAAAATATGCAAAAGAACGTGATACAAAATCTTTATTTGTTTCCGAACTACGTACCGAAAGTGGTACTAATATATGATCGTCATTAATATCAATAATTGGACGCTGTTCAATTGGTGGTGTCATACATGATAGACCACTATCTGATACATCAGCATCAATTGGTGTCGAATTACCAAATACACAACGATATTTTGCATTAAACGGTTCTGGCAAGGTACGTATTATTAATTGAACTTTTGTTAATTTATTAATTGGTATTTTATCTGGTAATATTGATTCAAAATCAATACATTGTTGCCCGTTACCCAATGATAGCCAACGTGCTGTATTTGTATCTTTTTGACATTCATTACGTATTGTACAACGTTTCTCTAATGAACACCAACCACAAAATGGATCACGTGATTCTAAACATGTTGAACAATTTGTATAAATACCACAATGTTCGATACGTAATTTTGTTAATTTTTTACGTGATAAAACATATAAATAATTTTGTTTCGCTGACATTATCGTATCTGGTAATATCATATTACCAGGATCAACTTGAATCTCCTCATATTCACCTGGTGTTTGTCCAGATATCATTACCTATTGGAGGAGGAGCAGGAGGAAAAAAGATTATCAAAATTTAAAAATATATTTTTAAATTTTCAATATACCTTTTTAATGTTACCATTTTCAGTACCAAGAAATGCTAATAAATGTGGACCAGTTGTTGTTGCTGTTATCGAAGTTATTGAACAATTTCGAAAATAAAATAAAGCGTCCGATTGAATCGGTGACACGCCACTGATTTTTAAACCAACCGAACAAAATGTATAAATATTACCGATTGACTAAAATGAGAGAAGAGTAAAACAAAAAACGTTATTATAGAAAAAAGAAATAAAAAAATAATGTAAGAAAAACAATTAGAAAAATCAATTGACACAAATTTTGGGTATGCTCAACATCCGCACTATCATGTATCAAATAATACAAGTATCAGAACAATATTTCATTTTGCACCAAAAATTATTGGGAAACACCCGAAGTCCTGCTCTGGGTGATTTTTCTTCAGACATAAAGATGATTTTTTTTCCCTTTTCAGTAATATTTACAAAAAATTGAGTAAGTGATTACAAGACTTGGCGCAGCTTTTTCATTGTCTAATTGGCCAAGTAATTAGGGATCCGTTCATAGCTAACGAAATCGTGGTGAACTGTTGTATCGGTTGTATGACTCGGTTCTTTTATTTTGTAGGAAAATATGAAATCATACAACGGTGCAACAAAACAACACGTTTTACAATTGTAAGAGAATATCCAAGATACATTTTAAACAGATTGTTAAAGATGAAGGAAGTCGTCAAGGCACAAAATTGAATTTGATCTGTTTCTATTATATATCAGTATGATAAACATAGGCGTAATCTAGTTTGACTAATCGAGTATAAGCTGTCATATATATCCCGAGTACACAGGGTTTTTATTTTTTAATATACAAGGTGGATTCCAAAGTAAACAGGACTTTAAAAAAAAAACAGAACAAATGGTTTTTTCGGCAAAATCAATTGATTTTATTCAAAATAGTCTCCTTCTACTTCAATACAGCTTTTTGCACGGTCCAAAAGCATGTCGAACGAGTGTTTTAGCTCGTTGGCCTGTATGGCCGCCAGTATGCCGGTGCAAGCCTTTTGAATGGCCTCTACGTCTGCATAACGCTTTCCTTTCATCGGCAAATGCATTTTTCCGAAAAGGTAGAAGTCGCACGGTGCCATATCCGGTGAATACGGGGAGTGGTTGATGGTTAAAATGTGATTTTTGGCGAGATAATCGGTCGCAAGCGTCGATCGATGAGACGGCGCATTATCGTGCAACAAACGCCAACTTCCATCTTCGCGATATTCGGGCCGAACACGTCGAATACGGCGCACCAAACGCTTCAAAACTCCTAGGTAGAATACCGCATTAACGTTTTGACCGGGTGGAACAAATTCTTTGTGGACAATACCCTTGGAATCATAAAAACAAATCAGCATTGTCTTCACTTTTGACTTCTCCAGGCGCGATTTTTTGGGTTTCGGCTCGTCCGGCGCCTTCCATTCAGCACTCTGGCGTTTCGTTTCGGGATCATATTGAAAACACCACGTTTCGTCACCAGTCACAATGTTATAAAGGAAGTTTTTGTCCTTTTTGACCTCTTTAATGATGTCCTTCGAATGTTGAATTCTGAGCAATTTTTGGTCATTTTCGCACCGATGACACAAACATACTGACACTTAAAACGCAATAACTTCACTTTCAATAGATGAAATGTCATGAAATTCTCACAGGAAGTCGATAAAGGATAGCAGATTCTAACGCACCAGTCGACATATAGACGGCGCCACTAGGGGCGCTAGATTCAGTCCTGTTTACTTTGGAACACACCTTGTATTAAATAATTTCATAGAGATGTTGGGGTCTATTCTGCATTTATATTTTATGTTATGTTACGTTTAATTTCACATAAAATACTATTTTTCGTTAAATTGGTATTCTACAAGGTAAAATTTCCTGTTATGTTATGTTATTTTCTCACATTACAACACAGAATAAATTTAAAAGGACCTAAATAGATGCTGTTACAATTTGTTATAACCAGAATATGATGAGAATATTTTTCAGAAATTTCAGCGAGCATTAACTAAAAAAAAAGACATTTAAATTGAATTTATTTTAATCTTGAATTAGATGCCATTTCAAAAAAAAACAACTACTGATTGGAAAATATTGTGCAAATATCGTTTTTTCCTATATTTATCTTAGTTTAATAAATAATTTATATAAAATTAATTTCTGCAAAAAGTTTCCTAGTAAAAATTTTATCCAGTCATACATTTTGCTTGCTGCCTTTTCTTTTTATTGTTTTGATTATTAATATTTTTGTTAAAACAAACTTAATTAAATACTAAATAAATTTTTAATCAAAGCTTACTCGATAACAACTTCAATGAAAAACGAAAATTCTGTGAATTGAAATTTCGAAAATGAAATTTTGGTGTTCTGAAATTCGTTTTACTCGAAATGGTAATCGAAATGAATTCACTGTTAGTTGGTGGCGAGAAATTGATGCGAATTGTTACAAAACGAAGGAAAACATTTAAAATAAATTTAAGTTTTCTTCATCCAATGACTCCATTAGACTTTTTGAATATTTTTTTATAATACCTCAAAAATTTTGTCATAAAAAATTATTTTGAAATAAATGTTCAAAATTTTTTAAATATCAATTGTTCCCGTAATTCTAATTAGCAGTAACAGGACTCACGATATCAAAAATTTCGTAGAAAAATGCATTACGGTAATGTAATACAGGGTGTGGTGTTTCTAAAATCTACCCCTTTAAAAATATTTCTAATATTTTTGTCATAAAACGATATGAATTTATTTTTAACTGAAATACACTAAATTGAATACATTTTATTGTTGTCGTTATAAAGGCGCCAAATTATTTTTTTCTAAAAAAATGCCTAGGAAAGAAGAATATTTGAAATATTGGAAGATCTAACACATTCGATTGGTCTCTTAAGATTTTTTTTCTAATTCTTTCTTTTCTATTTTGTTCTCTTTTTTCATTTTCCATTGAAATTACAAAATGTTCACAATATTTTTTGATGTAAATTAAATAATAAGACAATCAGCTGATATTTTTGACATTTCGAAAATGGATCTGAAGTGAAATCGAGTGAAATTGAGAACACCAATTTACATTTCGAATGAATTTGAAATTCATAGTGAATTCATTTTCATGTGAATTCCAGAACATGGCTATTACCGTTTTCGAAACGTAAAATACTCCATCATAAAAGAATTTTTACAGAATACGAAATTTGAACAAATTTTATGAGCAATTTTTTTAAATAGCATCAAAGTAACAATAACATAAAATAACATAGAAAATCGTACAATAGATACCCCTCTTATTGTGTCAAAAGGTTCTTTTTCATTTTTCTAAAAAAAAAAAAAACTACTTACACCAGCTGCTGGACATTTTCCATCATTAATTGTTCCCGAAATATAACCTAAATTACGATCTTTAATTGTTCCATTAAAACACATATGTATATTTTCGGTAAATGTTTCTTCAATATCTTTTAATGTATAAATACAAATGGCAGATTGATTTTCTGGTTGATTTGTTATTTCTTTTGATGGTGAAAATACTGTTAATAAAATATAATCATCACGTTTAATACCATATTGTTTAGCTAATTTTTGTCCAGCTTTTATAATTTTCGCATCACGTATTATATTATAATTTAATTTTGAATTGATTACATTACATTTAATTGTTATTTCTGTATAACTATCATAATTTGAATCAGTTATACAGATTCTAGCTAAACGTGTTATATAGCCAGCTTCATCAGCTAAATGTGATTTTTTTTGTACCAAAACAAAATATGCATAATCGGTTGAATTAAAACCATATATATAATTAACTAAAAAATGATCACGATATTTAACATCAATATTTATAATTGATTGTTGTATTGAAAATTCAGCATAATTTAAATTATTTAATTTACGTGATGATATTGCCGGTACATCATGACGATAATCACCGACATTTGTAAATGTTGTACCAACATATAATATATCTTCTTTATTCCATGCATTATATTTTGATGGACCAATAAAACCATATGTTGTTGATAGTTCATCATTAGCAGCAACTGGTATACTAGTAAAATCAGTTTGATTTGGAAATTTCATTAAATCATATAATTCACATGCACCCTGTCTTATACTGCCGCATGCAATCAATTGATCATCAATTTGATTAACAATTAATAATTTATTATGATTATTTGTTTTTAGAATATTGTCAATATCTTTTGGGCAACCACCAGCATGACATTGTGGACTATCAAATTTTGGGCCGGTTTGTGCTTTTGAAAATAATGTTAAATTTGTATTAAATTGTAAGATTTGATTTGTTGCACCAACATATAATATTGAACGTTTCTGATCATATGTTAAATGTGTAAAATATTGTTGTTCGACCGTTGATGATAATGAATATTGTGATATGATATCATATTTTGATAATGTTGTTGAATTTATATTATTATTATTATTATTATTATTATTATTAACGGATGATAATGATGGTTTGATTTTTTTTAATGCTAACGCTTTAATACCACCACCAGATCGAAGATGATCATCATTATTATTATCATCATCATCATCAATATTTTCACTATCAGATGTCACTGATATCGTTGTAGTTGTTAACTGTTGCTGTTCCTGTTGATTTATTTGCGATTGAATTTTTTCAGTCATATTTAAAATGACTATTATGAAAATAATTAATGATTTTAGGACGGACATTATTTTTTCGTTTCGTTTCGTTTTTTCCTTTCTTTTCTTCTTTTTTAATTAATTATAATTAATTTCTATTTTATAATTCCTTTTTGCACTATGTTCCTCTTTATTGGTGTCTGTGTGGTTCTTCATACATCCATGTATATGTATATATATATATATATATGTTCTCTTTTGTCTCCTATGTTTTTATGAGAGAGATAGAAGCAGAACAAGCATGTCCTTCCGAGGCGATTTTAATTTGTTTTGGTTTAGATTTTATTTCTTGAAAATATTCATTTATCTTTGTTCTTTTCAGTTTTTTTTTTGTTCTCGTTTTCTTAATTATAAATTAAACTTATTCTCCTGACTTTGAATTTCAAAAAAAAAAAAAAGATGTGAAAACGTCCTTTTTGAAAACTTTTTTTAAAACACAATATTCGACCACCACAAAAAAAAAAACTGAAAAAAAATAAACAAAATTAATTTATTATTTTTATGAGAAAAAAAAGAAGATTTTATTAGATTGTCTGGAAACTTCATGCCGATTCCCAGAAGATGACGTGATAAATCAACCATCATATCTCAACAAACTAAAGTTTTGAGAGAAAACATATACATATTTTGAAAGAAAAAGAAAGACAGAAAACGATTGTATAGCAGCTATATACTATAGAAGTTAAACGCTGTCATACAAATGTACAGAGAAGATAAGAAACTGATTGAAAACTGGCGAATGGAGAGAGCAGGGGCGAAACCGCTACCAAGCTCTGTAAATGAATGGAATTGAGGAGCGAAGCCAGTAAATTCTATTAACAAATATATTGACTCTAGCTCTAATATGGATAGATACAATTAAGAAGCCTACGGCTTGAAAATCTCCTTAGGACATATGAAAAGTCTAATATATTATTGACTTCAGCGCCAAAACAACAATGAGATATAAAACTATACGATCTTCAATATAATATTCGCCGTTAAAATTTCTATAATTTTTCTGTATATTGTCATATTGTAGGATTTCTACTTCATTAGGGGCTGATTTCTTAGTCGTTGCTTAAGCCTAGTTTGTTGCTTCAGTAATACTTAAGCTATAAAATGCATTTCACCGTTCGGATTACTCAGAGCTTAACTAAAGCTTAAGCTACCAATATCTAGAGCTTAAGCTCTATTTTTCTCAATCTGATAGCGAATACATAAACGTCATAAACGAAAACAAATTTTATTTTCATTTCATTTATATTAAACTCACTTTTAATCGTCTTCCAACTTTTTAACTTATCTTCCATTCTCGTTCTATCCGTTCTCTTACATTCTATGATATTTTTTTTTAGCTTAAGCCTAGAATCGTACTTAAACTTAAGCTGGGTTTAAGTGAGTACTGTGAAATAGGGCATAAGAAATATGAAGATTATAAAAATTGTTTCGACTCTACCGCCAAAATGATGAGGCAGAACTGTAATGGGCTCATGGCAAAATATGACTTTCTTGAACTCTTCAATCATGTGCAACGTCTAAGGTTTAGAAGATATCAAAATACACACTATAAAAAATTTCCATAAATCGTTTTTACTCTACCGAAACTAAGAAGGAAACAAAAATTGTTCAAGATAAATTGATTTCTGTCGCTTTTACCATTTTAGAAATGGAAAACAACCACAAAATAAAAAGCAACAAAAAATATATGCCGTTTACAGAGAAGCTGCTTTATCTCAAAGAACTGAAAAACGTTGGTTCGTTAAGTTTAGAGCTGGTGATTTCAACCTTATAAAGGGTGATTTCTTTAGAGGTTTGTTTTTCGAATTGGCCAGACTTTTTCCAGCGGTATTCAATTTGACAGCTGATAGATAATTTATGCTATGTTTGGTTTGCCATTTCACCATGAATAAACTCACGGTTGAGGAACAATCAAGGATTATCCAAGTTTGCTTTGAAAATCGGTCCCGTTATTTTATCGCTAAGTTGTGTTCAGTGCCGAGGTTTATTTTTGGCTCAATGTGTTTATTAATACGCAAAATTGTCATTTCTGGAGTAGGACCAATCTAGAAGAGACTTTACATACATTCAATACATCCAAAAAAATGAGGATTACATGCTAGGGCATCATTGGTCCTTATTTCTTTAAAAAAAAAAAAGCGGGAGCCCTTATTACGGTTAATTAGAGCGTTACCGGACCATCATGAATGAATATTGATTCCAAAATATGGATGACATTGACCCTGCTGAGATGTGGTTTTAACAGGAAGGTGCTACAGGGACAGAAACTATCGATTTATTGAAATTGCAATTTAGCGATAATGTGATTTTGAGAAATATGCCTGAAAATTGGCTTTCAAGGTGGTGTGATCTGCCATCTCTTGACCATTTTCTATGGGTTTACGTGTAGTCACTGGTTTGGGCAGATAAACTAGCAACAATTGGCCAACATTATTCGTGTTATTCGTGCGATATGGCCGCCATTGATCGGGAATACAACCCAGAATTAAACTGACAGTATGCGCTTTGTCAAGAACAGTCATGGTGGCCATATGCCCAAAGTCGTTTTTAAATATTATTGTCATGAATAGGTCTTTGGAGAAAAAAAAGATTTTTGATTAAAACTTAATTTTTTGTGTTATTTTGTTGAATTTAAAGTTCATTACGCAAAAAAAATCACCCTATATATAGACCAACAACGTTCAAGCATACTCTCCACCAATGATAATGACCAAAGACCAAAATACTGGTCAAGAAAAACCACCATCCATGAACATTTAGTTAATTAGGATAACATAAAATCGCAATGATGTATGGGTTCCACACAAACTTTTTAATTCACAGTACCGCCGCTTTGTTCATGCAGATAGTAACAGAAAAATGGATAGTTTTCAAGAATTTTGAACAAAAAAAGTTTTGGACTAAGCCAAAGGAACAACTACCAGTCCAAACGCTGTTATTTATTCAAAGAAAATCAGGCTATATATATCTGGTGGGATTGGAAAGGAGTTCTGCATTAAGCTAAGATCACACACAGCAACTTTTATTGCAAAGCAGCATAAAAAGATGCGAAACTCGAGTGTTGCATAGTGTGTTCATTACCAATCGTTCCCTGGCAGAATCTCTTTCAGAAAAAAATTTTCGAGTGTACTTAACCTAAAAAAAAGAAATCTACAAATTTTAAACATTCGATGCAGTTAACATTTCTGACAGCTTAGTATAATTCCAAAATCGAAAAAAAGAATAAATTGTCAACTGTTCCCTTGATTCCTTTTTTTCTGAAGAAAATTCTGATTCAGTATGTCTTAACGCTTAATCAGAATTCTCTTCAGAAAAAAAAACATTTTTTTTCATTTGCTTTTTTTGTACATCATATGCAATAACTTGTTTCAAAAATGATTACAAAATATCAGCAATTATATAACAGGCCAATTGACAAGTCCCCGGCCTGACACATAGATGGCGGTACTAGAATAAAATCCATATGATTTTTAGTTAGCCCTAATCTTCGAAAGACGCGTGTATAAATTTGACAGCTGTCGGATCATTAGTTTGTGAATTAAAGCATTTTGAGTGAAGCAACTTTTGTTATTGTGAAGAAAATGGATAAAAAGGAATTTCGTGTGTTAATGAAACACTGCTTTTTGATGAAAAAAATGCTACCAAAAAGTGGCTTGATAATTATTATCCGGACCCTTCACCTTCGAAATCCACCGTTGGAAAATGGGGTGCCTTTTTAAATCTAGTCGTACAAGCCTTGAAGGCGATCCACGTCAAGGTCATCCAAAAAGTGTACCAACAACAGAAAAGATGCAAAAAATACAAGATATGGTTTCGGAAGACAGACGAGTGGCTGTAGATAAGGTAGCTGACACCCTAGGGATCTCACATAGACCAGTACATAACATCTTAGCTGAAGTTTTAGGTTTCAAAAAGCTCTGTGCAAAGTGGCTGCCGCATTTCCGAAAAATGGAACAAAAACACATGCAAATGCGACTTTCTCAAGAACATTTGGAGCATTTTCGAAAGGATATAGTGAATTTTGTGCGCGGATTCATCACTATGGATGAGACTTGGGTCTATCACTATGATCCTGAGTCGAAAGCAAAATCAAAAAACCGATAATTCGGCTTCAAAACGGGTTAAGGCCCAAAGATCAGTGAAGAATGTTATGGCATGAGTTTTTTGGGATGCAAAAGGAATTTTGTTGGTGGATTACCTCCAAACTGATAAAACAATAAACTCAGATTATTACTGAAACCTTTTGGACTAATTAGATGTAAAAATTCGTGAGAAAAGACCTGGTTTAAAGAAGAAAAAGTCATTTTTCACCAAGACAATGCACCGTGTCACAAGTCAGTGAAAACGAAGGCAAAAATCCATGAATTGGGCTTCGAATTGCTTCCGCATCCACCGTATTCGCCAGATCTGGCCCCCAGCGACTATTTCCTGTTCTTAGATCTCAAAAGAATGCTTGCTGGGAAGAAATTTTCGTCGAATGAAGAGGTGATCGCCGAAACTGAGGCCTATTTTGAAGCAAAGGACAAAAATGGTATCGAAAAGTTGGAGGGTCGCTATAATCAGTGTATCACCCTTGAATGGAATTATGTTGAATAAAAAAAACGAATTTTGCCAAAAAAATGTGTTTTACTATGGTAGGCCGGGGACTTTTCAATTAACCTGTTAATGTTGATATTTTTGATAACACGATTGAAAATATATTTCACAAGAACAAGAATTAAATTTCGGATCAGCTGATTATCAATTTGTTTCATTTCATTACCAATCGTTCCCTGGCAGAATTTCTTTCAGAGAAAAATTTTCGGGCGTACTTATCCTAAAAAAAAAAGAAATCTACAAATTTTAAACATTCGATGCAGTTAAAATTTCTGACAGCTTATTATAACTCCAAAACCGAAAAAAGGAATAAATTTTCAGCCGTTCTCCTGATTGCTTTTTTGCTGATGGAAATTCTGATTCAGTATATCTTAACACTAACCCTGGAGGCAATCTCGACGGACGCGTGAAGTGTCAAATAAAGGTTAATTTCATATGAAATGTATGGGAGGTGGCAATCTCGACGTAGACGTGACGGACGCGACGGTTCAGACGTTGTAAAGTTGATTTGTATTCAACTTTTACGTGACGGGCGCGTTCAAATGTCATTTTAAAATTTTTGTGTGGGAATTATTTTGTGAAAATTCCATTTAAAAACGGTATTTTAGTTTTTTTATTAATTTACACTACTTCAAAAACTATTTTAATTTATAACACAAAGATTATATCAAATAATAATAAAAATTACAAATTTCATAGACGGCGTCGAGTTTGCCTGCACAAAAATATTTATACCGTCACTAACGTTTTTGACAATTCACGCGTTCATTGCGTCCGTCGAGATTGCCTCCAGGGTAAAAGTTGCATATGCAACCAAAAATATTAAAATGGTTGAAACTTTTGCTGCATGTTGCATGATAGTTTTTTGACAATTCAGTGTTATTGTTTTTGGTAAGTTTTTAAAATGTGACGAAATTCATATAAGAATATCCTTTTTTTTTATTATGGGCTGATAATTACAAAAACTTTTAAAAAATAACATGTAATTCGCGTAGTAAATTATGAACAAATCCTTACGGTTCACGTTCTTTTGTCCATTTTTTTACCCAGCATTTTCTTTTACTTTTTTGACGACGTCGTCTTTTCTTTCTCAATAAAATAAGTGTTAAACATGCAACAGGTTGTTCTTCCTCGCCATAAAACATATTTTATGGCATTAATTAAATGTTAAAATTAAAACAAGATTTCAAATTATTAACACATACATACACGAAAAAACTACGAGGAACTTGCAAGCAATAAAAGCTGCATGCTATGTGTGAACACCTCTGCAACTTTTTTTTTTAAAGATGCAGCATTTTAGGTTGCAGCAGCATAAAAACTTCAGATTGCGCGCCACTTTTACATACATGTGTGAACAAGACTCGCAACTTTTGCAGCTGCAACCAAAAAAACCCTGATACAAAAGTTGATGTGTGTGACCTTACCTTTATAAACTTTTACTAAATAACCAAATAATAAATTCAACAAAAACCTGCTTGCTAAGCTATACAAGAAAAATGTCTAAAAATTAGCCAATAACGATTTTGTCCTTCATGACAATGCCAGAGCTTATGTGTCTCTTCGACGACGCAACAAAAATTATTAGAGGATTAGCTGTGATATACTATCTCAGTTCTCATCATATTTAACCTGAGATTAAACCTTTAGATTAACACTTATTCAAATCTTTACATCTCTCAACGGCAAGAATTTCAACTCTTTGGGAACGACATTACCTTGAGCAGTTTTTTTTGCTGAGAAATCTGAAAAATTACAGATTAATGATGCAGGAATATCGACATATAAAAAATTTACTTTTCAATTCGCCTTATAAAATCACCACGAAATTTCCGGACAACCCCAATATTTTACTTACATTTTTCTGTTAACAATATTTCACTTTGTCTTAATAATTATTAATTTTCATTTTATTAAATTAATTTTTTAAGTTTTTAAAATTCAACATTTTTGATGTTTTTTTTTTTATATTAAAAATAATAAATTTTTTTTTATAATTTTAGTCTTTATTCTTATTCTTAAATTTTCTTTTTTAAAATAATTCCTATTGCAGAAAAAAAAAAATTAAAATTAGTATTAAATCGGGAAAAAATTTTAAAGTTGATCAAAATTTTACAGTCAATCAAAAGAATATTCAGACAAGTGTAGTAGAATCAAAACATGACTTCAAAAAATTCTTCAGATGCCTAAAGATCCTAAAATCCAGGCCTGGCCAGACCCGTGTGGCTCTTTGCAAGTTATATTGCGGCTCATAGAACGATTTATTAAATATACATAATTTCGTTCAGGAGTGGAATCGTGTAATTCGATTGATAGTAAATCGTATCGAAAATAGATTCCAATTCCTATGCTTTTTCGATACGATTTGATCGAAATCAAGTTACACGATTCCACTCCTGGTGAGCATACAAAAAATAATTTAAAGAGTTAATTTAAAGAAGACATAGCTTCATTTTTTAAAACATGAACATTTTGCAGAATTGAATAAATACTAACCCGCCGTCTGTACAAAGCAATTCCCATAAATATGCTGATTGTTTGAGTAAATAAATTGAAAAAAAAATTTTGATTCTTCAAGATTTAATGAAATCTCATCTTATGATAAAAATGTTGATCCAATCACAATACCATCTGTTTGCAAATGGAATCAATCGATCTCCAGTTTCATTCCAAATTAAAAACCATTTTTCTTGAAACAAACACGTATAAGTGCAGTTTTACGCAAAATTTATTGACAACATTCAATACGCCAATATAAGAAAATCCGCTGCAACAATCTTATTCTTGATAAACAAATTTTAATAATTCTAGAACACGATCACGTCTGTTTATGATGTTATGAATTTGTAATACGAATAATTCAACCATTAAGTATCCCATTCCGAATAACGTTCAACGACATCTTCATCAGAACGAAATCCTTTTGGTAGAAGTAAATTTTCAAAGAATATATATGAAATCTTGTATCAGGATTCAAATGATATGAACCCATTATCCAACAGTATAAAAAGGACGGAAAAGATTAAATAGGACATCAAGTTGGTTTCAAAGTAATTTTCACAAAAAAAATATGAAGGAAATTATAAGAAAGAATAAAATAATAGTGCCTATTCCAGATTTAGAAAAATTGACTACTTTGCACTTTTTTAATTCCTGGGAGATAGTTGCTAAGGAGCTAAATACAATGAGTCCTCTTAAAAAAGACTGCACTGGTTGAAAAAAGGGCCAATAATTGATGAATAATATATATATATATATAAATGTTTTTTTTTGGTTTGGTTCGACTACAAGGCTTAGAAAGAATTAAGCCATAAAAAAAAAGAGAAAATGCAGCAACAGTTTTTCAGATTTTGAAGAAACTTGAATACGTTAAACAATGAAACAATGCGTTTCTGGTACTTCAAAGACACAATGTTTTGGCGTTCGACGAAATGTCCAATGTTTAGTGATATTGAAGTTAATGAACCTCAACCTGGAACTAGCAATGATCACGTAGAAATATCAGATTTAGATACTTCAATGTTATTAATTGATTGTGCATTAGGCCTAAGTTATAGGACGATCATTGTAATGAAGGAAATTTTGGAACTAGTGAAAACCGAACGTTTTTCTTTGATTTTCAATGAAAGGTAGTTATACCTCTTTTACGAATGTCAGAGAAACTTTCAGTCAGATTTTCGTTCACAGCTAAGTCGTGTAATGGTTTTTTCATCGAATTCAATTTGATTATTTCTTCTTTTTCCTTTTTTTACCGATGAGCCACAAATTTTATCCATTTTTTTATATATTATAATTATTTTTTTATTGGGACGCTGAAGTTTGAGGTTATAATATCGACGAAAAATTTCTGATGAAGGAATGAACTTGGTAGTTCTCCAGTGGAATGAAATGAAATTGAAACGCAGTTCGCAAAACAGCTGATCGATTAAAACATGTTTCATCATTCAAATAATAAAAACAATTATAAAAAACAAATTACGTGATATACCTAAGATGTTTTATTTAAAATCTATTTACTAAACTATTTCCCATGTTTTGCATTATTTTTTTTAAAGAAATAATCTTTGTAATAGGTTAATTTTCCATTGTAAAATTATTTCCTTCATTACAATGATCGTCCTATAACTTAGGCCTTAGAAATAGAACCCACACCCCTCTGAAGTGTTGTACACCTGCCAAAAGCAAAAAAAGATTAAGTTGCTGACAATTAGAAAAAGAAAAGTAGTTTCAAGAAACTATTTCTATGAAGTTTAATAAATACCAACAAAAAATTCAAGAAATTCTGACAACACAAAAAAAAATCTGGAAGGCTGGAATACATTTCTAAATTCCGACGAAATATAAATTCCGACAGTCTGGAATAGGCCTGATTATATCAAATGAAACACTTTATTTTGAAACCAATTATCAGAAAATTCAGTAAATTGAATTTAAGTACGTAAGATTAAGCAACATTATGGCTGTCTTTGTTTATTCATTCCGAAATAGGAATAATTTCTAGTTTATCCGGAATTATCCGAAATGGAATGAATAAAAAAACAAAAGAGGAATAAATGGAATAAATCATTTTTGACAGGACGCAAATAATTTTTAAAATTTGTCAATATTATTTTTGTTTAACTCCATGTCTCCTGGCGACCACTTAACTATTATATCAGAACCTTGCATATTAAAATAAAACAATAGACATTTTTTAACTCTTCTTAATTTAATAACTAATAAGAATATAAAAAACATCTTAACAGTTTTACTTACTCGTACTGCTTTATTCGGCCATTTTTAAAATTTATCCATCATTTACAAACAAAAAGAATATGTATGTTTTGTTTATTCCATTTATTCTTTTTATACTACGTCGCGAGGTAGTACAAAAAGAATACGTTCGGAATATTCCGGAATGAGTAAAAAAAAAACAGAAATCGGATACCTCGGAACGTTCCGATTGAATAACAAAACAGAATTTCTTGTAAAGGAATATTCCGAATGTTCGGAATGAATAAACAAACACAGCCAATATAAAAGAAGCACGAAAACGACTGGCGCTGAATTTTAACATTTATTATTATTTTATAATACTTTTGAACAGTTTTTAGAAAATAAATAAAATTATTTAAATATACATATAGTTTCTTCATCATCTTTTAAGTTTCCATTTATCCAGCCGATCAGTAACTTTAAATTGTTTTATATTGTAATTGAATGATTTCCGGGTTCAAAAAAAAAAAAATTTCCGTTTTATTACAATTAACAACACCAGAATCTTCAAACGACTCTGGTTTCTTAGTTTCCAATATATTTCATCATCACTGGGACGATGAAAATTTAAAACCGGATGATAATCATTTTGAAGAATTCTTAAAGGACGTCCCGTTTCTCTGACTGCTGAAATGATTTTATGGATTTTTTTTCTAAATTCACTGTTTTTGATTTCATATTTTTTTAACTGTTCTAAAAATGTATAAATTGATATTTTATTATTCAGATTTTTTCGTAGACGAATTTTATGACTGGACGGACACCATTTTATTTATAAATAATTTTATTCCATTGTTGTTTCGGAATTTCTTCGATTCCTTCGGAAATTTTTTACGTGTGCTGACATATTTTATAATTGGTAATTTTTTTGCGTTTCTCAACAACTTTTTGGAATATCCGTATCCAAAATTGATGATATTTTATTAGTTGTGTCGGAATCAATTTGCGTATCGAATTTTGGACATTTACTTTTAGGACTTTCATTGTTTCCATTTGTATTTGAACGTTTCGTTGTTTTTGGTGGCTCTTCTTTGGATTTTAAGCTTTTTAACAAATTAACTTTTTCATTAGGAAGTTTTCGAATTTTTGGTCTTAATGAATTTTTTAGACAGTCATCAATTAAATGGTTTGTTGTCTCATCATCTAATGGATAGATTCCATGGGATGGTGATATATCATGTTCTTCATCATCGATTGTAGGTGAGGACCGCTGTGTTTCCAATAGAGAACATTTTTGATCATACCATTTCGATGTCGATGGTTGAGGACTAAGTTGATTATTTGGTCGAGTTTCCATCTTGAAATTTCTCTTTTACAAAACTTTTATTTTTATTTTAAAAAACAAACAAAAAAATGTAACATAAAACTAGCATGAATGAAAAACTAGTAATTCCTAAATGAAAATGTTTTTTTGTTTTTTCCCAGCCTACTACAATTGGCAGTCAAACAGTATAACAAATTTTTTTTTAAATTTGGTTTACTCAAACAAAAACAAAATCTTTGACAATTGCATTAAGATAGCGCTATAATCTAGTAACTGGCTTATTTCTCCTATGATTCATTGCCCAGGCCTGCTATAAGTTCATTTTACAATATAATAATAATATAGACAGGGGGCAAAGTGTTTTAACTATATAAGGTGATATATTCGTGCACATTATTTAGATGTGTGTGTTATGTTGACGCTATTGACGCACCGCATTCCAGCTGTCAAATAAACCAAAATTGTTTTGCTTGATTTGTGCTTCTTTTTAAATGAAAATTGTGTTTTTTGATTCACATAAAGAAAAAAATGGTGAATAGAAATAGTAGTGTTCCGAATTGCTCGAATGTGAGAAAAAAAAGTGAAAGAATTGGACAATAACATTACCACAATTTCTCAAAGACAAAACAAGGAAAAAATGGTTGAAATTTTGTAAGACTTCAAAAGATTATTGCCCCAGCATGGTAATATATTTGAATTCATTTTGAAAGGGAATTTTTTAAAAGGGATCTGAGTTAAAGTGACGTCATCAACGCATTATTTCATTGTAGTGGACCGGAGTACCGGATCACTTTCTATAGTTCAAACACTTTGGACCGGGGGATATGTTGAAGTATTGGGCCCGTATTTAAAGTATTTGCCGATATAATAGAAATTTGGTATTTCACAACAGAAATCGAAGAGATTGAGTCGAGAAATCAAATACGGGCCCAGAATTTGTTAAAAACATTATCCAATGAATGTGTTTTATTTATTCTGCAATAATTTATTTTTCTAACTAATTTCAGAATTAAACCTTGAAAGGAGTAATTCGTAGCCCAAAAGAAGTAATGGATTTTTCAACCTCTAATAAGATCCAAAGTAAAAATTCATTAACTATGAAACTTTCGTACACAATTTTACAGTAACTTGCCAATTCGGCGAAAATATAGATCGACTGAAAAATACTATTAATACTCTTCAAGCGAAAAAAATTTAATAACTTTTTATTAACATAGGATCTAGCGAGTGGTAATATAAACGGATCTAGCATTTATTGAATTTATGTTAGCAATTGAAATCGTTGATATTCCATCCAATTGAATATGAATATTCTTTTTTATTGTATTGAAGCACAGGTTTGTGGCTTAATTATAGGAAATTCGAAAATGGAAAAATATTCACATCTGAAACCACCTTATTTTCGCATTTGGGGTTCAGAAAATCCACGAGTAATTGTTGAGAAACAAATGCATCCACAACGTGTCACTGTTTGGTGCGGATTTTGGGCTGGAGACATCATCTTTATCATTCTTCTTCGAAAATGCGATTGGTCAGGCAATAAAAGTTAATGGCGGTTGCTATCGCGACATTGTAATTCAATTTTTTGCGACTAAATTGCAAAATATGGATGTGGACTACATGTGGTATCAACAAGACGGTGCCACATGCCATACAGCCCGAGAAACAATTCAATTACTGCGTGAATCATTTCCTGGTCGAGTTATTTCCCGTTTTGGTGATCAGAATTGGTCGCCCAGGATCATGTGATTTAACGCCGTTGAACTTCTTTCCTTGAAATTGAGCGCTGTATCAACGAAATCCAGACACATTTATGCAAAACGGTCATGGAAAATTTCCACAAGAGTGCGTATGTGCCAGCAAAGTCGTGGAGGCTATTTACATGATATACTATTCCATACATAACCATATATTCTATACTTTATGAATCAATAAAAAAATTTACAATTTTTAATTATAATCTGAAACAGTGGATTTTGGGAAACCCTTTATATATACACAGAGGGCAATGTTTCAATACATAAAAGTTCAATTAAATCTCTTAGAACAAACTTAAAACTTAGACAGATCACGATATTTTTTTGACATTCTGATGTCATCATCGTGTTTCAGAATCTAGACCAAGGGTGTCCAACCTTTTTGTTTCCTTGGGCCACATTGGAAGAAGACATGGTGTTTTGGGCCACAAGTATATTACTATAGCTGACGAGCGAAAAAAAAGTAAAATATACAGTTTTCATGTTTAAGCAATTTAAAATTTATTAGTTTATGAATTTTTTCATTATAAAAACAGAACATGAAATTCATTTAACATCACTTAAGCCACCAGGTGACAAACAACAGAACAGTGTAGCTGAACGAGCGCAACACAAAGAGAAAGGGAATTTACTACAGAACGAAAGAGCTTTCTGTTCTGTTCCTGTTTCTGTTGTTTATCACCTGGCAGCTTTAGCACGAGAGTGCACACAACACACAAATCATTCATCTGAAAAATTGACATGCTTCAGTAACTTTAAATATTTTTGGGCCGCATTGACACTTGCCTTGGGCCGCAGGTTGGACAGCCTTGATTTAGACAAAATTTTTAAATCTTGCTCAAGCCAATTAGATGTTTCAAGTTCACATCAAAATCATAAATAAAATATTCTAGTCTATCGAAACTTTCACGATAAACATCGTCAAACGTGACTTAGGATGCATTTTTCTCCAAATCATCCTCGATTTGATTGCGCTTGTCTAGTCAACTGATTAGAAATGAGCAAAAGATTCGACTCTTCAGATCTGGATTTACAATCTTACATTTATTTGCATTTGGATTCCTTGCGTACTACAAAACAAAAAAAACATGCTTAATATTATATAAAATGAAAGGAAGTCGCCGCCATTACTAAAATGCTACATCAAAATAAACTCCAATCTGTCAACAATTGTATTCTTCTGAGTTCTAATTGTACTCGCCATACATCAAACTACCAAATTCTAATCAAATCAGTCCCAAGTTTTGTTTTATCATACTCCCAGAGAGAAACATAGTATATTAAAATCGGCCTATAGCCGATTTTTTGACGCCCTATGGTAGAAATGGAACAGAGAAACAGTCAAAACTAACAATATTTCAACGTTTTTTCTTCGTAACTTTGTTTCTTCATTTCAAAATTACCTCTAATTTGCAGGTAACCTACACCCTACTAAAATAAATCTAATCTGCGAATTTTATCTAAATCGGTGAATTAGTTTTTAAAGTACATCAAAAAAACTTTACGGACAAACTTATTTTTTCCTATAATCCTATAATTCTTTCTTGACTATCCTTTGACCGCTCAAATTTAACATGGTATCGTCTATTTACGTTTAACCAACATAATTAATTTAAACAAAATTAATTGACAAACTTTCGAATTAAATCCGAAAAACCACATAAAAACCGACAAAACTTTCTGGCCACCCTGGTTTTTGCTTAATAGCTTCCCTCTTCCCCGTTCAATTTTGCTGAAATGCAATAACAAACGCAGTTAACTTATATTCTAAATTTCATCAAAATCGGATAACGCGTTTTTGAGTTATCTTGTGTACGAACGGACGGACGGACCGACATACACAAACCGATATAACTTTTGATTCCCTACACAACCATACCCTTAAAGCCTTTCTACGATGATTATTTCGATGTGTTACAAATGGAGTGACAAAACTAAATACCCTCTGGTAGTGCCTATCATAGGGCATAAAAACGAAGAACTTATATCTTGGATATTTAGGTACCCCAAACATTTTTTTAAAAAGGCAGAAAATACAAATATTTGACTAAAGAAAAAAAAAAGTATCTCAACACAAGAAAATAAGTTACTTCGTTTACATCGGGCATGTATACCCAGATCGACTTCAAATCGATCTCAAGTCAATTCTGAAACCGCCATGTAAACGAAGAAAATGTCTGTTCATCTGAATTTTAATAATATTATACAGAAAAGAAAACATAAATTTTTAGAAATTAATAATTGCTTTTCATTTTATGTGCGAACGAGAAAATAAATCCTTTTTATTCTGCGATTTTTTCTCAACAAGAGAAATATTTATTCACACAACACAACCACAAAAACAAAAACAACACAAATCCTTTCCCTTTGTTATCTTTAGTTTTTTTTTTTTGTTTTATTTATAAGATATTTCAATAAAAACATTTCCATTTTATGACAAAAACGCGGTCTGGTGTAATATCCCGGACCCAACAACAAAGTCATTGTCATATATTTGGAACCAATCAATATAAATCCTTAAAAAGGGGTAGCGAGCGGAGCGTAGCGCAGCGAGCATGCATTAGGTCACTACTAATATCATAAAAAAAATTAAAAAAAACAATTGATAACTAAATGACAAATGTTGATAGTTGTTGTTGGGTCCGAGAAATTACACCAGATACCAAAAACGCTTAATCATTAAACAAAATTAAAATTTATTAAAATACTAAAATCCGAAAAAAAATGAGAAAAGAATTCTCCATTTTTCTTCTTTTTTGTTGTAACACATTCCACCGAAATTAAATACCTTTGCACACACAAACATCAGAAAAAAGGAAATATGTATGTCCTTTTTTTCTCCCCCATTTCTTGTCAAATAAGAAATAAATTGTTGGAAAAAATAACTGAATTTTCTTTTTTTTTGTGGTTACAAAATATTTTCTTTAATCAAATTTGAAGGAAAAAAGAAATATTCGAATTTTTCGCGGTGAAAAAAAAGAAAAGCAAAATAACAAATCAAAAAAAATTCCTTTTACTTCTTTTTGATAAAATTTCCTTTTTTCGTTGTGATTGCTGTTGTTTTTTCGAATTTCCCCAAACAAAAAACTTGTTGTTGGTTGGAAATCACACACATTCACACACATTTCCTTTATACAATATTTTAATGTTTCATTAAAGCCAAAAAGGAAAAAAAGCAAGATATTATTTAGTTTTTTTATAACATAAAAATGTTTTTAAACATTAATATAAATTTTCGATTATATCAATAATTGAATTTTCTCTTAAATTTTAATAATTTTGGCACTTAAAATATTCTTTCGATATTCTTAAAAATTCAAATTTAATAAAACAAAACACACAGAACGCGATACCTTTTGACGCCATTTTAAAAATACGGGTTTTTTTCGTTGTTTTTATATATACAAAAATTGTAATGAAATGTAATACGCATGTGTTGGAAACAGGAATATGATTGAAAATGTGATTATTTTCAATGGAAAAAATATTTTTTTTAATTTATTTCAAAATTGGAAAAATAACTTTTTCATTATGACAAATTCTGAATAAGTTTTTTTCGAAAATTAAAAAAATCAGGGCCCGTCACGCGTTAGCTCGCAAACTTGCAAAATTATTTGATTATTTTTGACAATTCGTTGAACTAATCAAAAGACTTCGCAGTTTGCAAAGCTTATTTCAAAAATAAATATGCCGTGAAGCCAAGCGTAGGCAATAACTCGTTTTTACGATATCTGTGGCTGAAGCAGCATTAATAGATCCTACTGTCAAATTTTGGAGGTGCAAACAATTGCATTTTTTAATTTCTAATTTTTAGTTCGTTTCGGATTCCAAACCAAATTCTTTTCAATTAAATAAACAAACTTAAAAAATTTCCAATATGAAGCGTTTAATTTCTGGGTGTAATAACAAACAATAACGAAAAATTCCTGGATTCCCTTGATAACTAAGTTTGACATATTTTTCATTCAAATGGGCGAATTTTCATTATTGCTGCGTAAAAGAAGTTTTTATGGTGTTTATTTACTTATTATTAATCAAACAGAAATTATGTTAATTCATAATTTAGAAAAAAATTTGTTTTTTTTAATCAAATATGAATCGCAAATCCAAGCGCGAAATCCCACTTTCTTTTTATTTAAATTAAAATTAAAACTACCAGTGACAATGATTTTTTTGGTTAAAATGGGGGCTATTCTTAAAATTTGTCGAAGTTTTTGAAAATTCACCATTTTTAGTTTTAAATGTTTTTCTTCGGTTTTAAAGTTTCCAAAAAATGAGGCTCTACGTATGAAGTGGCTTTCGGCTATTGGTTTACGCAGGCACATACATGATGGAATTAAATACAAGTATCTAAGGCTTTTGTATAAAATTCTATAAGTTTATTGATTTATTCAAAAAGAGAAAAAACAAATTAATTATTATTTGAAATTAATGAAAAATGCCAACTACGTTATAGTTCTTCTGCTGACGGCTGAGTATATATTAATAATAAACGTTTTTGAAAAAAAACCAACCAACTCCGATCATAGAATAAAACATTGCTACGTTGTCATAGATACAACGGTTCCTATATCAACATAATAGTAAATTGGGCTCCTACATTCGGCCGTCCTGAAGAATATCATCCGCCTCGGATGAAGTTTGTTGTAATTCATCATCTGAACGCCATGGCTTTATGTTGCCGCAGCTAGATGACGCAGCATTAGGTCCTGGAGCTGGCGATACCTTTGCTACTGAGTACCTTCCACCTCTGCCTTTCCCTGTAATTTTATACGGACCTAAAAATTAGTTACAAATTTTATTTCCAACATTAAATTGAGTGTTCTTAATCGCCACGAGATCTCCTATCTCATATTTTCTAGGTTCTTTACGCTTTTTGTTGAAATTTCTAATATTTTCTTCTTGTATTTTTGATATTTGTTTTCTTACGTCCTCCCTTAATTGCTGCCTTGTTTCATCGTACTTATTATAACTTTCTTCCTCTATCAATTTCAAAATATCCATATCTTCCTTTTTCTTCATTGGAAAACCAAACAGAACTTCATATGGTGTCCGCTTAATCGATCTTTGAAATGTATTATTTATTGCTTGTTCAATAATGAAACGAGTTCTGAACGATAACTAACTTTATTCTATAAAATTTTCACATTTATACAAAAATAATGCAGATATTGCATTTTGTAAAATAGTATAAATAGTAGTATTAGTATAATAGTAGCAAAATTGTACCTTCTCATAAATATCATTTAACAAGTAAATTTGGTTAATATTGAATTACTTGAATTTATAATATTTATATATTTACAATTTTGCTACTATTGCACTTTCATATGGGAAAAATGTGTCTATTAATGTGCATTTTGTGGGAAAATATATTGTAAAAAATATGAACGAAATATGATTATAAGAATGCAGTTTTTTTGTAGAATTCTTATATCTATAATAAGTTCTTATCATAATTTTTTAATTTCATATTTTGGTGAGAAAATTAAGTTTTTAATTTGTGCACGCTTGCACATATTCCCCTACCGTGTTGTATCTATTGTAGAACACTGAAGTCCTCCACTGATAACCTTGACGTTCGTGCTGCCGGTATTGGGGGCAGTTCTATTTGTGGTTCTTTCTTCCACCAATTACATTTGGCCAGAGTGTCAGAATTTCTATAAATTAGAAACGCAATCAATGCCAGGACGAGTATCAGCATACTGTAGCTGGCGGTATATTGATGTATATCATGATGATCTAGTTGTTCGGGTAATTTTCCCTTCTTTAACCGTTCAATTTCCTTCGTGATATCATTATATTCCTTGGTGTTGTCTCGGAGGTAGAGTTCTGGTTTTGCAACTTGCGGTGGTTGTATGTTGAACTGTTCTTTTATTTGTTGACTATGATTTATTGTTGGTATAAATGATGCTTTCAATTGAGTTTGGCATAAATTGCGTCCACTAATCGTCATTGAAGTCTGTTTGATGACACAGTCAGATCTTAATCTAAGTAACCCATCCCCCTTTAGGGTTTTTGCGATCACCTTCTTGCCTGAAACAATGTTGAATGTATATTCTTCATTGAGCACATATAGCCAACTATTTGGATTGTGAAGTTGAAATCAAACTCTTGTTGGGCTAGTTTTACGGAGCGTACATCTTGATGATAATTGTTTCCTGTGGTTAAGCAATTCTATTTCGCAACGACTGACATTTGACTTGCTGTTGTAAATAGGATGACCTTGTTTACAAAGATACTCTTCCTCTTCTAAGTCAGCTCTAGTTGTGACAGAGGGTAAAACCGATCTCAATGCAAACTTACTATTAGAAAGTCCGTGGATGGTTCAATAAATATAAATTCGTTGTCGTGGGGAGTTGGTACAGGTATTAATTTAAATAGCTGATAGAACTCGTTATGAAGAAGTGGTATTCTAATGCTGAATAGAATGCGTGATCTCATTACTCTAACCTTTGCTGTCATTAGATTGTAGATTCTGAGCACTCCGTCTTTTTCTTGCCCTGGTATTGATAGTGTAGGAGGTAGATTTTCTTTTATTAATGCTAGTTGATTCCGTAATTGTGTTGGTGTAAGCAAAAGGGGGTGAATCTTTCCGTGTTGAAGATCTGTTGTTCTAATTGATTATCAATAACCTTGAATTTGGATTTGATAGATTCGTCACCACTCTTTAAAATGTTTACTGTTGCTTCGATTACTGAAGTTTGATTTTTAACTAACTCTAAGAGATGTTGTTCGTTGAGACGAGTCATTTCAATTTCTCTATCCATATGGGTGGCACCGAGTCTAATATCCCAAAAAGTTTATTAGCTATGGTGCCGATTAAGTCAACTGGGGACCTCTTTGTTAATAGATGTTGGGTGCTTCCGCCTTGTCTATATATTATGTCATTATTTTCCCCCAGTTGCACAAGTTGATGTTGAAGTTGAACAAGTATAGCAGTGCAGTAATCCTTCCTAAGTATGGTTATATTGCAGAGTCGATCTAGTTCGCCTGTATATTTCCCTATTCCGAGCAATTCTAGCCAATTCCTTTGAAGGTTATAATATGCCATTATGTTCCATTCGTTATTTATAAGATTTACTTGGCCAAGTTCCTCAAAATATATACCGGGATGGTGCTCAAAAGGAGTTACCTCAATAGGTTCGATTGATCCGAATGCTAGAACAGGTAACAGTAACAAGGCTAATGTCAGTAGAATCGTTGAAGTTCTTATTTTCTCAGCTTCTACTCTGCGTATTGACCTTACTTTAATTGGTATTGTTTGTGGAATGAGATTATCGTATCTTGAAACAGGGTGAATCCGAATTTTCTGGGATTTCTTTGAATACTTGCTATTCTCGCTCTTTTTAAGGCTGCGTTGATCAATCTGTTATAATCTGTTAATTTTTCGTTATTAACCTTATTGGTGAGTGGCTGAGCGTTAGCTTGTCGACCTTTATTGACGGATATAGTTGCTGCATTGAGCTCATTCTTTTCTGGTATCTCTCCAATTTGATGAGTGTGTACTAATATGGTTGATACTGAAGGCTTTTTGATGTCATTATCCACGGTAGGTAGAGGACAAATTTTAGTTATTGGACGTTTGAATGTGTTGCTTTTCGTTTTTATAGATGCCACTCTGATCATCTGACCATCGTGACCTGGATGCATTTCCGTAATTCTTCCCAAGACCCATCTTGTCGGCGGTAGTAGTTCATCTTTAATGAGAACTATGTCCCCGATTTTAATGTTTTCAGTTTTCTGCGTCCACTTTGGTCGCTGTTGCAGTCGTGTTAAATATTCCATTGACCATTTTTCCAAAAGTCTTGTTGTAAGCGATCCAAAAGCTGCCATCTTGTTAAGCTGTGCATATTACTAGCGGTTCTATCCCGCGCTGGTGGAGCTAGTAAAGGAGATCCTATTAAGAAATGTCCCGGTGTTAATACATCCAATTCTTTGGGATCTGTGGAAATGGGGCATAATGGTCGCGAGTTCAAACATGCTTCAATCTGAACTAGGACTGTGGTTATCTCCTCAGATGTCAGCATAGTTTCGCCGACAGTTCGTTTTAGGTGATGTTTTACTGATTTCACGCCTGCCTCCCATAACCCTCCGGAATGAGGTGCTGATGGTGGTATGAAGTGCTACGTTGTTCCCAAATTTGTCATTTCCATTGACAGTTTCTCCATGTATTTTTTCTTGAAGTCTTCCGTGTTGATTTGAAGTATCTTATTTGCTAGTACAAAGTTCGTACCGTTGTCACTATACAAGTTGTTGACTGCACCTCTTCTTCCCGTAAAGCGTTTAAACGCTGCTAGAAATGCTTCAGCTGTTAAGTCGCTTACAGCTTCTAAGTGAATGGCCCTAGAAGCAAGGCATACGAATACTGCTATAAATCCTTTGTATGATTTAGCATCCCTGCCCCTTGACATTCTCATATTTAGGGGTCCTGCATAGTCTACACCACTGTTAGTAAATGGCCTTGCTACTGTTGTCCGATGTTTTGGAAGATCTCTCATTAACTGGTTTCCTGTTTGTGCTTTGTGCCGGAAACAGGTAACACATCTGTATATGATTCGTTTAACAGAGATATGTCCATTGATAATCCAATATTGTTGTCTAGTTTGTGCTAGTGTTAGCTGAACTCCCCCATGTATGGTAGTCTTGTGAGCTTCGTCGATTATTATCTGGGTTAATCTGTTTTTGCTGGGTAATATTATAGGATGCTTTTCATTGTAGCTGATGTCCGCATTTTGTAATCTTCCTCCAACCCGTACAATTCCTTCTGTGTCTAGAAATGGATTTAATGATAACAGTTTGCTGTCAGATTTCAGTCTCTTGTTGCGTTGTAGACTACGGATGTCTTCAGGAAATTCTTTATATTGCACTGCTTGTATTAATCGACTAGTTGCTTCTTGAATATCTTTGCACGTTAATTGTCCAAATTCTCGCTTTTCTCTTGATTTTCTTGCATTGTTACAAAATCGAAAACAATTAGCAATTATTCTGGATAATTTTCGCAAAGTTGAATATTTTTCTAATAATTCTGCCATTATGGTATCATCTGCAGTAAATGCCATATTCACTGAAATTTTCCGGGCTTCAAGATCTGTTACAGCATCTTCTATCTGAGGTATGCATAATAATAATTCTCTCAAAAATGATGGCCCTATCCACCATTCTTCACACTTTATTAATTCCTTTGGATTAATTCCTCGCGATGCAACGTCTACCGGGTTTTCCTTTGATTTGACATGATGCCACTGGTTTGTATTTAGGATTGAGTGTACTTCAGACACTCTATTAGCGATGAAGGTTTTCCACTTACTAGGGTGATTTTTTAGCCACGCTAAAACAACTGTTGAATCTGTCCATGCATAAACAGTTGCTTCATTCCACTCCATAGCAGGTTTTACCTTTTCCACAAGTTTGGCTAATAATACAGCTCCGCATAATTCTAAACGGGGTAGTGAGTCTCTTACTTATTGGCGCTACCCTTGATTTGGCTGCTAAGAAGTGTGTAATGATCTTGCCACTATCGTTTAATATTCGTATATACAAGTATACAGCTGCTGCGTATGCTTTCTCTGATGCGTCGCAAAACCCATGCAGCTCACAAACTTCGTTACCCTTTTCATATTCTATCCATCGGGGTATTCTTATGTTTTCTAAGACTGGTAATTCTGTTTTGAATGTGAGCCAATTCTTGCTCATGTTAGGCGATAATGCCTGATCCCAATTTATGCCAGCTAGCCACAGCTCTTGAAACATAATTTTTGCTACTATTGTTGCTGGTGTGAACCATCCCAGTGGGTCAAACAGTTCTGACGCCTCTGACTGAAGACTTCGTTTAGTTGGTGCAGTGTTATCTATTGGTACATTTACTTTAAATTGGAATTGGTCATTACCAGGATGCCAATGAACGCCTAATGCTTTGACTGATTCTGAATTTTCTTCATTTATTTCAAATAGACCCATTTCTGTTGATTCCTTTGGCACCTGTTCTAATATGTCTTTACAATGAGTTGACCATTTTCTTAGTTTGAATCCGCCTCTCGATAAAAGGTTTATAAGTTGTTGTTGAGTTTCTATAGCCTCTTCAAGAGTATTATTTCCTGACATGAGATCATCAACATAAAAATCCTTTAATACAATGTCTGATGCTGTAGGATAACTATGGCACTCATCCCTTGCCAGTTGTTGTAACGTCTTTACTGCTAGATATGTTGCTGATCGTGTACCATACGTCACTGTTGTTAACTGGTATTCCTTTATAGCTTCCTCTTCGGAATTTCGCCATACAATTTTATGCAATAGTTGATCTTTTTCATTTATTTGTATCTGCCGATACATTTTCTCAATATCTGCCTTGTATGCATATTTATGCTTCCTCCAACGTAAAAGTATAGTAAAAAGCTCCTGTTGAAGGGTCGGACCTGTTAGTAGCTTGTCATTTAAACTAATTCCTGTTTTGGTTTTTGCGGATGCATCAAACACTACACGTAGTTTGGTAGTTGTGCTATCAGGTTTGCTCACTGCATGATGTGGTAGATAAAATACTTTTTGATCAATGCTGTGCTTAGTTTTTGTTTGTATCATATGGCCAAGTTTTAAATATTCATTCATGAAGGCCTTGTATTCTTTTTCCAACTGCTCGTTTGTTTTGAATTTGCGTTCCATATCTAATAGCCTCGCTATAGCTTTTCCTTTTGAATCACCCAACAATTCATGTTTGTGTTTGTCATTGAACGGTAAGCTAACAGTATATTTACCATTTTCAGATCTTTTAACGTTCTGCCTGTATAATTGTTCACATTTGTTTTTGTCTTCTGTTAAAATTTTTTCTGTCGGAAGATTTTCAATTTCCCAAAATCTTAAATTTTTATCAATTTCTGTGTATGTTATACAGCATTTAATATTTTTGGGCGTATTGTTTCCGTTGATATTACCAGAGATTATCCATCCAAGTCGTGTTTGCTGTGCTGTAGGTCTGCCCGATGGCCCCTTTATTACACCTGGCATAAGTCTATATAAATAAAATCGTATCTGTACGTTTGTACAAAATCGATAATCTCCGAAACTTCTTGATCAATTGACTTGAAATTTTTATAGGATGTTCCCTAGGAATATGAGGTGGTTCTTACATACTTTTTATTTACCTATGTTGCACCTGAGTCAGGTAATAATCAAAATCAAAAAAAAAAAATCAATCACTAATACAAAGCCACAAGCACGATCAAAATGATTGCCCTCCATCGAGAAAACGTGATTAGTCTTACTCACACACGCATACATCAATAAGCTTATATTATAAAAATAGAGATGGGCGTAGTGGCGGCGTTAAAAATATTAATTCGGAGGGGCAACACTTTAAATGGGCTTAATGCTCATGTATTCTGGAACATCAGAATTGCGAAAAATGTTTGCGTTATTTATTCCAAAAAAGAAGTTTCTCTTAAGCGTACAAAATTAAATTATTCGCTTTAGATCCGGTTTATTGAAATGTAACGAGCAAATTATATCTCTACCAAATAACGCAAAATTTTGTAAGCCTATAACCGAAAGCCATTTCATTTCTCATTTTTTGGACAGCTTAAAGCCAAAAAAAGGTATTTATAATTGACAAGGCTGAATTTTCAAAATCTTCGACGAATTTTAAGAATTGCCCCCAATTTCTCAAAAAAAATTACTGTCACTGGTAGTTTTAATTAAAAAAAAAAGGGGGGTTTTAGATTTAGATTCAACGTTGATTCAAAAAAACCAATTTTTTACTAAATTATGAATTAACATCATTTCTGTTTGATTAATTATTACAAGGAGGAGTCCAAAGTAATCAGGACTTTTTGAATCTAGCGCCCCTAGTGACGCCATCTATATGCCGTACGTTAGAATCTGCTATCCTTTATCGACTTCCTGTGAGAATTTCATGACATTTCATCTATTGAAAGTGAAGTTTTTGCGTTTTAAGTGCAGTATGTTTGTGTCATCGGTGCGAAAATGAGCTTCGACGACCAAAAATTGCTCAGAATTCAACATTCGGAGGACATCATTAAATAGGTCAAAAAGGACAAAAACTTCCTTTATAACATTGTGACTGGTGACGAAACGTGGTGTTTTCAATATGATCCCGAAACGAAACGCCAGAGTGCTGAATGGAAGGCGCCGGACGAGCCGAAACCCAAAAAATCGCGCCTGGAGAAGTCAAAAGTGAAGACAATGCTGATTTGTTTTTATGATTCCAAGGGTATTGTCCACAAAGAATTTGTTCCACCCGGTCAAAACGTTAATGCGGTATTCTACCTAGGAGTTTTGAAGCGTTTGGTGCGCCGTATTCGGCGTGTTCGGCCCGAATATCGCGAAGATGGAAGTTGGCGTTTGTTGCACGATAATGCGCCGTCTCATCGATCGACGCTTGTGAGCGATTATCTCACCAAAAATCCATCAACCACTCCCCGTATTCACCAGATATGGCACCGTGCGACTTCAACCTTTTCGGAAAAATGCATTTGCCGATGAAAGGAAAGCGTTATGCAGACGTAGAGGCCATTCAAAAGGCTTGCACCGGCATACTGGCGGCCATACAGGCCAACGAGCTAAAACACTCGTTCGACATGCTTTTGGACCGTGCAAAAAGCTGTATTGAAGCAGAAGGAGACTATTTTGAATAAAATCAATTGATTTTGCCGAAAAAACCATTTGTTCTGTTTTTTTTTTTAAAGCCCTGATTACTTTGGACACCACCTTGTATATATGTAAAAAGATAATCCTTCTTTCTGTCCTTCTGTCCGTCCTATATTGTCCGGAAAGAAAACTCGTTGAGCAAAAAAAAAACACTTTTTGATATGTTGTAGAGAATTATTTGAAGCGTGGAGAAATTTTGTTTCCGGGGAGATTGGGGTTCGGAGGGGTTACAAAGGGGGCTTGAAAGCTTATTTCAGAAAACCTCATTTATAATCTGAAATATACATCGGACATAATTTTGACCTGAGGCAATCTTATTAAGATTTGCATGCCGGACATTCTAACGCACACGGAAAAGTTCCATTTCCCACCGCTTTGACGCTGAAGGCAATACAAATTTTTGAAGTTCGTATTTAAAGGTCACACACGATTGGAATGTTCAGCAAAGTTGTGGAGGTTTTCATGCGGACTATTTCTGTGGACGACCATATAGTTGTATCTCTCACCGCTTTGGCGCTGGAGTCAATAAAATCGTTTAATCTATTTATGTAGACGTCACACGCAATTACAATGTTCACCAAAGTTGTGGAACTTTTAATAGGGGCTATTTCTTTGGAAGACCATATAGTTCTATATGTCACCGCTTTGGCGCTGCAGTCAGTACAAACCTCTGAACTTCGTATATATTAGTCACACACGAGTTGTTCGGCAAAGTTATGCAGGTTATCACGGGAATTATTTCCGTCGAAGACCAAACAGTTCTATCCCTTACCGCTTTGGCGCTAGAGTCAATACAATTTTGGAACTTGGTATGTAGACGTCACACACGATTACAGTATTCGACAAAGTTTCGGAGGTTTTCTTGGGGATTTTTTCTGTCGAAGATAAAATAGTTCTATCTCTCACCACTTTGGCGCTGCGGTTGTTTAGGCCCCTACTCAATAGAGGTTTTTGCCTTTACGTAATATATGTTTGACGGGAGCTATTTTACGAACCGGAGAAATGGGATCAATTTAATATCTTCGCTGGGGGTGTTGCGGGGTAAATAATGTGCATTCTGAATAGATCGACTTAAGACATGAAATATGTCACCAGTGGTGCTACTAGAACGGGGTAAAAGATTTATTATGTTCTGAATTAAGGTCCTACGCTTGAATACATTTTGTTAATTTACAGCGATTTGTAAACCTAAATTATTAGGAAGCCGTCATAGGTCGGGTTACAACCTAGCAATTAAAAAAAGCCTATAAAAACATTTTTTTGTACAGCAATAATGAAAATTCGCCCATTTTAATACAAAATATATCAAACTTACGTGTGAAAGAAAAATGTTTTCCCCCCGAAAATTATAATACGAGCTAAAAAAGATATCGTAAAAATAGGGTTTATGCCAAAAATCAAGTTTGTTTAAACATACAAAATTAAATTTTAAAATTATAATCTACTCTACTAATTGGCGTAACATTTTGAAAACCCAAAGCCGAAAGACATTTAATACGTAGAGTCTCATTTTTTGGAAACCCTAAAACCAAAAAAGGCATTTGAAAATGAAAATGCTGAGTTTAACAAAATCTTAGATGAAATTTCCAGCTTGGGACGATTTACAATACAAAAGCTCTTACTTCCTGGGCAATCGCCGCTGGATTAGCATGACATCACAGCACCTGTTTTCAGACAGAAGCTGAAATCGCTGATCTATTTCATGATAAAACATTAAGTGTTTGGGTGTGTGCGCTGCTGGATGTACCCAGTGGAATAGCAAAAGAGGTGATTCCCAAGTGTTGGAAGAACGGCTTATTCCGCTTTGAAATTGCCATTAAATATTCAATTCATTGAAAGTCCCACATGCAACATTTCCAAAGCATCCGGCTTGGGAAAAGTATTGCAGAAATGCAAACTTATTGTTTGCGATGAATGCACAATGGCACACAAAAAATCGCTCGAGGCCCTTGATCGATCATTGTAAGACTTACGTGCAAATATCAGACCATTTGGGAACGCATTAATATTGCTTGCAGGCGATTTCAGGCAAACATTACCTGTAATTCCTCGATCGACACCAGCGGATGAAATAAATGCCTGCCTAAAATACTCTACTTTGCGGCGACGCGTAAAGACGTTAAATTTAACTACAAATATGCGACTAAAGCTGCAAAACGATCGGTCAGCAGAGATATTCTCAATCAATTGCTGGAAATTAGGAACGGAAAGGTGCCGGTTGATCAGGACGAATTTCATTACCTCATAACTTTTGCAATTTAGTGACGTCAAAAGAAGAATTGGTTAAAAAAGTATTTCCCAATATTCAAACCAATTACAAGAATCACGATTGGCTAAGTGAACGAACCATTCTTGCGGCCAAGAACAAAGACGTCTACGAACTTAACAATATTATTCAGTCTAACATTCAAAGCGAGGTGGTCATATAGAAGTCCGTCGACACTGTTGTGGAAGCAGATGAAGCGGTTGATCTGCCAGGGATGCCACCGCACGGACTGCAATTGAAAGTCGGTGTGCCAATTATCAGGTTGCGAAAGATCAACCAGCCAAAGCTTTGCAGCGGCACGCGGCTTGCAATAAAAAAGTTAAAGAGCAACATCGTAGAAGCAACAATCTTGACAGGACCTTTTAAAGGTGAAGATGTGCTCATTCCTCGCATTCCTATGATTCCAACGGATATGCCATTTCAATTTAGGAGATTGCAATTCCCGATTCGATTGGCGTTTGCAATCTCCATCAACAAGGCTCAGAGCAAATCTTTAAAATTGTGCGGTTTAGATCTAGACACGGATTGCTTCTCACACGGACAATTATATGTTGCGTGTTCTAGAGTCGGCAAACCAGAAAATCTCTATATCTGCACAGAAAATGGAACAACAAAAAATGTTGTGTAACCACAAGCATTGTGAAATTAAACACACGAGAAACGTGCGATTTGTCTTTTCTTTTCGATTTAACCAGACTGAGCCACAGCCGTGGCCGGGTACAGCTAATATTTCCATAAAAATGTCAGCTCCCAATATTACATCAATGATACCTGGTTCATTGTAAGTTGGATCTGCTAGTGTAAGTTTTTTAAGATGTTTCCAAACTAATCTTTCTTTTAATCTTGTAGAAGGAATCATTTTCGTTAGTCTTTTTAATACGAGTGCTGTTGTTGTAACCTTATATGCAGATGAAAACGTAGGTTGTATGCTAAGTAATATACTTTTTTTAGCTATTGCTGTTTTATTATTTCCTACGCCTGAAATTTTGACATATGTTTTTGATTTACTCAGATTAAGTAATTGAGCAGTATTTTCCGTTATGAAGCTAGCCTGTAACCCTTGGTCAACCAATGCTCGTAATATATGGTGTTTTCCATTTGCTGATTTTACCCTTATTTGAGCTGTTGCCAATAATACATCATTTAACTCACATTCATTTGCAATATATGCTTGAGTTTGCCATTCTGGTTGAACGACATTTTCTTCATTATAAGTTGTACCTTCTGTATTATTGACTTCTTGGTTCACAGCTGCGAGGGTGCAAGTAGTGCTTGTTTCTCCTGCCTCTGTGTGAAGTAGAGTGTTATGTTTTTTCCTACAAACTCTGCACGTTTTAATGCTTTTACATTCTGCATTGAAATGATTAGCTTGTAAGCAGTTGGTACATAGTTTTTCCTTTCTAACTACATTTTTTCTTTCGTTTATACTCATGCCGTAAAACTTAGTGCATGTATATATGCTATGACCATCTTCCGTTTTGCAAATTGGGCATCTTTTTGTTGATTTGGCTCTGTTGGTTCCCTCTGTTGTTGCATTTTTGTCACAATTAGCGACATTACTTTGTTTGTTGGGTTCTCTTTCTTCCCTTTGTCACCTAATGCTTCTAGCGATTGGAATCTGTGCTCTAAGAAGTCAAAAAATTCACCAATTGACTGCATTTCCCTTGGATTTTTTATTCTTCCTTCATAATATTTGTGGCTATCCTTGTCTAGCTTTTGTGTGAGTATATGAACAATGATGGGATCCCAGTCCTTTGTTTGAACATTCATATTGTTCATAGCTAACAGGCATTCCTTCGAAGTGTCATGGAGCTTCTTTAAGCCAGCTGCTGTTTCTTGTTGTAATGTTGCTTGTGACAATATTTTTTGTATTTGGGTTGATACTAGTAATCTTTTGTTATTGTATCGGTTATTTAGTATTTCCCATGCTGTGTCATAATTTGTATCGGTTATTTGCAAGTGCTGCAGTAATTTAGTGGAGTTTCCACCTAAATTTGATTTAAGATCATACATCTTTTGAGCTTTACCTAAGCTATTATTTTGATCAGTTGAATAAATAGGTCTTGAAACGACTTCCAGGTGTAATAATCCCCATTAAATTTAGGAATTTGCAGAGCTGGTAATTTAATTTTTTGTGGTTCTGGATTCATGTTCTGTTGACCTCTAGCAACCTGTTGCTCTGGGTAGTATAAGTCCTGTTTTGAAGTAAGAGCAATCATTGTTTCTTGATACTTGTCTTCAACTTCTTCGTAACAGTTCTTAGTAACGTATTCCTCCAGCTCGTCTTTGTTATGATGCGTCAATATTTCTAGATGATTCGTTGCTATTGTATTCCAATAGTTCGATAATGTTTGCATATTCTGTTGATAATATGCTTTTGGATGATATTTTTCTTCCTCACTTGCGATATTATTGATTATTCGCATAATAACCTTAATCGCCGCCGGTTGTTTTTTATATACAACGCTTTTAATCTCGTTGTCGATATTTTGGTTACCTGATGTTGACGCTGCTGGATCTCAGATTTTGATGTGTGCCTTGTTACCCCCTTCATCCAATTCCCGTAATTTCTCTTCTAGGATTATTTTTGTTTCTTGGTATGCCTTCCGTATTTTATCATAAAACATTGATTGGAAGTAGACATGCTGTGGTTTATCTGTTTCAAATGCCTTTATTTCTTTATGTTGTGCTTGAAATAATTCCCAAAGTGCTTCTATATTCGTAGTTCGTTTTTCTACGTACACTTTGGTTTTTCGGTCAGTTGAATCTTTTTTGTAATTGATTAATATCTTCTGAATATTCTCCCCAATCTCTTTTTGTTTTCCTGCAAGCTCTTCTATGTTGGCCATCGTTAGAACTTAAAGTAGTTTTTGGGGTTGTTACTGCTGAGAAGTTGCTGTCTAAAACTTTTGATAGCTTGTATTGCTGCTATATTTGCTGCCTAGACTGCTGTTGTAGATTTTCCTCAATTGTTGTTGTAGCTGGAACTGCTGCTATGTTTGAACTCTTGAAGATTTTTTCCGCTAATTCAGGAGTGCTCGAAGGACCATATTCAATAATGAAACGATGAGTTCTGAACGATAACTAACTTTATTCTATAAAATTTTCACATTTATACAAAAATAATGCAGATATTGCATTTTGTAAAATAGTATAAATAGTAGTATTAGTATAATAGTAGCAAAATTGTACCTTCTCATAAATAACATTTAACAAGTAAATTTGGTTAATATTGAATTACTTGAATTTATAATATTTATGAGAAAGTACAATTTTGCTACTATTGCACTTTCATATGGGAAAAATGTGTCTATTAATGTGCATTTTGTGGGAAAATATATTGTAAAAAATATGAACGAAATATGATTATAAGAATGCAGTTTTTTTGTAGAATTCTTATATCTATATTAAGTTCTTATCATAACTACTTAATTTCATATTTTGGTGAGAAAATTAAGTTTTTAATTTGTGCACGCTTGCACATTGCTACTTGTACTCTCGTTGTTAATTTATACCACTTTTCAGGTGATTCTGCAGATAACCTTTTTAATACTTCCAAATTTATTCTGTTTAATCTTTCAACTTGGCCATTTCCCCTTGGCACACCTGCTGTAATACGTTCATGTTCAGTATTTTCATCTACACAATAATCTTCAAATATTTTCACTGTAAATGCTGTTCCCCTATCTGTAATTATTCTTTTTGGATTCCCAAAGTGCTGCTGATGATCTGTTAATTTCTTAATTGTCTCCTCCGCTGTCAACGTTTTGACTGGATATATCCAAACATATTTGGAAAAAGCATCAACCACTGTAAAGATGTATTTGTATAGTTTATTTGTTTGAACCAATGGATCCAATATGATCCATATGGAGCGTCATCAAAGGTCTTTCTTCTTTATCTATCGGATGTAGATATCCTTCTTGCTTTCCCTGCTTTCGGTTTGCTAATATACAGCTAACACAATTTAAAATGCAACTTTCAATTTTTTCTCTCGCTCTTGGTATATAAAATTCCTGTGAAATTAAATATAATGTATTTGTTAAACCAAAAAGTCCATCTTCGTGTTTCAATTTAATTATTTCTTTCTCCATATTTCTTGGAACAACTAATAATTCAAATCCATTTTGTTCCTTTAATAAAATACCACCTTTAATAATAAAATGTTCATATGAAGACTTTTCTTTGAGTATTTCCTTAATGGAAGCAATATATTCATCAGCTTCTTGTGCTCTCTTAATTCGCACTAGGACCTCTTGTTGAATAATATTAACTACTGGTGATCTGCTTATTGCATCTATGTGAACCATTTTTTTAGCTGACCAGTGTTCAATTTCAAACTCATATTCCTGCATATACATTATCCATCGCTGTACTGAATTCGATAAATCTTTCTTATTCATAGTTTGCCGAAATGCAGCATAATCAGTAACCACTTTGAATTTTGTTCCAAGGACATAAAAACGAAATTTTTTAAGAGCTTTGTACACTGGATATGTTTCTAGTACATAACTATGAAACTTTTCTTCTGCCGGACTGTTTATGCCCTATGGTAGGTACTACCAGAGGGTATATTAGTTTTGTCACTAAGTGTGTAACACATAGAAATAATAATCGGAGAAAAATTTCAAGGGTATGGTTGTGTAGGGAATCAAAAGTTATATTGATTTATGCATGTCCGTCCGTCCGTCCGTCCGTCTGTCCGTAGACAAGATAACTCAAAAACGCGTTATCCGATTTTGATGAAAGTTATAATTTGAGTTGCTTATTCCTTAACTTGGTTTGGTATTGCATTTGAGCCAAATCGATCCACGGGGGGCAAAGTTATAAAGGAAAAACCAGGGTGACCAGAAAGTTTTGTCGTTTTTTTGGTTATGGTTTTTCGGATGTAATTGGAAAATTTGTGAACCGATTTTGTTCAAATTAATTATGTAGGTTAACTGCATAAATAGACGATACCGAATTAATTTTCAGTCAAATCGGTCCAAGGATAGTGGAGAAAGAAATAGTTGTAGCCTAAAATAAGCCTGTTCATAAAGTTTTTCCAATGTATTTTAAAAATTTACGAAACGTGTTTATACTATTAGACGCCAATCTACCTGTGAATTTGGGCCAATTTGAGAATGAAGAAACGAAGTTATGGAGAGAAAAACCTTAAAATATTCAGTTAAGCAGAAAGTTCGTGGCGTTTTTTTTTCCAATAGTTGGCTTTAGAATCGTATAACTTTAGTAGTTCTAATCCTATCAAGTTATATTATAGCGCGCTGAAAAGGTGACATCTTATAGAATACTTAGAAAAAAAAATTGTGAAATTCTGGCAGAACAAATTGGGGTAATTGGGTTTTGAAAATGAGCCAAAATTCTGAAAAAAATTCCCTATATTAATGCTCCATGTTTGGTACTACCGTCCGTCCGTTGACAAAATAACTCAAAAATGCGTTATCCAATTTTGATGAAATTTAGAATGCTACTTGGTTATTGCTATAGTGGTTTTGGTATTGCATTTCAGCAAAATCGACTGAGGGGCAGCGAAGTTATTAAGGAAAAACAGTAGCGACCATAAAGTTTTGTCGTTTCTTTTTATATAGTTTTTCGGGTTTAATTGGAAAATTGGTAAAGCAATTTTGTTTAAATTAATTATATTGGTTGGCTACATTAATAGACCATACCCTTGTAAATTTCAGTGATATCGGTCTAAGGATAGTGGAGAAAGCAGTAGTCGTAGGAAGAAATAACCCTGTTCAGAAAGTTTTTTTGATGTATTTTCAGAACTAATCCACCGATTTGAATGAAATTTGCAAATTAGACTTATGCTACCAGGGTCTGAGATACTTACAAATTAGAGAAAATTTTGACAAGGGCAAACAAAGTTATGAAGAAAAACCTTGATATATTGTTAGTTTTCACAATTTTTCTCTCCCATTTCTACCATAGGGCATCAAAAAAATAAAATAAATTACTTTATGTTTTTATGACTGTAATAGTAAACGGGATGTAACTTCTGATCATCGTTTCTTTGGAACATGATTGCTGCTATTCCAACTTTACAAGCATCTGTGTGAATTTCGATTGGTTCGTTTTGTTTAAAAATTGCTAGCACTGGATTATTTACCAAAGCTAACTTCAAAGCAGTAATTGCTTATCTTTTAAGACCCCAAATTAAAAAAGTAGAAGTTTTCTTCAGTAAATCTGTTAAAGGTTTTGCAATTATTGAATATGAACTTATAAAACGTCGGAAAAATCCGCTTAATCCTAGAAAAGCTTGAATATTTTTCACGTTTTTTGGTTCTTGAAAATTCTTGACAGCATTAATTTTTCCTTCCGATGGTCTTATTGTACCATTTTTTATGACGTGTCCTAAAAATTCCACTTCTCGTTTCAAAAATTTGCATTTATTCCAATTAAAATTGAGACCATTTTCTCCAGCCACTTTCATGACAATTTTCAGTCTGTCAATATTTTCCTTTTCATCATTAGAAGGGATAATAAGGTCATCCATGTAAGTATCTAGAATTTGTCTGTTTTTCAAATCCTGAAAAATTAAATGAATAAATCGTAAAAATACAGCGGGTGCGTTTGTCAATCCAAATGGAACATAATTGAATTCAAATTGATCGTCCATAGTAACAAATGCTGTGAATTTTTTCGGTTTCTCTTCAACTGGAACATGAAAATATCCGTTCTTTAAATCTAAAGTAGTGTAAATTTTTGCATTTTGCAAATTATCTGAAAAGTTTTCTATAATTGAAACTTTAAAACGTTCTTTAATCGTTCTTCCATTCAGCTTTCTGTAATCCACACAAATTCGTGGTGATCCATCTTTCTTCTTGACTACTACAACCTGGCTTGCAAATGATGATGTAGACGGCCTCAAAACTTTATTTTTTAACCATTCTTGCACTTGATTTTTCAGAGCTTCTTTTTCTTTAATCGGTAATCTTCTAGGTTGATAGTAAATTGGTTTTTCGTCATTGAGAACTATTTTCATCTCCACTGGACAATTTTTAACAGCTTCCGGTTTGTAAGTTTCGACTATATTTCTGATTTCTGGTTCAAATTGATATGGTACGTCAATTTCAGCGTTTTCTTCCAACTGAATTCCCATAATGAAATGTTCACCTTCCATCTTATAAAATATAGGACGGACTTTATCAAAAACTACTTTTGCTTTAGAAATTATATCATTTCCGATAATAACATCAAAGCGGACAGCATTGCTTGGAACTACCATTAAAAATGCATTGAATGTAATGTCATCAATTCGTATATTACTTTGAAACGATCCTAAAGTGTTGGTCTTGCCCGCACCAAGTCCAACCAGCTTTATTTTATTTTTAATAAGATTAATGTCTTTAATTTTTTGGAAAGCTTCTTCTCCAATTAAAGATATATCAGCACCTATATCGATTAATGCCTGAAAAGACACATTATTGATTAAAATTGTTTTAGAATTTCTAACACTAATATTATTTATTTGTGAAGACGGCTTCACAGCATTCTGAGGGCATTGGGCTAACATATGTCCTTTTCCATTACACTTGAAACATTTTGCTTCGGCTTTACAATCTTTCCGTCTATGTTCTTTTGAACCACAATTAAAACAATGCGCATCACTTATTTTTGAATTTCCTGCTGTAACATTATTTTTTGAAAAGATTTTATTTTTGTTAGAATTTTCAAAACATTTCAATTTAAAGTTATTATAATCGATATATTTTGATTTTAATTCCGACAAATTTTTTGCACCATATAATAAAATTTTATGTTCCTCACGACCGGTAACACCATCTTCTATATAAATAAAATCGTAAATGTTCGTTTGTTCCTAACCGGTAATCTCCGAAACTTCTGAATCAATTGACTTGAAATTTTTACAGAATGTCCTATGTGATTATGACCATGTTTATATGTACTTTTTATTTACCTATTTTGCACCTGAGTCACGTAATAATTAATTTAAAAAAACCATTAACTAACACATAGCCACAAGCATGTTTCAAATCAAAATCTTCAAGCGTGAAAACGTGATTTTTCTTACTCACACACGCATACATCTGATATATATATTATGAAAATAAAGATGAGCGTAGTGGCGGCGTTAAAAATATTAATTCGGAGGGGCAACACGTAAATGGGCTTAATGCTTATGTATTCTGGAACATCAGAATTGCGAAAAATGTTTGCGTTATTTATTCCAAAAAACAAATTTCTCTTAAGCGTACAAAATTAAATTATTCGCTTTAGATCCTGTTTATTGAAATGTAACGAGCAAATCATATCTCTACTAAATGGCGTAAAATTTTGTAAGCCCATAACCGAAAGCCATTTCATTTCTCATTTTTTAGAAAGCTTAAAGCCAAAAAAAAGGTATTTATAATTGACAAGGCTGAATTTTCAAAATCTTCGACGAATTTTAAGAATTGCCCCAATTTCTCAAAAAAATTACTGTCACTGATAGTTTTAATTAAAAAAAAAACGAGGGATTTTTAGATTTGGATTCAAAGTTGATTCAAAAAAACGAATGTTTTACTAAATTATGAATTAACATCATTTCTGTTTGATTAATTATTATATATGTAAAAGGCTAATCCTTCTTTCTTTCCTTCTGTCCGTCCTATATTGTCCGGAAAGAAAATTCGTTGAGCAAAAAAAAAACAACACTTTTTGATATGCTGTAGAGAATTACTTGAAACCAGAGATGCAAACCGGTTTCTTTGAACCACTTTGAACCGAACCAAAACCACTGAACCATCAAAATTTTCCGAACAAAAACCAAAACCAAAACCAAACCACTTTTAAAATGATTCGGTCGAACCAAACCAAAACCAAACCAGTTTTAAAATTAATACTAGAACCGAACCATAAACCGAAATTTTTCTATTGGTTTATGGTTCGGTTCAACAGAAAAAATTGTCCTATAATTTACATTTTCCTTTTAAAAAAACTGAAAAAGTCTACTACATTTTCTTATAAAAACGATGGTTAATCAACATACAACAGTTTACCAGTTTTCAAATTTCCTTTTAACGAGTAATCAAACATGACATAGTTTTTCATTTAGTGAAATCATAATTAAAATATAAACAGAAACAAACACAAGAAGGAAGAATATACTTAAAATTAAAAGATATAAAATTCATATCTAAATGACAAATGTAAGCAAGTTTGTATAATTTTGATTTTAATAATAATTTTTTTAGTATTTCCTAAAAGAAAATGTCAGGTAACAAATATAAAAAATACCCGGTTTTTAAAAAATTTGTTTGTGATTCAATAACAAATAGCAGTAAGTACAATGAATGCTGTATTGTTATGACAAATAATCACCCAGCAAATTTAATACGGCATCTTTAAAAAAAGCACTCCGGTTCCTACGACATGATTGACACGAAGCGAACAAATAAAACAGCTGAAAAAAAATTGCCAAGCAAATTTTCATTGGCTTCCTTCGTTTCTGTCACAACAACTAAGAAAAAAGACATATTTGTTTTGAACCAAAACCAAAACCAAACCAAAACCAAAACCAAAAATTATGCAGTCTTTAAACCAGAACCAAACCAAAACCAAATTTTGAAATATTTAGAAACCAAAACCAAAACAAAAACCAAAAAGAAGGTTTATGCTTAAACCAAAACCGACCCAACTGTAAAAAAGTCTTGGTTTGCATCTCTGCTTGAAACCTGGTGAAATTTTGTTTCCGGAGAGATTCGGGGTCGGAGGGGTTACAAAGGGGGACTTGAAAGCTTATTTCGGAAAACCTCATTTATAATCTGAAATATACATCGGATATAATTCTGGCCTGAGGCAATCTTATTAAGATTTTTATGCCGGACATTCTAACGTACACGACAAAGTTCCATTTCCCACCGCTTTGGCGCTGGAGGCAATACAAATTTACGAACTTTTTATATAGAAGTCACACGCAATAACAATGTTCAGCAAAGTTGTGGAGGTTTTCATGGGGATTATTTCCGTCGAAGACCAAACAGTTCTATCTCCCACCACTTTGGCGCTGGAATCAACACAAATTTTGGAACTTCGTATGCAGACGTCACACACGATTACAATGTTCAGCAAAGTTGTCCAGGTTTTCATGGGGATTATATCTGTCCAAGGGCAAATAGTTCTACCTCTCACCGCTTTGGCGTTGGAGTCAATAAAATTGTGGAACTTCGTATTTAGAGGTCACGCGCGATTACGATGTTCGGTAAAGTTATGGAGGTTTTCATGGGGATTTTTTCTGTCGCAGACCACATAGTTCTATCTTTCAATGCAAACTTTTGAACTTCGTATATATAGGTCACACAGGAGTACAATGTTCGGCAAAGTTATGCAGGGAATTATTTCCGTCGAAGACCAAATAGTTCTATCCCTTACCGCTTTGGTGCTGGAGTCAATACAATTTTGGAACTTGGTATGAGGACGTCACACACGATTACAGTGTTCGGCAAAGTTTCGGAGGTTTTCGTGGGGATTTTTTCTGTCGAAGGTAAAATAGTTCTATCTCTCACCACTTTGGCGCGGCGGTTGTTTAGGCCCCTACTCAATAGAGGTTTTTGCCTTTACGTAATATATGTTTGACGGGAGCTATTTTACGAACCGGAGAAATGGGATCAATTTAATATCTTCGCTCGGGGTGTGGCGGGGTAAATAATGTGTATTCTGAACAGATCGGCTTAAGACATGAAATATATCACCAGTGGTGCTACGAGAACGGGGTAAAAGATTTATTATGTTCCGAATTAAGATCCTACGCTTGAATACATTTTGTTAATTTACAGCGATTTGTAAACCGAAATTTTTAGGAAGCCGTCTTAGGACGGGTTACAACCTAACAATTAAATAAAGCCTATAAAAAAATTTTTTTTGTACAGCAATAATGAAATTCGCCAAATTTAATACAAAATATATCAACTTACGTGTGAAAGAAAAATTTTTCCCCTCCGAAAATTATAATACGAGCTTAAAAAGATATCGTAAAAATAAGGTTTATGCCAAAAATCAAATTTGTTTAAACATACAAAATTAAATTTTAAAATTATAATCTACTCTATTAATTGGCGTAACATTTTGAAAACCCAAAGCCGAAAGACATTTAATACGTAGAGTCTCATTTGTTGGAAACCCTAAAACCAAAAAGGCACTTAAAAATGAAAATGCTGAATTTAACAAATTCTTAGATGAAATTTCCAGCTTGGGACGATTTACAATACAAAAGCTCTGACTTCCTGGCCAGTCGCCGGTGGATAGGCATGACATTACAGCACGTGTTTTCAAACAGAAGCTGAAATCCCTGATGGAATTCATGGTAAAAGATGAAGTGTTTGGGTCTGTGCGCTGCTGGATGTACTCAGTGGAACGGTAAAAGAGGCGATTCAAAAAAGGTGGAAGAACGGCTCATTCCGCTTTGAAATTGCCATTAAACATTCAATTCATTGAAAGTCCCACATGCAACATTTCCAAAGCATCCGGCTTGGGAAAAGTATTGCAGAAATGCAAACTTATTGTTTGGGACAAATGTACAATGGCGCACAAAAAATCGCTCGAGGCCCTTGATCGATCATTGCAAGACTTACGTGCAAATATTAGACCATTTGGGAACGCATTAATATGGCTGCAGGAGATTTCAGGCAAACATTATCTGTAATTCCTCGAACGACACCAGCGGATGAAATAAATGCCTGCCTAAAATACTCTACTTTGCGGCGACGCGTAAAGACGTTAAAATTAACTATAAATATGCGAGTCCAGCTGCAAAACGATCGGTCAGCAGAGATTTTCTCACATCAATAGCATCAATGGAAAGGTGCCGGTTGATCTGACGTCAGGACGTATTTCATTGCCTCATAACTTCTGCAATTTAGTGACGTCAAAAGAAGAATTGGTTGAAAAAGTATTTCCCAATATTCAAACTAATTACAAGAATCACGATTGGCTAAGTGAACGAGCTATTCTTGCGCCCAAGAACAAAGACGTCTACGAACTTAACAATATTATTCAGTCTAACATTCAAAGCGAGGCGGTCACATACAAGTCCGTCGACACTGTTGTGGAAGCAGATGAAGCGATTAATTATTCGACAGAATTTTGGAATTCACTCGATCTGTCGGGGATGCCACCGCACTTACTGCAATTGAAAGTCGGTGTGCCAATTATCATGTTGCGAAATATCAACCAGCCAAAGCTTTGCAACGGCACGAAGCTTGCAATAAAAAAATTAATGAGCGACATCGTAGAAGCAACAATCTTGACAGGACCTTTTAAAGGTGAAGATGTCCTCATTCCTCGCATTCCTATGATTCCAACGGATATGCCATTTCAATTTAAGAGATTGCAATTCCCGATTCGATTGGCGTTTGCAATCACCATTAACATTAATGGAAATGAATACCAAAAGCTATTAAATTGTATAAAATGTTGCAAAAAAAAAATTAGTAGAATTTTTAATTGAAAATACTTTGTTTGAAAATATTTGGGGTCGTCACGAGACTTGATTATTTTTGCGAACTTTTTTCGCAAGTTTGACAGATCATTCTGATTGGTCAGGGAAAACTTAAAATAATCTGCACACGTGACAACGTTTGACAAATACAATTTTTCATTTCTCATTTTAGGATTTTAAAACAAAACATTTTCAATTAAAAATTCTCCTAATTCCTTTTTTCCTGACATTTTATATAATTTAATAGTTTTTGGTATTCATTTCCAAAAGAAAAATCGTTAAAATAAATTCAAAAATGCATTTGTCAAAAATGACGAAGATAATCAACTCCAGGGCATGTTTATTTTTGACATAAGCTTTGCAAATCTGCGAAGTCTTTTAAGCATTTTGATTGGTTCAACGAATTGTCAAAAATAATCAAATAATTTCGCAAGTTTGCGAATTAACTCGGGGCGAGCCCAAGTAAAGTAAAAAAATGAAAAATTATATTTGCGAAACGTTGTCACGGGTGCAGATTATTTTAAAATTTCCCTGACCAAACAGAAGTATCTGTCAAATTTGCGAAAAATCTTCGCAAAAATAATCAAGTCTCGTGGCAAGCTCAATTTTTATTAAATTGTTTTATTAAGGCCAATCTCCACACAGCCGACATCCTACATCTGACGCAAGTATGGGATAACACTATACAAAGACTAGTTAAACAGAAAGGAAGAAAACAATCATCCTACAAATTTTGGAGGCTTCTGCATTTCTGATTTCCCTATCTAATTTTCGATCTGCAGATGATTCCCCTCAAAATCAGATGAACATGTTTATCTGATTTAGGCCTAAGTTATACAACGATCATTGTAATGAAGGAGATAATTTTAGAATGGAAAATTAACCTATTACAAAGATTATTTCTTTAAAAAAAATAATGCAAAACATGGGAAATAGTTTAGTAAATAGATTTTATATAAAAAATCTTAGGTATATCACGTAATTTGTTTTTCATAATTATTTTTATAATTTGAATGACGAAACATGTTTTAATCGATCAGCTGTTTTGAGGATTGCGTTTCAATTTCATTTGATTCCACTGGAGAACTGCTAAGTTGATTCCTTCATTAGGAATTTTTCGTCGATATTCTAACCTCAAACTTCAGCGTCCCAATAAGAAAATAATAATATATAAAAAAAATGGATAAAATTTGTGACTCATCGGTAAAAAAAGGAAAGGGAAGAAATAATTTAATTGGATTTGACGAAAAAAACCATTACACGACTTAGCTATGAACGAAAATCTGACTGTAAGTTTCACTCGTAAAAGAGCTATAACCACCTTTCATTGAAAATCAAAGAAAAACGTTCGGTTTTCACTAGTTCCACAATTTCCTTCATTACAATGATCGTCGTATAACTTAGGCCTTATATGGCACTTCATCTGCGGGTGCATACTCTTACAATAATAACACACGGTACCGTCGCACATTACCAATTTTTCTAATTTGTGTGGGGAGATTCTAATGTTTACCAGGTGGGGCGGAAAGTTCGTATCATTTTAAAGAAAAATTTTTTTTAACAAAACTCGATTTTATTATTCAACACATTTGCCATCGAGGGCGATACACCGATTATAGCGATCTTCCAACTTTTCGAAACCATTTTTGTAGTACGATTTGTCTTTTGCTTGAAAATAGTCCTCAATTGCGCCGGCTGACTGTCGTTTGGACTCAGGAGTGAAATGATGGAGCCATGTTTCATCCTTGTCAGATATCGTTTATTACGATTGAAGAGCTCCAAACACTGCTCAGAATCATCAATTCGTTGTTGTTTTTGGTCGATTGTGAGTTTGCGCGGCACCCATTTTGCACAGAGCTTTCGCATACCCAAACTTTCATGAACGATATGTCCAACATGTTCCTTTGATATCTATAGAGTGTAAGCTATCACGACTTCTCTTTACGGTCACTCAAAATTATTTTGTGATTTTTTTTGATGTTTTCGTCCGTAACAGCCTCTTTTGGACGTCCACTGCGTTCATCGTCTTCGGTGCTCATATGGCCTGTACGGAACTTAAGAAACCACTTATGAATGGTTGCTTCGCTTCGATAATACTCATCAAGCCACGTTTTGGTATCAGCAGCATTTTTTTTCATCAAAAAACAGTGTTTCATTAACACACGAAATTCCTTTTTATCCATTTTCTTCAAAGTAACAAAAGTTGCTTCACTCAAAATACTATATCTCGCAAACTAATAGTCCGACAGCTGTCCAATTTATACACGTATCTTTTGAAGGTTGGTACTTGTGGCGTACTTAAAACCCACTTTAGTTATAATTTTATTTTAGCATCTAAGTTTGCTTGTACTTGTTAGTTTTTAATTTTATTAAAATAATTATATCGAGTACGTTATTAGTTTTTCTAGATGTAATTATTTTAATAATATTTTCATTAATTAAAAGGATTTTATAACGAAGACATCAAAAATATATTTATTTATGACATGGGAGACCGACGCCCAACGGAATTATATCGTGAAATGATGACCACAATGGGAACTTCCTCATTAATCAATACGGAATTATTGGTTTCATTATGAAAACGAAAGCTACCTTAATTTATAGCAGTGGCATTGGCAGCTTGCACTACTACAAATGTACAAGAATTGCAAGTACTAGCCGACAGGGTTTGGGAAGCGCATGACTCATCCCATATTAACGCAGTCCCTGTTCCATGTCAGTTCCGATTCAACAGGATTCACAGCACACTTTTGCTACACATATGAACGCTCTGATGCAATCCATTGAACAACAAGAACAAAATATTACACAGTTAACGGAAAATATGAGTCAACAAAAACTACAAATAGAGGCACTAAATATTAAGCCAAACAGTTTTAAAAAGTATAATAAGAACCCGGGTAAAAAATTATCCACTGAAAATACTGCTGATGTTAATAATTTTTATCCGCTTTGTTATTATCATAAAACTTTCGGTGAGCATTCCCGAAAATGTTTAGATTGGTGCTCTAGATTTAAGGACTTTAATATTTTACACAATATAAACTAAAAAAATCTGTTATACTGGCGACATATAATGTATGTTATAAGACACGTCGTCTTTTCGTCTATGATGCGTCAAATAAAATGGAGTTTCTTGTGCATACCGGAGCAGATATATCAATTATTCCATATAACATTTTTTCAGGTATCCAAAGACTTCCTGACTTGAGCGGTTAATGGTTCAGCAATTTCAACGTTTGGCACAAAATTAATCAATGTCAATTTAGGTCTGGGTAGAAAGTTTCCATTTATTTTTACAATAGCAAATCTTAATAAACCAATTATCGGTGCAGACTTTCTTTCTTATTTTGAATTGACAGTGGATTTCAAAAATAAAAAATTATTAAATTCAGATAAAAATTTACTCATTACTGGTTTCACATCAAACTCAAATGTGCCTACACCAAAAATTTACTCTTTAAATGATAAGTATTCAAAAATACTTCAACGTTTCAAATCGTTAACTCAGTGGCCAGATTACAATTTACCTACCAAACATACGGTCCAACATCATATCTATACCAACGGTCATTTATCTTTCGCTCGACCATGGCGTTTAGATTCTACAAAACATATCGCTAAAAAAGAATTTGAACATATGATTAAGACTTTGCTTCTTGACAACTTGATGGCTTGTGGCCTGCAGCAAATCAGCGGTGTTAAAAATTCGCTAAACAGACAACTAGACTTAATTTTTACTTCCGACTCCGCTAATTGTGTTGTTCAGCAGAGCACAGATAATCTTTGCAGAATTGATGACTACCGCCCCCCACTAAAGGTTTTATTCTCTCAAGAAGGTGAAATGGATGTTACTAATACCGAAGATGCGTTCTATTTCAACTTTCGGAAAACTAATTTTGAGCTGCTCAACAGCCTTTTGGAGCAAGTTAATTTTGATAGTGTTATTTGTAAGGCGAATATTGAAATGTGCATCGCCGATTTCTACAAAAAAAATTTTCGAAATCTTTGTTTTAGCCGTTCCTTATACCTGCCACAAAAATTCATCTTCCCCACCTTGGTTTAATAAGGACTTACGGTCTTTACGCAATAGGAGGAATAAAGCCTGGCACAAATACTTAATATCACGTGAAGATAGAGACTTTTCCACCTACTCTGCCTTGCTCAATGAATTCAAAGTACTTTGTATGGAACTGTATAATTCCCACATTGACAAGATGAGATCCAGTCTTTCCATGGACCCTCTCTGCTCCTGGAAATTCGTTAATAGTAAAAAGAAAACAGACGGATATCCGTCTTCGCTAAATTATTTGGATAGTTCATCTAATGATCCATCAATTATTGCTAATCTCTTTGCTAATTTTTTTGCGGGAGCTTTTAACGAGGACAATTTTGTACCGGATACAAAATACTTTGAGCATTTGAATGAGTACCCCAAGACTTCCCTCACTAATATTGATATTGACGTATCCTTAGTAGCTGATAATATTAACAGTTTAGACGATGATTACTCACCTGGCCCTGATGGTATTCCTGCCATCATCTTAAAAAAATGCAGTAACATCCTTGCACGTCCTCTTTCGGCTCTTTTCCAGAAATCTCTCGAGACGGGAATATTTCCTAAGCTCTGGAAAGTCTCTTATATTATTCCGACCCACAAGAAAGGCAGTAGAGGTGATATCGGAAATTACAGACCAATTGCTAAATTATCTTGCATTCCAAAACTGTTTGAATGCATCATTCAGCAGTTTGTATGCTTTGGTTGTAAACCTTTTATTTCCAGGAGTCAACACAGTTTTTTGAAGGGTAGGTCTACGATCACTAGCTTAGTTCAACTCGTCTCTTTTTCGACGTGCTCCATGGAAAATGGCAATAATGTTGATTGTATAACTATAGACTTCAGCAAAGCGTTTGATAAATTGTCTCATCAAGTGATTTTGTTTAAGCTTAGTGCCCTTGGCTTCCCTGGTTTTTTTATCTATTGGATTCAATCCTATCTCCAGGGAAGGAGTTATCAAGTACTTTTTCGTTCTTCCAAATCTGAGCTTTATACTGCATCATCTGGCGTCCCTCAAAGCAGCCATTTGGGACCAATTTTGTTCGTTCTTACAATTAATGATGTGTCCTCCGTAATTAAGTACTCTAAAATTTCTAACTTTGCGGATGATATGACGATCTATAAAGAAATAAGTAACTTAAATGACCCTCTGTATCTCCAGAGCGATTTAGATAATTTTGTAATCTGGTGTTGTAAAAATAATTTGGCGCTCAACAGCGACAAATGTGAGGTTATCACATTCTCCAGAAAACGTGAAAATTGTCTATGTGTATATAATATTGGCGATGCGCCTCTACGTAGAGTGACTAGCATTAGAAATTTTGGAGTGATTTGTGACAGTGAACTTAACTTCTAGCTACATATTGACTCACTCCTTCATAGAGCTAACTCTACATTAGGCTTTATTAAAAGATGGTCTAAGGAGTTCTCGGATCCTCATATAACTAAAGCACTCTTAATTACCTTGGTTAGACCTATTTTGGAATATGCCAGTCAAGTATGGTCTCCCTACCATAAAAGTCTAATTAATAGATTGGAGTCTGTACAACGTAGATTCATACGTTTTGCATTAAAAGATCTTCCCTGGAATGACCCTTTCCAACTACCCCTGTACTGTGATAGGTTAAAACTGATTGACCCGCAATCCTTAAAAAAGCGTCGTTAGGTGGCTGATATTGTTTTTGTCCATCAAATTTTCAATGGCGCTATTGATGCTCCTATACTATTAGAAAGGATGCCGCTAAATATAAATGTACGTTCCTTAAGATCAGTTGACTTATTTAAAGTTATGTACCAGAGAACGGATTGTAATGTAATGTCATGCCGATCGCCCCCTAGATATAAGTAGGTTTTAAGCTAAGTAGGCAAAAATGGCTTTTCTTCGGAACAATTCTCACGGGAAAATATTGTAGATAAAGTGCTTAATCGCGATTTCGGAAAAACAACGGTGTCAAATTCGAAGGTATTCAAAGAAACTCGAGAACATTCCTAAGACAAAATTCGTCTTCATGGAAATCCGAGTACAATGAAAATTGTCCCACGGGAAAATAGCATGGACAAAATGCTTAATTAGCGCGAATTCGAAAATGGAAAAACAACGGTTTCAAATTCAAAGTTGATAACAGAGAAACTCGAGAACATTCCTAAGGCAAAATTCGTCTTCATGGAAATCCGAGTACAGTGAAAATTGTCCCACGGGAAAATATAATGGACAAAATGCTGATTAGTCAACTTTGAAAATGGACAAACAAAAGTTTCAAATTCAAAGCAAAGCATTTTGAAATTTGAATATCCGGAGTGCATTCTGCACCCGTAAGGATTTTGTTCCTATAAAAGCCAAGCAACGTAGTGAGATAAGTGATCAGTCCATCAGATCAGTTAATTTTTTTTTTTTTTTAAGAGGAGGTGGGTGCCAAAGCACCCCGTACTTAGGCCTTTCGGCCCATTGTACCCTCGGGAGAATCTGGACATATGTCCTGGGATCGCACAAGTTTTCTAAGAAAACCTGTGGGGAAAAAGATTAATTACCTGTATACCGTTTACGGAGTGGTAGCTTGTCCCAACTCTGGAAACAGTTCTGTTTTCTTCAGGTAATCGATTAAAGATTCCATCTTCAGATTCCGGACATCCGACAAGGTCAGGAATGGTTTTCCGAAGATCTTCTTTCGCAGGCCCGTTAAGGCATCACATAAACTAATAACGTGTAGTGAAGTTTCCTCAACGGTTTTGCACTTACGACAGGTGGGATCAGATAGGATACCTATGGTATGTAAATGCTTGCGGAGGCAATGTCCCGTGAGGGCGCCCACCAGCACTCTGATTTTATTACGGTCCAACTTCAGTAGCGAGTCCCTGACAAGGCCTGGTTCCGTTATGAAAATTTTGGATTGTCGTAGGGACTCATTTTGCCACTGAATTTTGTGTTGTGCGGTAATCCATTCTCTAATGGAGAGTTTGGCTGTGCTCTTAGGAATACCAATGATGGGTTCCGGCCCGATAGGTTTCCTAATGGTGCCCATCTTGGCCAGTACGTCCGCCATTGTATTGCCTGGGAGCCCGAGGTGTCCCGGTATCCAGTTGAGTACAACTCTGTTGTGCTCAGCTAGTTGGTTGAGGGTGTTGAAGCATTCTTGGACGATGCAAGATGTTATCTTGACTGCACTCAGAGATTGTAGTGCAGCTTGGCTGTCCGAGAAGATGTTAATATGCAGGTTTTTGTAGCCCCTGTTTAGGTTCTCATTGGCGCATGTCATTATGGCGAAAATTTCAGCCTGAAAGACTGAACAATGAGTGCCCAAGGCGATAGATATTGCCTTTTTGGGCACCGTACCAATGACACCTGCCCCTGTTCCTGCATCCGATTTAGACCCATCCGTGAACCAGATGAGGCCGGGTGGTTTTGCGAGACTCTCACCGTCCGCTATCCAGGATTCTTTAGGAAGCATGACAGTCTCGAATCTGCGTTTGAAAACAAATGCCGGGGACATAACGTCCGATGGCATCGAGAGTATGGGGTATGATTTGATCAGACTAGCTAGGATCCTAGTATGGCCCTTGATATCTGATCGGTCAATCCAGAGTCCAGCATTTCGCAGTCTATAGGACGTTGCCATTGCTGTACTTTGAACCACCAAGTGCAGCGATGGGGTTCCCAAGAGGGCTTCCATGGCTGCAGTTGGCGTGGTTCTGATTGCACCCGTAATACTTAGAAGAGCAAGTCTTTGAATACGGTTTAAAAGTTCTCTAGCATTGGATACTAGGGTACGAGGCCACCAAACAATTGATGCGTAGGTCAGCAGAGGTTTAACCACCACATTGTACATCCAGTACAACATTTTTGGCTTTAGTCCCCAGGTGGGTCCAAAGGTTCTGCGACAGGCCCATAGGAGCGCCGACGCTTTCTGTTCTTTGACCTCCACGTGCTTTTTCCAGGTCAGCTTTTTATCTAGATATACTCCTAGATATTTCACTGACTCGGAGAGTTGCAGTTTCGTTTCACCTAGGCAAGGAGCCTCAAAACCTTGGAGATTCCTATTCCTGGTGAACATAACGAGTTCAGTTTTGTCAGGATTGACGGAGAGACCCTTGGAAAGGGCCCATTTCTGAACCTTGATAAGAGCTTGATGAGACAACTCAGCTAATGTACTGGGGAATTTTCCTGATACAAGCAGAGCTTGAGCATAGTAGCCCGAGGTGTTTAAAATCCTAAGAAGATCATCTACAACCAGACACCACAGCAGTGGAGATAGTACACCTCCCTGCGGGCATCCTCTCATAACTGAGATTGATTCTGTATCTCTTCCCAGACGGGTCGAAGCAGTTCGAGTGGACAGCATGGTTCTTATCCATCTAGTGACAGTCAGACCCGCGCCGTGCACTTCGGCTGCATCGCTCATGGCATCAAAAGTGACATTGTCAAATGCCCCTGCTATGTCAAGAAAAACACCAAGAGCGTATGATTTAGTGTCTAGAGTTTTTTCAATTCTGAACACTAGTTGATGGAGTGCAGAATCCGTGGATTTGCCCTCTTGATACGCGTGTTGGTTTGGGTGGAGAGGGAGGATACTTGGTATCCTCTCCCTCAGGTGTCTATCCACCAGCCTCTCCAGTGTCTTAAGCAAGAATGACGTGAGGCTGATGGGACGGAAGCTCTTGGCCTCGGTGTAGTCAGTACGACCAGGCTTAGGTATGAAGATCACACGTGCCTTCCTCCATGGTGAAGGAATATAGCCATAGGCGAGGCTCGTGCGGTAGATTTGACAGAGTGGTTTGATTAGCAAATCAGCTCCTTTCTGAAGAAGTGCTGGGAAGATGCCATCAGGCCCTGCTGATTTGTACGGGGCAAAGGTTTTGATTGCCCAGTTAGTTCAGTCGTATGTTACAATCTCTGAAGCCGTTCTCCAGTCGGTTTTTTGGGGACGAGAACTTACGACTTGTAGAGACGAGCATGCCGGTGATTCGCGAGATTCCGGAAAATGGGTGTGGAGCAGCAGCTTCAGGGTGTCCTCATTACTTGAGGTAAATTCCCCATCCGACTGGCGCAGCACCGTTAATCTAGATCTCGGATCTTTGGAGAGGGCTTTTTGGAGTCTGCAAGCCTGAGGGAGTTCCTCAATTTGGCCGCAGTAACTCATCCAAGCTTCTCGTTTTTTCCTCCGAACAGCCGATTTGTACTTGCGTTGGGCCGCCTTCCAGGCTTCCCACTCACTGTTCAAACCATGCTGTTTGGCTCGGTTGAAACTTTTTCTCGTTTCTTTTCTAAGGCTCTCCAAGGATATATCCCACCAGGGCGTTTTCTTGGGGAGCCTGTTTGTGCGTAAGGCGCAATTACTCTCATAGGAGGAGTAAATGGCTTCCGATGTTAAAGCGACTGTTTGTTCTAGTTCCGGAATATTCCGGGCTCCTTTTGGGACTTCCCGGATTCTTTCTGACAGCTCTTCGTGAAAGGAGAACCAGTCAGTGGATCTAGGATTCCTGTAAGAGACCGGTTTCAACGGTTCTGAGAACAGACTGAAGAGAATGTGCCTATGGTCCGACAATGAAGGTTCGGAGGACACTTTCCATCCTTGAATATCTTGAGAAATGCCCTGTGAGCACAGCGTTATGTCCAACACTTCTTCACGTGTAGAGGTGATGAAGGTTGGTGCCGTACCCTTGTTTGCAATTTCCAGGGTGGTTGCACCAAGGTATTCAAAGAGTGTTCTACCTCTTTGGTTGATGTCCGTACTGCCCCACTGTGTGTGGTGCGCGTTGGAGTCACAGCCAATTATAAGAGGTAGATTATTTGTCTCACAGAAGGACACTAAGTCGACCAGCTCCTCTGAAGGGGGAGGGGTGACTGCGTCGTAGGGCAGATATGAAGAGCACACTACTACTTCTTTTTCGCCCATTTCTGTGGAGTAAATTATTTTGACTGCAGTAAGGTCTGCAGAACAAAAGGATTTAAGAAGGACGGCATCAATATCATTGGAGATGTAGATGCATGTCCTGGGTCTGTTCGCAGTTGTGCTGTATAATACGGACCCCAACTGGGTGTCATAGCCCCGTACGATTCCCTTGTAAACCCAAGGTTCTTGCACGAGGCATATGTTGGCACGTCCAATAGCAAGCTGCCTACCTATTATGTCGGTGGCCGCTTTGCAGTGGTGCGCGTTAATTTGGAGAAAATTTAGTCCCGAATTTGGCATTAGTTCGGTCCTGTCTTTTCCTCCTCTTTCTCCCCTTTCTCTGGCTTGCCTAGAACCGTGCAGGTAGCAAGGCGAACTCCCGAGAGGGGGCGGAAATTAACCTTCTCAAGATCTCTGAGTCCTGGGGCGTCCACGCCTACAATTAGTTGGTTACCTTCCGGCGCCCGACTATATTTGTATTCGAAGACCCTCCAGTTCTCCGTGCTCATTGAGTTAAGGAATTTCATAGTGGTGAGTATCTGGGTCGCGCTCCTTTCGGGGCCCGGCAACCAGATCCTCACCCTCCTCAACTTGGGTAGAATGAAGTCATGGACCGAAAGGTCTATTCCTTCTACCAGGGGTTTGGATTCAGCCAGTTTAACTAGCCAATCCTTGGTCGCTTGGTTCTCGCATAAAAGAATGAGAGAACCTTGCGTCAGTCTACAATCACGTATGCGTGGGACTTCACCGTTGGGAAGTCTCTCAAACGCTCCGATGATTGCAGCCTCTATGCGATCCGCCTCCATTGAAGTGATGTCTCTCTTCACAGGGGTCTCGCACGTTATGCAAACTTTCATTTTTGGGTCCGTTTTAAGGATCTCCGCAAATGTCGCTCTCTGTCCTTTTTGGTGAGAGGTGTCTTTGGGCCTGGGGTTAGAGGATTTAACCCTCTTCGCCTGGGGGGTACTCGCTTCGGGAGTGGAGGAGGCTGAGATGGTCTCAGAAGTGCGCGCCTTTTCGGCGGCCCTGTCTGTTCCCGCTCCCTTCCTCTTCCTCTTTCTGCGAGGTTTTGCTCCAGCGGACCCGGAACTGGTCCCTGCCACCGGTTCTAGTGAACTGGCAAGCGGTCCCTGTTCAGAGGTCAACGCCAAGTAGGCTTCAGGAGGGGGCTCCGTATATTTGGGGTCCCCATCCTCTCGTTGCCTGCCGGGGTTGTCATATTAGGGGGGAGAGATGTGGATCTTGCCGCGTCCCCTGTTGCAGGGTTACTAGCAGATGCCACATCTCTTGTCCGCATATGACGCCTTCTACTCGCTCCGCTGCGGCTTTTGCCGTCGCTGGAGGGAGTTTTCAGCTGCTCGATACGGTTGGTGAGTTTATTCACCAACTTCTCGGCATTTCGGAGCGGTCCTCCTTTTGGGGGACCACTACCAGATTTCCCAGCGCACACCGGTTCCATTGAATTGGCCCCGGTGTGTACTGTCGACGTTGTTCTCGTTGAGAACACAACAGTAGTGTCTGTCGTCATGGTCGTGACTACTGTTGCTTTCGTCTGGGCGTCCGTGAACGTCGTAGTGGTTGTTGTCAAAGTTAAAAGTGTCGGTGTCGTCGTGGTCGTTGTTGTTGTTGTTAAATTTATTAGGTCCATTTCTGTTCCCACGAGTCTGGGGGATATAAGGACCCTGCACGCGGCGCCCCCTGCACGTGCATTAGCCTGGTTACGAGGGAGTTTCGGCTGGTTCTCCCAAGAGATCGTTAACGACATCTCCCGTTTTACACACTGAGATGCCATGCAGCCCTCGGCACGATGCATTTCCACCTTGGCTTAAGTGTGCTTGAGTTGTCATTTGTCTGACCCCTCTCCGTCTACCTTACTAGCATGGGTGACCCTGCTCCAGCCAATTGCCTGGAGAAACACTCACAGGATTTGCGGGGCGAATGAAAACCTTGTTAAAAGAGTGTATAAATAATGCAATTCAAAGACATCCACAGGGATATGAATCGGTAACAAAAGATTTGGAGGAAACCGCTATGTTCGCTTTTAAAGCGGGTATGTTAAATCCAAATCATCGGTTATTTTTTCTTCATGAGGACTACCGGGACTTTAATGCCCTGGTCTCTAAAGCTGAATTTCTTCTGCAGGCGGAGAAACAATTCAGTTTAGCAACTCCTAATACCCTCATAACACACGTACAACCAAACCAACAGTTCAATTTTTCAGCCGAAGTAACACCCCAAAACAATTACTCCAATAACAATAGGAATAACAATAACCGGAATTATAACAACAACTACACCAATCAAAATGGTAACTTCAGTTACAATAACAGAGTTAATAACAACAATAATTTTAACAACAGTAGGAATCGAAATAACAATTTTTACAATAATAGTAGGAACAACAACTATAACAATGACAACCATACTAACAAAAATTACAGTAATAATTATAATGGCAATAGCAGAAATAGGGAAAACAACAATAATAACAATAATAGGTTTACTCAATATGGTAATAATAACAATTCTACCCAAAATTTTAATAATAGAAATTCTAATAAATATAATAATAATCCCCCTCCAAACCAAAGAACGCAATTCGGTTTCTGCAATAGATTAGGTCATGTTTATGCCGAGTGTAGAACTCGTATGAACACACCCTATTGCAACCGATGCCGGGTTTATGGACATAACAGCAATACGTGCAATTTTCACCCACATTCAAATGCTACTCATCAAATAAATATGATATCGAAGAAAAATATCGAAAACAGCAAATCGAAAGAAACGCCAAATACGTGTAATTTTTGCCTACAACCTGGGCACTCTATGGAAATGTGTTTCGCTAAGAAACAATGGGAGCAAAATAATCCATGCCCCACTAATCCATCGGAAAACTAAAGCAGGGCTGTCATTCTAGACCCAAAACAATTGAGACAAGGTGTCAGCCCGAAACACTCCATTCCAAACAAATTAAATGTATAATCAAAGTACCATTGTCAATAGTATCAAAATGTCCGGCCGAATTGTTAATAGACACAGGGTCAGACATAAGCATAATCAAGCAATCATCATTAAAGAAAAACATAAATATTAATAGACGAAAAAACCAAAATACAAACGGCATTCGGCAAAGGACAAACTTTAGGTACATGCTTAACACAATTTCCACCCCCCGTATCACAAAACTGCAAATTCCATGTGGTGGAAAAAGCCACCCCAATTCCCGGTGATGGTATACTAGGCTTTGATTTCTTGTCTCAAAATTGCAACATTGAGGGCCCAAATAAACGATTAGTTTTCCCCGAAGTAAAACTTGACGAACACAACTTCGGAATGCCACTTTTTAACAGTGTATCCAAAAACCCCATGAAGACGGTCCATATAGATGTCGCACAGGCACAGGTTGAATCATCTGTACCTGGAGCTAAAATTGTAAGTGGCCCATGGATAGGAAAAACACTGCTGCACCCAAAATTCAACTTGAACGACTCGGAGTATAAAGTGAAGACTCAGAGAGAAATTTATATTCCGGCGCGCTCAAGAAGATTGGTGCAGATAAAAGTGACATTCAAACAGGAAAAACTCTGCTTATCGAAAGAAATAAGCGAAGGAGTTTATCTTGGAGGTTGTCTGGTCCGGGCTATTGACGGGAAAATTGTCATTTGTATCCTCAATACGCAATTAACAAACAAGAGAATTAAACCATTTAGCTTTAACACCCACCCCCTAGATCAATATGACGTTATAAATTTAAGACAAAAAAGCGAAGAATCTTCCGAAGAAACTATAAAATATTTATTCAGTATAAACCAGAATCAAATGGGTAAAAACAGAATAGAAGAACTTAAACAATATTTGAAATTAGACAAAAATGCAACACTGGAAAAAAGAAATTATAAATATAAAAGAAAAACACAAAAAACCCACCGCGAAAATTTGCTACCCGAAAACTTAACTTACAATAACAAAATAAATAGAGAAAAGATTAAAATTCTTCGATGAAACAATATTTACCAAAAAAATACAATATATTGCATAGATAATAATTTTTTACCTATATATAAAAATCACCCGAACATATAGTAACTAAGTTACTTTCATTCGTTTTTTTAAATTTTCTTTTTCTCCTCTCAATAAATTTTTATCATAATTTCATTTTTACTTTCCCTATAATAAAGAAGAGAAAACATAGTATATACAAATAATTAAGAATAAGCAAATAAAATTTTGCGAGTAACCCCCGAACATAAAGAAAGCTTAAAAATTTGTTTTTGTATAAGAAATTTTCTGCTGACGGTACAAAAATAGTTTAACATTTTTAGCCATATTAAAATACAATATACAATAATTCTAAAAAGTGTTCATGTAAATTTTTCAAAACTTGAATCTCATATTTCGAAAACGTAATAAGAATCTTACTTATTGTAATGTCTTTATTAAAATTTTTCGCCCAACTTTATTATTTTTTTTTTCTTTCGAATTTAAGTTACCAAAAAGTAATTTAATCGCACATTTTTTTTTCGTGAATAAGAATTTTTGTTTAACTTGCGAATGCAGTAAAGAAAAACAAAAATAATAGGAAAATGAATTTGAATACAAATTGAATTCAAAAGTTAAATAATCAATTAAATTAAGTAATTGAATAAAACTAATGCACGTTGGTATTAATTATGAATAAATATATATATATATTGTTAAAATAAGAAATAGATTCAAAACATTATATTGTAAGAAGAAAAACTGACATTTAGAAATAATTAATTGAAAAAAAATTATATATGCTTTTTAACAACCATCCTTTTTGTTGTTGAAAAGCAGATACAATTTTTTTTGTTGGGGTATGAAGGAATGTAATGTAATGTCATGCCGATCGCCCCCTAGATATAAGTAGGTTTTAAGCTAAGTAGGCAAAAATGGCTTTTCTTCGGAACAATTCTCACGGGAAAATATTGTAGATAAAGTGCTTAATCGCGATTTCGGAAAAACAACGGTGTCAAATTCGAAGGTATTCAAAGAAACTCGAGAACATTCCTAAGACAAAATTCGTCTTCATGGAAATCCGAGTACAATGAAAATTGTCCCACGGGAAAATAGCATGGACAAAATGCTTAATTAGCGCGAATTCGAAAATGAAAAAACAACGGTTTCAAATTCAAAGTTGATAACAGAGAAACTCGAGAACATTCCTAAGGCAAAATTCGTCTTCATGGAAATCCGAGTACAGTGAAAATTGTCCCACGGGAAAATATAGTGGACAAAATGCTGATTAGTCAACTTTGAAAATGGACAAACAAAAGTTTCAAATTCAAAGCAAAGCATTTTGAAATTTGAATATCCGGAGTGCATTCTGCACCCGTAAGGATTTTGTTCCTATAAAAGCCAAGCAACGTAGTGAGATAAGTGATCAGTCCATCAGATCAGTTCATAGAATCAGACCATCGATTCAGTTGATAGAAGCAGTTCATAGAGAGAGTTGATAGAATCAGTTCATAAAATCAGTTCATCGGATCAGTTCATAGAATCAGTTGATAGAATCAGTTCATAGAATCAGTTCATAGAATCAGTCCATCGATTCAGTTGATAGAAGCAGTTCATAGATAGAGTTGATAGAAGCAGTTCATCAAATCAGTTCAACAACAGAGTCAAGCTCGACTAGAGAGTCTAATTTAAAAAGTATTGTTGAAAAAAGTTAAATTTAAAAAGTATTGTTGAAACGAGTTGAATAAAAGAAAGTATTGTTGAAAAAAGTTTAATTTAAAAAGTATTGTTGAAACGAGTTGAATAAAAGAAAGTATTGTTGAAAAAAGTTTAATTTAAAAAGTATTGTTGAAACGAGTTGAATAAAAGAAAGTATTGTTGAAAAAAGTTTAATTTAAAAAGTATTGTTGAAACGAGTTGAATAAAAGAAAGTATTGTTGAAAAAAGTTTAATTTAAAAAGTATTGTTGAAACGAGTTGAATAAAAGAAAGTATTGTTGAAAAAAGTTTAATTTAAAAAGTATTGTTGAAACGAGTTGAATAGAAGAAAGTATTGTTGAAAAAAGTTGAATATAAAAAGTATTGAATAAAAGAAAGTATTGTTGAAAAAAGTTGAATATAAAAAGTATTGAATAAAAGAAAGTATTGTTGAAAAAAGTTGAATATAAAAAGTATTGTTGAAACGAGTTGAATAAAAGAAAGTATTGTTGAAAAAGGTTTAATTTAAAAAGTATTGTAGAAAGTTAAGAATTAAAGTTAAGATTTGAAATTAATAAATATTGGTGAAATTAATTAAGTGAAAGGAAGTGTTTTTATTTCAAAACCAGCCATATTAATAGTGATTCGGGAGTTGACGTTGCCAGAGTCATTCCGACGAAATATTACACAACAGGATTACGGGAAAAACGAACCAATTTCCCGAATGCAACGTGTAGTTAATATAAATGCTTGTAGTTTCGATTTCTGCCTTAGCAAAATCAATTGAAAGAAACTCTTATATAATTCTAACGCTTGAAGTAAGCAATTTCAAAAAAAAAACATAAAGTAATTTAAAATCGGCCTATAGCCGATTTTTTGATGCCCTATGGTAGAAATGGGAGAGAAAAATTGTGAAAACTAACAATATATCAAGGTTTTTCTTCATAACTTTGTTTGCCCTTGTCAAAATTTTCTAATTTGTAAGTAACTCAGACCCTGGTAGCATAAGTCTAATTTGCAAATTTCATTCAAATCGGTGGATTAGTTCTGAAAATACATCAAAAAAACTTTCTGAACAGGGTTATTTCTTCCTACGACTACTGCTTTCTCCACTATCCTTAGACCGATATCACTGAAATTTACAAGGGTATGGTCTATTAATGTAGTCAACCAATATAATTAATTTAAACAAAATTGCTTTACCAATTTTCCAATTAAACCCGAAAAACTATATAAAAAGAAACGACAAAACTTTATGGTCGCCACTGTTTTTCCTTAATAACTTCGCTGCCCCTCAGTCGATTTTGCTGAAATGCAATACCAAAACCACTATAGCAATAACCAAGTAGCATTCTAAATTTCATCAAAATTGGATAACGCATTTTTGAGTTATTTTGTCAACGGACGGACGGTAGTACCAAACATGGAGCATTAATATAGGGAATTTTTTTCAGAATTTTGGCTCATTTTCAAAACCCAATTACCCCAATTTGTTCTGCCAGAATTTCACAATTTTTTTTTCTAAGTATTCTATAAGATGTCACCTTTTCAGCGCGCTATAATATAACTTGATAGGATTAGAACTACTAAAGTTATACGATTCTAAAGCCAACTATTGGAAAAAAAAACGCCACGAACTTTCTGCTTAACTGAATATTTTAAGGTTTTTCCCTCCATAACTTCGTTTCTTCATTCTCAAATTGGCCCAAATTCACAGGTAGGCTGGCGTCTAATAGTATAAACACGTTTCGTAAATTTTTAAAATACATTGGAAAAACTTTATGAACAGGCTTATTTTAGGCTACAACTATTTCTTTCTCCACTATCCTTGGACCGATTTGACTGAAAATTAATTCGGTATCGTCTATTTATGCAGTTAACCTACATAATTAATTTGAACAAAATCGGGTCACAAATTTTCCAATTACATCCGAAAAACCATAACCAAAAAAACGACAAAACTTTCTGGTCACCCTGGTTTTTCCTTTATAACTTTGCCCTCCGTGGATCGATTTGGCTCAAATGCAATACCAAACCAAGTTAAGGAATAAGTAACTCAAATTATAACTTTCATCAAAATCGGATAACGCGTTTTTGAGTTATCTTGTCTACGGACGGACGGACGGATGGACGGACATGCATAAATCAATATAACTTTTGATTCCCTACACAACCATACCCTTGAAATTTTTCTCCGATTATTATTTCTATGTGTTACACACTTAGTGACAAAACTAATATACCCTCTGGTAGTACCTACCATAGGGCATAAAAAAAAACAGGGAATTTGTCGCCCGTCATCTTCACAATGCGCGTCTTCACTTCATATGGTTCCGAAAAAGAACTCCAACGATTGGAGGCCTTGCGGAGATTACAGACAGCTTAATAATATAACCACCCCTGATAGATATTCCTTACCACACATTCAAAACTTCAATTTAAATTTATCAGGTTGCACTATTTTTAGTAAAATAGATTTAATAAGAGCATATCACCAAATTCCTGTTGCAGAACAGGATATATTTAAAACAGAAATAACAACACTTTTCGGTCTTTTTGAATTTTCACGGATGCCATTTGGATTAAGAAACGCTGCACAAACTTTTCAACGATTTATGAATACAGTAGTTTCAGGTTTAGATTTCGTATTCGTGTACTTGGATGATATTTTAGTAGCAAGTAAAACTGAAAATGAGCATCTTTCGCATATAACATTACTGTTCGAAAGATTAGAACTATATGGAATCAACATTAATATAACTAAATGTGAATTCGGTTGCAGGCAATTAAACTTTTTATCTCATTTAATTACGAAAGATGGAATAACACCATCAGAAGAACAGATTAAAGTAATAAATGATTTTGACAACTGCACTAGTCTCTAAAGCTAAAAAAAATCCCCGTCAAACTCGCTACTTAGATTTTATCGGACAATTTACAAGTAATATTAGACATATTAAAGGAAAAAATAATATAGTCGCAGACACTTTATCCCGAATTTTTTAAGAAGAAATTTCAGAAATAACATCAGAACATTTCAATATTCAAACATTATATTCGGCACAACAAGAAGATTTGGAATTACCCAATCTTCTAAATAATCAAAAGAAAAATTCAAAATTTTTATTAAAGGAAATTCTTATTCCATGCTACAACTTTAGAATATGGTGCGACATTTCTACTGAGCAAGAACGTCCATATGTCCCACAAACATTAAGAACAATAATTTGGAAGAAATTGCATGGTATTTCGCATCCAGGAATACATATGAATTTAAATATAAACAATTGGACAAAGCAATGCTTAAATTGCCAAATTTCTAGTTTACTTCTAACTTTCAAAGAGTGAACATCGAGTAAATATTTGTGAAAAATTGTGAAAAATTGTGAAAAATCGTGGGAAAAAATTTATTTTTTTAGTTTTATTTCATTTGAAATAATTAACGGTTTTTCTTTTCTCCGACATTTATCTTTTTAGTACAAATAATATAAAAAAAAAAACGATAATATCATTGTTAGATAAAAACATACATTTAATAGTTGGGCTCATAAGAGCTCAATAAAGAAAAGTGAAAAATTGGAAAAGAAAACGATCAATCTGTTTCACCTATTAAACTAATAAAATGTAACAGTGAACAAAATAATAAAAAATTTAAAAACATTAAAAAATACAAGATTTACAGTGGGAATGAAAATAAAATTAAGAGATTTAAAAAAAAATTCTTCCAAAACGAAAGATACTACAAAATGGATGAAATTACTAATAAAACAAACGGTAAGGAAATAACATTACAAAAACAATACAGTATAATCCTAAAGGAAAATACAGAATTAAAACAAAAACTAGAAAAACAACAACAAAAATATGGTGATCAATTGGCCAAATTACAACAACAGCTAGAACAATTAAAACATAGGCAAAACCATAACCAACAACCTGACAATACAATCAAAACGGTTCAAACAAACCAAAAAACAAATGATGTAGTGCCATCAACGTCAACAGACACACAAAAGCACATAAATAATGTAATAAATGAAGACTCAAACATGGACATATTAACATGTAGCGAAGATGAACTCTCGATTGACTTGAGTACAACACACGCTGATTCAGAATTCCCAAAGCTGAGTAGCTTATCTCAACTAAAAAATAACAATAAAAAAAAGAAAAGATCAATTAATAATACTTAATAACTCTAAAAAAACATCTGAAAAATTACCACCAATCAATGTTTTTAACCAAGATGTACAAATAGTACGTAAAGCCATATTAGAAAAATTAAATACAAACAATTTTCTAATAAAAAGAATAAATAATAACAAATCCAGTATATTCACGAATGAGATACAGGTATTTGATAACATTAAAAAAATGTTCGAGCAGGTTAAAGCACCATATTTTACATATACTCCCAAACAAGACAAATTACAAACCTTACTTATGAAAGGATTAGACCCAAACATCGAGACCACAGAAATACTCGAAGAATTAAAAAACAAAGAGAAAGACATTAACAATATTACCTTTGTAAAAGTAAATAAATTTGAAACTGTTAACACGAGACAAAACAACAAAAAACTACCAATGTTTATCATACAAATAACCCCAGACTCTATAGCAGATAATTTAAAACATATAAAATCCATCTTTAATCATTCAATAAGATTCGAAAAATTACATACCCACAACGTCATACAATGTAAGAAATGTAAACGATACGGACATACAGCAACGAACTGCGGCATGGAATATCGATGCGTAAAATGCAACGAAAAACATCTCCCCGGACAATGTGAAGTCCTAGAACCCACAGACAAAAAAAAAATTTATTGTGTGAACTGCGAACAGTACGGCCACCCAGCAACATACCGAGGATGTACAAAATATCAAGCAATGAAAAAAATGATAAAACAAAAACTATTAGAAAGGCAAAATAAAATTGCACTAAAACAAAAACAATTAAATAATTATATTAATCCACTTATCAGTTTCTCTAATGTTGCACGCAATATCAACCCACAAAAAGAGAACTTGGAAAAAACAACTAAACCAAGTCAAAATATACATATAAACAAAACACAAGAAACAGAAATTCTAACATTGCTACAAAATATAAACACCCAAATAACCGAGATCAAAAAAACATTAAATAATCAAATCTCAAGAATTGATGTGATTTATGACATAATTGAAACAAATACAAAAGAAACTTAAATTCGAACTAAAAAAACAAAAAACAAACGAAAATAATAATAATTACAATAAAATAAATAATTTCAAAATATACACTATTAATGTAAATTCTATCATAAAAAACGAAAGAAGAGCAAACTTATTACACTTTGTAACAATTAATAATCCTGATATCGTATTATTAACAGAAACAAAACTCAACACAACACATAAAGTAACCTTCAAAAGCTACAACATCATCAGAACAGACAGAATAAATGCAAAACAAGCAGGTGGCACAGCGATTATGATAAAAAAAAACATACAACATAAAGAAATTGAATTAGACAAAATACTTAGCTTTAAAAATTTAGAAACAACAATAATAAAAGTCAGACTACAACCAAAATGTATACATTATTTCAGCATATGCCAAACAAGAAACTTCAAATAACTTTATAGACGAACTTGATGCCTTATTCCGAATCCTAAAACTAAATACGCCTAACAATTTTTATATACTCGAAGGAGATTTAAACGCAAAACATAAAGATTGGAAAAATACGGTCAACAATACTAGAGGGACAAATTTACTACATTGGCTGTACAACAATGCAATAATGTACAAAACACACTTGCTTGCAAGTATAACACCTACCTTCTTAAGAGCTGGTTCATGCTTAGATATATTTCTAATAGATAGCAGATTAACATATAACCAGAATGTTATTCAACCCAATGAAATAATCTCAAATTGCCTGGAAATTGTGAACTGTGACAGTGACCATAACGCGGTCCTTCTAATAACATCATATGATAAAGAACAACCTTTCAACATTTTGAATGCAACTGAAAATAACAACAATATAGAAAAATTTAATTTCAAAAAAACAAATTGGAATAAATTAGAACAAAATTTCCAAAAGATTTACAATAAACATAAAATAAGAATCCACGATAACAGAAATCTAAATATGCAAGAAATAGAAACACATCTCCAAAACATAGATCTTATCATTATAGAAACAATAAATAAAACGGTACCAAAAAACAATCCTAACATAGATTCTACCCAGAAATACATAAACCCAATAACAAAAAAGCTAATCGCACACAAAAACTACATTATTAGCAAAATGAAAAACTGCATCCGAAATAATCATACATACCTAAATAATCAGCATAATCAACAAATAAAACAATATAAATCAATAATAAATAACTTAAAAATATTAATCACAGAAAACATGAAGAAAAATATTAATAAGCATTGGGAAAACAAAATTAAAGAAATTTCCCCAAATGATTCGGTAAATATGTTTCCTAAGCTAAACAAAATTTTTCGACCAAAATCCAAAAACAACATAAAAAAATTAATTATCGAAAATACGCCGGATAATAACAAAATAATCGAAAATTCCAAGATAAAAATACATGATTTACCACAAGATAATAATAATTACATAATTAATTCAAAACAAAACAAAATAAATATCATAGGTGCATTTTTTCAAAACATTCAAAGTAAAATCGAAATAAACCCAAATAACGAGACACACACAGTAGTTAAAAATAATATACAAAATTTTACAAATGAACATATCAAATTACTAGAAAACAACACAACAATTATAAAATTTTCGAACGAACTGAAATCTAACAATTTACCTGAAGATCAACTGAACAATTACTTCACAACTACACCACAGTCGTATGATATAATGCGCAAGATGAATAATAAACAATCAACAGGTAACGACCAAATACCAAATATTATATTAAAACACCTTCCGTTCAAAATCATAGATGACTATTGTATATTATTTAATAATCTATTAAATAACTCAACATATCCCAAGAAATGGAAAACGTCAAAAGTATATGCAATACCAAAAAAAGACAAGGATCTAAATAACGCTAAAAACTATAGACCAATAAGCCTATTACCGAACATCAGCAAAATCTTTGAGAAAATTGTAAACAATTCAATCCTATACTACACAAAGGAAAACGAGATAATTCCAAATAACCAATACGCATTTCGAAAAAAACATTCCACTATACATGCTGTCACGAAATTTGTCTCAAATATCATGTGGCATAAAAATAATAATGAAGCAACGGGCGCATGTCTAATCGACTATGAAAAAGCTTTCGATACGATTTGATTAGATGGTCTAATCCATAAAATGATTGAATATAAAATCTATCCAATGTACCTAATAAGAATAATATACGAAATGATTACGAACAAAAAATTTTACGTAACTGATGGATTGATTAACTCTAAAATAACATACCAGATTCAAAATGGACTACAACAAGGAACGGTAAATTCCCCAATCCTATTTAATATATTTACTAGCGATCTCATCAGAAGTTTAAATGATAACTCTATAGCTTTCGCAGATGATCTTATAATATATTCACACAACAAAAGAATCGATATATTAAACAATAATCTACAAACAAGCTTTAACCTAGTACAAAAATATAGCCAAAAATGGGAATTAAAAATAAACTATCACAAATGCGAAACTATATTGTTTAGAACACCTTTATACTTAGCAACAAGTAATATAAAAAGAAATGCGAAAAAGTTTAAAATCAAAAGTTCGAACAACATAATCATAGAAAACAAAAAAGTAGTCCGGTACTTGGGCATATATCTAGACCAATACCTGTACTTTAATGAACACATTAAAACAAAACTACGAACTGCAAATAATATTTTCCAAAAAATACGACATTTATTTTATTCCAAACATCTAAATACACGAATTAAAATCATATCTTATCAAGCTATAATAAGACCCATTTTAACTTATGGATGCCCAATATGGTTTAATATTGCGCCATCACAAATGGAAAAAATTAGAGTGTTTGAACGCAAATGCCTCAGAGTATCTCTAAACAAATATATAAATCTACAGAACTTACATTATATACAAAACAGAAAAATATATAATATCGCAAAAGTTCATAGAATTGATGTATTTATTTTAAAACTAATCAGAGAACATATATGTAAAACCACGGAAATCTTAGAAAATGATGGCATATATCTTCCATACTATGCAGATTATAATTATATAGAAAAAGCAAGGCAATCTGGATATCTAGCACCCGAAAGTTTTCCATACCTGGATAAAAATTTGTATATACAGGATCATAACAATATCCCCAATATATACCACCTATACAGGCATGCCAAGAACAAAAAACTTGTAGATAACCCAACAAATATCAACAGCATAAGCAATTTAATAAGATTTTCCACACCAATCACAGACAGAGATAAAAAATATGTTATTAACAAAGATAAATATTGGTGGAGATAGATCGAAAAGTATCTATATTCTTGTCAAGTAATGTCTAACATGTCTGTTATTTGTGTTGTATCGTACTTTCTGTTATTTATAATAGGATAAGGTAGTGAAAAATAAAAGCAATCATTAAAGGCAGGTTTTTCTCACCCTTTCCCTGTCAATAAAAAAAAATAAATATAAAATATTATGTATATCTCATAAAATATAAAATTATTGAATTGTATCGAATTAAGAAATATGTATATAAGTATAATACAGCAAGCACTGTAATCATCTCAGAGCTATAATATATGGCCTATGATTGAAAAAAAAAAAAAAAAAAAAATGTATGAAAATTAGTTTATACTCTAGTTAATAAGGAAATTGTTTGAATTTTATTGGGTAATAAAGTATTGAATTTAAACTGAACTAACTTGCCAAATTTCTAAAGTACATAAACATACGCATAGTAAAATAAATTCGTTTAGTTTACCGAAAGGTAGATTTGAACATATTCATTTAGATTTGGTTGGTCCATTACCTTCGTCAAATGGTTATAATTACTTACTTACCTTAGTAGATTGATTTACACGTTAGCCAGAAGCATATCCATTGAAAAATATTTCAGCAGCGACTGTAGCAAAGACAATGTTTATAAATTACATTCCTCGCTGTGGTGTTCCACATACAATCACCACAGATCAAGGAACCCATTTCTTCCAAAAATAGAAAGATTTGCCAGAATTGAAAAAAAAAAATAATTGTTTTATAATTCCAAAGTTATTAAGAAAAATTTTAAAATAACTTGAAAATAGGATCTTTTTTAATAAATACTATATTTTCAAATTTGCGAAAATTCAATTAATTCATAATTTAGTATATAAATTCATAGAAATTGGAATCATACATTTTGAATATTTGAAATCTACAATTTTAGAAAAAAATGAGAATGAAAATTTTTCTAAATTTTAATTAAACTAATTAATGAATATTTTAAATTCTAATCCAAAAAATAGGTATTATATCGAAGACCATGTACAAAAAAATTCATTATTTCCAAAAAAAAAAGATTTTGGAACACGAAAAACATTTTTGCTTCCCATCGGTGACAGGAAGCACAAAACCGCAAAAAAAAACACGAGAGCAAACTTCGAAGCAAAAATTTCCGGTTTCCACCAAGCGCGCAACGTACAGTTCGCGAATCTCGTTTTGCTTCCACGCACAACCTTTTTTCGGTGAGGACGGCGAGGCGAACATGTTCACGTTCAAAATGTACCCGCACAAAATTGCGCGTCCAGAAAATGTGCGTTGCTTTTTTGGTGGAAACGCACCTTAAGAAACATTAAAATAAACGTTATGATGGAACTAAAATTAAATATTTTGTCTCTGAAATTAGGGTCTTTGTGAAATAGGACATTTTCTAAGTCGGTAATTTCCAGAACTAATCACTTTTCCAATATCAATTGTTTAAAATTGTTTAAAAATTATTGTGATTATTTTTTGGTGTTTTTAAAATTTAGGGTAAAAGAAAAGGTTTGTGCGCCCTGAGGAAAACTTTTAGTCGTGAGTGAGTAGTATACATGCCATTGGAATTACCATAGAAGAAGGAATAAATAGAAGCATTATTCTCTATGCATAAGTGGGAACAGTTTGGTGCTCTGGTTACATTAGTATTGTTCGGTATAAATTGAGACTGTGTGTGTGATTTATCGCATTGCCACCTCCTTAAAATAATTTCAATATAGTACTCCAGAAAATAATTAAATGGGACGCCATTTTCATTCTGATATATTCCCCCAAACAATGTGTTAATTTTTATAAACACCAATCAAAACGAAGTCCAAAAAGACAATCTGGGCTATTCTACTATAAACTCCGTTGGAATAGGAATTTTCCTACGGATTGAAAATTTCTATTCTAGACTCCTACAGAATTTCGAAATTCATTCCGTACGGAATTTTGTTATTCCAAACTCCGTAGGAATCGAAAATTAGACGTTTTTTTCTCCGACAGAAATATTCTGGAGGAATTTTCTAATTGTGTACATAAAATAAAAATCTTAGCTATGAATTTAATTTAATTGAAGTAAATTTTAATTTTTTAAATGTTAATAAAATGTATGTTGTTGAATTCAACAAATAAAAAGCAATACAAACGGCTGATTGAAGTACTTAGTGAATATCCAAGTATTGAACAAGGATATGCAAAAATTGAAAAGGGAAAAGTAGTTAATTTCTGGGAGATAGTTACTAACGAGCTAAATGCAATGAGTACTCTTAAAAACGTCTGCACTGGTTGGAAAAAGGACCTATAATTGGTGAATAAAAAAAAAAATTATATATATATATTTTTTTGGTTTGGTTCGACTATAAGGCTTATGTAAAGAAAGAACTAAGCCATATTAAATATGAAAATGCAGCAACAGTTTTTCAGATTTGGAAGAAACTAACAGCCATGGAACAATGCGTTTTTGGTATTTAACAAACACAACGTTTTGGCGTTAGACGAAATGTCCAATGTCCAGTGATATTGAAGTTAGAGAATCTCAACCTGGAACTAATGGTCACGTAGAAATATCAGGTTTAGATACTTCAATGTTATCAATTGATGGTGCATTGAAAATAGAACCCACCCCTCTAAAGTGTTCTACACCTGCCGAAAATTAATTAACTTTCAATAAAGAAACCAAAAAGACTTTCAAGAAACCATTTCTATGAAGTAAACAGCAACAAAAAATTCATGAAATTTCTGAGAAAAGAAAGAAAAATATGTAGGGCAATAATTTAACGAATCCATGTAAACTCTAATAATTTATTAACCCCCCTATTCTGGCACTGTGACAGTTTTATTGTCATAAATAGTTATGACAATAATATTCTGACTGTAATTATGACTGCTGCGAAAATGCGTATTCTGGCGAACGGGTCATAATTATGTCCAAAATATGAATTTATACCACTTTAAATTGGTATAATTCGAGCGAGCTTTCGTGGTTATTTGAGAAATACTCTCGAAAATGTTGGTGGGTTTAAAATTTTTCTATAGGTGTAAAATTATTTGTGTGTTTAAAAGAATGGTGGAAATTATTCCATATTTATCAATTGAATCACTCAGAGAACCCATATAAAATTCCGTTATGATGTAAAATATTGTCGGTCAGAACTTATGATATTTTTTTATGACAGTTATTAGTTGTGAGCGCGTCAGAATACCAAATAGTATTAAGAAAAAAGTTATGACAATGACGTCATTTTATGACAGTCAGAACTTGTTATGACTGTGTTCAGAATAAGGAGTAAAAATAAAAAAAATATTCAAAAAACAACAGAAAATATTTAAAATCGCCTACTTTTGGCAGTTTTAAAATTCGTTCGAAATTTTAGTTCATATAGGAACCTTTGTATACATTCCGTCGTAGTTTAAAATAAATACCACAATTTCGTTGGAATTATTTTGTCCGACGGAATTATATTCCAACGGAGTTTAGAATAGCCTTCATTATCAACGAGAACTGTGCCGATCTAATGAGCCCCTTGGGAACCGATATGCATACATTGGAATTTTACAAAAGAACATCTCCGGAAGTTTATAGAAGATAGCATTGCTTAACTCACGTGAACCTCTTCAGTTCTTTATACGTGGGTACTGATAAATCAAAGTAATTGATAATATAAATGAAATCAAGTAATGATTTTAATCTTAATCAACATAAGTGTTTAAATGTTCGAACATATAATGTATAAGCAATTATTCATCTTGCATTCCGCCTTCACGAATTAAATTTGAGCATACTTCATGTTATGTGCCTTATTGACTTACTTATAGTACAAATAAATACCTATTGTGATATTTAGTATAAAGAAAAAATTTTTGGTATTCTTACATGTTTTTGTAAGTCAGGGGCTCAAGTAGCACTATTTGTCTTCCTTTTCTTTTGCTACCTAGTTTTAAGTAATTTTAAGTTTATATTAAGACTGTAGTGCCGGGAGCAAGCACTTTTCACTTAACTTTTATTTACTTAATTTTAAAATTCTTAATAATTCAAGACTGAAGGTTGAATTTATGTACAACTTATTGAATTCTGTTTAGTTCTAAGCTAGGCAAATTATAAGCCAGCATAACATTATTTATCTTAAAGCTTTTAGTATTAATAAAAATATTACGTTTGTAAAATTTCCATGCACTCGTTACGTCTAAATAAAAACAATACAATGCATAACATATGTTTTCTATTCGTCTACCCATATTGACGCAAAAATGACGAAACCACCCGCTCAGTATAATGAACAGACAGTAATTTGACTGGGAAATGAACAGAAATTAGACGCGATCTTCCCAATACTTCCTTTGAGAATGAAAGAAACAAAAAATTGCGCACAAAATAAGGAAAGAAAATTAAAATTTTTCATTAGTAAGAAAGAAGTAACCTATAAACCAAATATATTCTATTTTACCACGTGCTTCCTATAAGATAATTGGAGCAAGGGAGAGCTTAGATAGTTTTATAATAGTCTTATGCGTTTTGGACTAAAGAAAGAATGAAACAAAGGATGCAATCGGAATTTTTTTTGGCCAATTTTTAATAACAAACATCACGTGCTTTTGAAGCGCGAAATCATTTGGCCAAAGTTTTTACCTATACAAATAAGCTGGGCCAAAGTTTTTTCAAGCGTTGGTGCCTGTCTGAATAAGCCTTCGTGACTATTTTTGATAAGCACGTGGTTTCCTTGTAACTAGTAGAATTTTTTTTATTTTTATATACATACTAGCTGTACCCGGCCACGCTTTTGCTGTGGCTCAGTCTGGTTAAATGGAAAAGAGAAAGCGCACGTTTCTAATATGTTTAATTTCACAGTGTTTACAATATACAATATACAATATTTTTTGTTGTTCCATTCTCTATGCGGACTGTGCCGACTCTAGAACACTCAACATATAATTGTTCATGTGTCTAGATATAAACCGCACAATTGTAAAAATTGGCCCTGAGCTTTGTTTATGGTGATTGCAAACGCCAATCGAATTGGGGATTGCAATCTCTTAAATCGAAATGGCATTTCCGTTGGAATCATATGAATGCGAGGAATGAGGACATATTCACCTTTAAAAGCTCTGCGGTGGCAGATCAAGTGAATTGAAAATTTCGGGTGGATAATTAACCGCTTCATCTGCTTCCACAGCAGTGTCGACTGACTTGTATGTGACTACCTCGCTTTGAATGTTAGACTAAATAATATTGTTAAGTTCGTAGATGTCTTTGTTCTTGGCCGCAAGAATAGCTCATTTATTCACCCAATGGTGATCCTTGTAATTGGTTTGGATATTGGGAAATGCTTTTTCAAACAATTCTTCTTTTGACGTCACTAAATCGCGTTATGAGGCAATGAAATTCTTCCTGAGGTCAGATCCATCGGCACCTTTGCGTTCTCAGTTTCCAGCAATTGTTGTAAGAATATCTCAGCTAATCGGCCGTTTTACATCTGGACACGCATATTTGTAGTTAATTTATACGTATTTACGTGTGGCCACAAGGTAGAGTATTTTAGGCAAGCATTTTTTCATCCGCTGATGTCAAGCGAGGAATTACAGTTAATGTTTGTCTGAAATCTACTGCAAACAATATTAATGCGTTCCCAAATTGTCTGATGTTTCCATGCAAATCGTGCAATGATCGATCAAGAGTCTCGAGCAATTTTTTGTGCGCCATTGTGCATTCATCCCAAACAATAGGTTTCATTTCTAAAATACTTTTCCCATGCCGGATACGTTGGAAATGTTGCACGTGGGAGTTTCAATGAATTGTATGTTCAATGGTGATTTCAAAGCGGAATGAGTAGTTCTTCCACCTGGTAGTAATGTTGCAGCTATTCCGGACTACGCAAGAGCTAAGGCTATGTAATTTTCGGATCGAATCGCAGCCAGAATCAATCTAATTGGGAAAGTTTTACCAGTTCTTCCTTGCGCTTCTAAGAAGAAGATTTTTCCAGTTTGCATTATTTGATCGTAAATGCCTTCTTGCTCAAAGGTTAGCACCCGTATTGTAATTTTATTCACGACGCATTTCTACATCGAACGGAGCAGCAGAAGATCGATTCGGTAATGGCATTAACAATTGATTGAGGACTTTGTTCGCGATTTCTCAGCACAAATCTTCAATCATTATCAACATTTCCTTGTAGATTTCTGCTGTAAAATCCATATTCATATTTGAATTTTCCTTGCATATTCGACGGAAAATATCTTCAGCCATGTGGGTTTTAAATTTCTCCTATAACTCTGTTGCAGATGAAGGAGAGCAGGCGGTCAATATGATTGCAAACAATGCACAAATTTCATGTGGATGTGACGTGTTGCATGCGTCATTAATGCATACATCCCAGTGTCGGTCGTTCTGCAATAAATTCAGAGCTTGACATGCACTCCGGAAAGTGGCATGTGTATCACAATTCTCAATTGGTGGAAAAACGTTGGACCGGCCACATTTATCAACAGCGTGCGAAGAAAGAAGCATTCATCTTGATTGGGATGCACGGTGTAGAGTTTGCCTATCGTGGTTTCATCAAATATGCTAGGGGTTGCTAATTTACCGCCATCTTCTGCCGATCTTGTTCTGTATAAAGGATATCCATCGTTTCATGTAACTGTGTTGGATACTATCATGCATGGTGAATTTGGATTCAGTGTACCGCAAGGTCCATGTATCATATTTTTCGTCACAACTTCATGCAAATCCTTATCGACATCGGCATTGTGTATTTCAGCGCATATTACATCGTCGATTTCGTTTGAAGTGATTTTGTTATAGCGCCAGATTAGTATATGTATATGTTTGGGAATCCTCTCTTTTGCCATTCCACTGAGTACCTCCAGCAGCGCACAGACCCAAACAATTAATGAAATCCATCAGCGATTTCAGCTTCTGTCTGAAAACAGGTGCTGTGATATCATGCCTATCCACCGGCGATTGCCCAGGAAGTAATGCCCTAGACATACTACACGATTTAACGCAGTCGATTATTTTTAATCCAGATCATGCGACACATTCTGTTTTTCTGGATTAAAATTCATTCTCAATTATTCTGTGACATTTCTCAAAGCTTTCTATAAAATCTTTTTTTGGTTAGGAAATTTTGGAAGTAAAAAAAAATTATTTATGAATATGTAAACATTTAAAATCTTAAAGAAAAAATTTAAAAATATGATATTTTTTAAAAAAAAAACCATTTCCTTCAAAATACAAAAAATTAGAACCGTCAAATTCAAATCTGTGATTTTATAATGTGTCTTCTTCTTATTTGCGCTTTTTCCCGGTTTATATTTATAAATATGAGCGGTATTACCAGATTTAAAAGCGAAAGCTTGAAAGCTTTTCATACTCAGAGAACGAAAGGTTCTCAATTATTCAATAACTGATATCAAAATTCTACGTTATCTATCCTCAATAATTGAGAAAATCTGGTCCGTTATCGAATTTTAACTGAGAATCGTGAGATAATCGAGATTATCGCTGCTAATATGTCTTTAGTATAAGAGCTTTTGTATTGTAAATCGTCCCAAGCTGGAAATTTCATCTAAGATTTTGTTAAATTCAGCATTTTCATTTTTAAATGCCTTTTTTGGTTTTAGGGTTTCCAAAAAATGAGACTCTACGTATTAAATGTTGTAACGTGCAGCTAATGCAACACGCTTACATTTAATTTTAAGCCTACACGGCAACACCATTTGAATAATAGCGTGGTCAGCTTTTACAAAACCGCATGGTCTTTTCTAAAAATTCTTCTAGAAATTTCTTTTCACCCCATATCCGTGGTGAAAATAAGCTGACAAAAAGTCTCCTCCCTTCTTTCTCCCCCCCCCGCGAACGAGAAACGAAAACTGCATCGAAAGAAAATGAAAAAAAAAAAAAAAATGAACGTGGCATGATCTGATAATATGAAATTAGAAAAACCGGTTTTTTTATCCCAAACAGCAAATTTTTTTTTGGAACAGGAGATAGAGAGATGAAAAAGTCAGTCAGTATTTGGAATCTGATTAAGTCAGTCGAATGTTTTTTTTTATTATAAAAAAAGGTCTGGTCAAAAAGAAAAAAAGAAATAAAAAATGTTAAAATAATAGAGTCTTTTTTTTTTAAATGTGATGGAGTCTGGTATCAGATCCAGATTAAAATACAGGGACTTTAACAAAAATTAAAAGAAAGATTATTATAGATTTGTGAAGGAAATAATGAATGAAAAATTGTAATTGTTAAATAAAAAGTACGCGGTTTGAATATCAAAGTTATTATTGCGTTAAATTCCGAATTTTTTTTTTTAAATACATAAATCGCAAATTGCTTGTTTTGTTAGAAAACTGGAACAAAGAAAGAAAAAAAGAAAAAAAATGAAAAGTTCGCCTTTTGTTTCAAAAAAGAAAATAAAAATTATATAAAGATTCCATTTTGTCAAAAGAAAAGTTCAAAGTGTATTTTTTTTTTAAATCAAGTTTCTGCAAAACGGAATAATTAATTATTAATCAGAAATTTCGAACTTGCGGAGATATCAAAATTTTTGCAAATGTCGATGCATTAAATTTTTATCAATAAGAAAAAAATAACCTTTTCTCCGGAAAAGTTATGTTTGATAGCAAATAAAAAGGTACATACAAAAAAAAAGTTAAGAAAAAAAAAGTTAAAAAGAATTAGGAGTCAGTAAATTTAAAAACAAAAAAAAAAAAATGGTGGATTCATCACAATTCTACTGCCATCATTAACAGCAACACAACTGGGTAAAACAACAACAATAAAGAATTCATCATGAACCAAGTAAAGGAAATCCTTACGGGGTATGCGGGATAAATTTTATTTCGCTTGGCTCTATTTTTTTTGAAAATCATCATTAAGGTACTGTAATTTGAATTGAAAAAAAAAAAGATTTCCAACAAAATTAAAAACATAAATTTTAAATTATAAATGAAAAAAAAAAAAATGAAAGAAAAATTTTAATGAACGATGAATTTAAAACAATTTTAGGAATATATTGAATGTTAATAAAAGGAAAAGAAACGGATTTGAAACGTAGACATAAGTCTTTTGTTAAAATAAGAAAAAAAAAAGGAAGGAAAACAAAAAAAGAAATGTATGAAAACTAGCGAAACGCGAGAGAAAGAAAGAAAGGGTGACAGGAAAACGCTCGACGAAATTTTGTTCTCGTGTGGTTTCTTTTTTTTTAAAAAAAAACCGAAAATAATTCATTTGATTTGTAAGTGTAAAAAAGGAAAACTTTAAATTAAAATTCAGTTTCTTTACTTTGGTTCAACTTATCCTATTACGCGGAAACTAGTGCGTTCTCCTTATCATCATTTCTTTTCTCCCTTCGCCCATTTATTTTGGTAGTTTGGCAATAAGATAATACACATAAGACTACATTTTTGTAACAATGATTTGTAATTTAGATTATAACGAACAAAAAAACAAAAGAAAAAACATAGAGAAAAAAAAAATACATTTTTTTTCTTTGAACATACACGAAAGATGTTAATTCTCAAGGGAGAAGTAAATTAAATTTATACTAGAATAAAAATTATGGTTTGACTTTGAAGGAAAGGAAAGCGTTTTGTTTTTTTTGGTTTTTTTTTTAACATAAAATCGGCATATACTTTATTCTAGGTCCGACGGGTTTGAATATCGTTATCTGAGAATATGACGATTGTTTGTTAGGAAACGCCTGAGAGAGAGAGGGAGAGACATGTGAGTGACGTGTGCGAGAAAACATAACAACAAAAAAGGGTCCATACTCAATTGTAGGGGCGAGTATGGACATACGGGGATCGGCATTCTGCTGTCGATCCAAGAGGGAGGGTAGTGCCCCAAAGACCGACTTGGCAACAACACCTTTGCCAATCGGCCTCGACATGCCTCGCAAGGCTTTCGTGAGTAGCTGGTCAAGTTCGGTGACCAGCAAATAAACGAACATCCCCCTTATTCGGTTTTTATCTCGCGAAGACCGAATTTCCTTGCTTGATAGCTCGCGCCATCACTATAAAGTCTCAACGACGTTTTCATACCTATTGCACGCATATAATTTATGTGTAACGCGATGGCAGATGGTGGTGAGCAGCGACCCACCCCTCCGGCGAGCTAGCTAGTGCAATCAGCTAGGCGTGCAGCCTTTTAGCTGCTCACATTGCTGCACCATCTCATATCTTCTCCTCGCAAGGAAGAAGATATGCTATATAGGTCATCTGGGGATTTGCTCCTTCAACGGAAATCCCAATAATATGTGCAACCCCCTTGTTACATATGTGGCGCCCAACGATTCGTTGGTTCAGCCAGCGAATTTGGTTGATTTTGTTTGCCATTTGTCTTTTCAACTTCGGTTGAAATTACAAATGGAGTTCAAACAAAATTGTTTTGACACATTTTCGAACGAGTTGATGTTTGAAAATGGTGTTTTGGTTGTTACCTTTAGGTAAACCAAAGTTTTCAGAAAACAAATTTTTTTTATTTTAAAAATTTGAAAAATTTTGACTCAAACTTTATTTCGAAAAACTTTCGAAACACCCTGTCTTCATTTTTAAAAATTTTTCAATCTTTTATTAGTCAAATTTTTTTTCTGAAGGTGTGTTCACACCATCAAAATTTTTAAACGAAGTTTTGGTGTGAACATAATTTCGGTTGTTCGTTTTTTTGTGCTATTCGCGATTGCGTTTATATTGAGTCCAACTGTCGTCATGTTTTATTTACGGTTGCGTAGTAGCAGTACTTCGGTTTTTTTATTGAATAATCCGCTTGCCGCAAAAGCGTTTGAAATATGGATTACGTGCTGCATGAATATTGTAGTCATTGCAACGCTTCACGTTTCAATGCAGTTGAGACTCCGGGAAATGAAATAGATGCGGATGTATGAGCTTTAGTGTGCCTTTTCGCACATTCTCGTGCTTAATTAAGCCCATGAATAATGCGGTGAGGACACGAGAGTCATGCAACCGCATCAAACATAGTGATCCGGGATTGTGCCAGTCGTTTGGATCGGATCACATGCTACAGGCTTGGTTGCCATTGCAGGTGTCCGATCACTCGACTTGGTACCATTCGCGGGTCACCAATCAACATCCAATTTTCGTTTTGTGAGTGCATGTCGGGTTTATGTTTTCTTCGTGTCGTCCGCTTGTTTCGTCTCTCTCTCTCGCTCTTACGTTATTACGTTTGATTTTTTTTTGAAAAATTTAATTTGTGCGGAATTTATATGCGATATTGATTTTCCTCACTCTTGCGGGAAATTTAGATTGATTTTTTTTGATTTTAGTTTTATTAGTCGGTTTAGTTTATTTTAGTTTTTTTTTGATTTAACTTTTCGATTACGTTTCGGTTTGGGTTTTTATTATTTTGAGTTATTTGATTTGGGATTAGTTTTTTAGTTTTAGGTTATAATTTTCTTTGAGTTTATCATTTTATTATATTATTTTGAACATTTTTTTTTATTTACTTTTTATATTAAAATATATTTTGGTGGGGGAGTTTTCTTATTATATTTTTTTTATATATATAATTTTTTTTTTTTTTATTACTTTTATCATTGCGTTTTTTTTTATTATTACTTTAGTCCTTGTTCGGTCCGAGATTTTTTTTTGTCCCTAAAGATTCCGTAAGAGGAATAGATTTCTGAATACCTGATTAGACTTTTGAAATACTGAGTTTCTGGCTTTGTTTTGAGAATTTGACTTTGTGCAATATTAATTTTGATTTTGGGATTTAAGGTGTGGTTACAAAATGGACAACACCAATACAGGTACAACGCCTAAGACCAACTCCACAGTTGTACCAAATGCGTCACCGGAGCCACCTACAAATGATCAGGGTGCTGCGGTGGATGTATTGACAGGTCGAGATGATTCTCGAGTTATTCGGGGGCAATCACAGCTCTCGCTGGATTTTCCATCAGCGTCAAAATCAGTGGCTTCCGCTACAATGACGACTCGCAGTCGTAGTGGCAGAGGAAGAGGTGCGGCAAACCCAACTATCTCACGATGGGGTTCTAGTGATGGCGCCTCTTTCCTCTCTCCGTCAGATCCAAGTGCCTCAACTGAAAATATAGGCAATATGATCGAAGCGGCTGTGAGCAGTCAGATGGCTAAAATCCAGAGCGAGTTGCTCAATCAAATTAAAAGAATGACCTTAAATGCACCACCGCAAGCACAATGTTCAGTGGCTCCGCCAAAATCCGTTGACCAGTCTGCTAACTTCAATCTTTTGAACGAAAATTATAGTTTGAACGTTCCTCAGAGACGAAGTCAACCAGTATTAAACCAGAATGTAAACATACCACCTCCTTTATATAGTGGCAATAACCAAAATCCTAATTATAACGTGAATGCTATTTTAGCTTCAAACAATGGTCACCACGTCGACCCCAGTCAGGATCCGAATTCACGCCCGCCTTTTAACCCAAATAACAATCAAAGGCGTAGCCCAAGTAGGAATTCAAATCTTAACTCAGGCACGAATCGTAATGGTCAGGAAGTTCGTCACGCTAGTTTACGACATGATACCCGAATTGACAAATGGGGATTCAGGTTCAGTGGAAAGGCTCAAGATATGTCAGTGGAAGAGTTCATATTCCGCATAGAAACCATGCAATCGCGTGGGGATAATTCGTGGTACGCCATTTGTACCCAATTTCATACCCTGCTCTCCGATAAGGCTGAGCAGTGGTATTGGCGACTACTGAAAAGAGAACCCCACATCGATTGGCATGGCCTAAAGGCGGCCCTCCGACATCAATTCAAGAGCCTGGACACTGACCATGAGATCATGCGTCGGATGTTACAAAGAAAACAATCCAACAGTGAAACTTTTGATGATTTTTACGATTCGGTGATGTCTTTATACCATCGGTTAAGAATTCCTATGACGGAAATAGAATTGGCGGATATTATGAGAGAGAACGTCAAAGATAAGATCGCAAATCTTATTTTCGGAATGCCTGCAATGAGTCTGAGTCGCTTTCAGGAAGTATGCCGCAAAGCGGAACGCCATCTTTCTGACAGAGAACCAAGACGAACTTGGCAAAACCCAACACGGCCCATCCATGAATTGGATGATCTTGACGAACGTAATCTCTCATATGGACCAGATTCGGCAAATAATGGGATTGACTTGGATTATGATAGACTTAGACCCACAAAGGAAATGTTGCGCACCACTGATTTTCGTCAGAATATAAACGGTCAGGAATTCAGTACAAATAACTCACCTGCTAGAACGAATTTTATGCCAGACTCACGATTCAGACAAGAAAATGATTCTCATCTCCCATATCAAGAGTATAAAAATGACTGTGACCCAAGAAATTATGCGTATAACCACCAACAATACACCAGAGGTGGCCAATCTTTTCCTCACGAACCGGTATCGAATCGCTACAATATTAATTCATCCCATTTCGGTGGTAGTTTACCATATCAACCAGCCGAAATCGATAGTAGTATTCGAGGGTATGTGAGCGAAAATATGTGGTCAAACGAAAATCAAGATCATTTAGAAGCGGTAGATGCAAATGGTAGATCACGGTTCAAGTGTTGGAACTGTGACAATATTGGTCATGGTTTTTTCGAGTGTACGATACCACAACGGTCCTTCTTTTGTTATCGTTGTGGTAGAAAAGATGTGTCGTTACCGATGTGCCCAAAATGTAATCCGGGAAACGCACAGAGGCACCGAGAGACGCACGGGAATCCCCGGTTGCCAATAATGCCCCCGGACCAAACGAAATAGAACCAACCTTGAGTCCGAATCTATCATTACAACCAAATTCTCCATCTGTCATTAAAATTCTAAAACGTGAAACGTCAACTAAAATCCCATTGAATAATAATATACTGGAAAGGTCAAACAAAACATTACATCAACGTCAAATGGAATATGACGAAGCTAGGAATAGAATAATCGGTGCTTTACTAAACCCGAGTAGAATTAGTAGGTTTAGAGAAAGATGTAAGCAAAAGAAGTTGTTGGGTAAAACAGTGGAATCTGCTTTTATGAAACGTAAACATGACGATCGACCATATGCTAAGGTGGAAATCGACGGTGAATCCATTTTTGGCCTTTTGGACAGTGGTGCAAGTGTGTCCTGTCTAGGCGCTGGCGCTTTAGATTTCCTCGAACGTCATAAAATTTTAATTACTGGTCGTCCCACCACAGTCAAAACGGCTGATGGTAAAGCTCAACCTGTGCATGGGCAAATAGCAATTCCAATTACCTACAACAACGTTACAAAAACACTTTCTCTATACATCGTACCAGGACTTACCCAAAATCTATATCTAGGTGTAGATTTTTGGAAAGAATTCGATATAGCTCCGACTATATTTTCTAAAAACGAAACTTTAGATTGTTTGTCAATTGACGATCCCAACACACACGCGCTAAATTCGGAACAACGCGTCTTGAAAGCATCTTAACTTTATTTCCTTCCTTCAACCAAGTCGGTTTAGGAAAAACACATTTAGAAGAACATGTTATTGAGGTAGAAAACGCGGAGCCTGTGAAGCAGCGCCACTACCCTGTTTCCCCTGCGGTGCAAGCCCTCATGTATGCTGAGTTGGACCGTATGTTGGAGTTGGGTGTTATCGAAGAAAGTGTCAGCGCGTGGAACTCTCCGGTAGTCTTGGTGCGCAAACCTGGAAAGGTTCGCCTCTGCCTCGACTCCAGGAAAGTGAACACCCTTACGAAAAAAGACGCATACCCACTTCCGCATATAGAAGGCCTTCTCAGTAGACTTGAGAAGACGTGTTTCATTTCAAGTATCGATTTGAAGGACGCCTTTTGGCAGATACCGTTGGAGAGGCAGAGTAGGGAAAAAACTGCTTTCACAGTGCCTGGTAGACCGTTATACCAGTTTACAGTGATGCCATTCGGGCTCTGTAATGCTCCTCAAAGAATGTGTAGACTGATGGACAAAACAATTCCAGTCGAGTTAAGAGAAAACTGTTTCGTCTATTTGGACGATCTGTTAGTAGTTTCTGAGGATTTTGATTCTCACGTAAAACTTTTGGCAACCATTGCACGTTGCTTGTCTTCTGCTGGGCTCACAATAAATTTGGAGAAAAGCAAATTTTGCATGAGAGAAGTTAAATATTTGGGTTACATCGTTGGTAACGGATGTTTAAAGACCGACTCAAATAAAGTATCTGCAATTTTTGACTTTCCTGCACCTACCACTCCAAAACAGGTTCGTCGATTTTTGGGCATGACAGGATGGTATAGGCGGTTTATTGCCAATTACGCCTCCTTGTCGTCTCCAATCACTGACTGCCTAAAGAAGAGTGCCAAGTTTGTTTGGACAGCGGAAGCTCAAGTAGCGTTTGAAGCCTTGAAATCTTCATTAACTACGGCCCCGGTATTGGCCAACCCTGATTACACCAAACCCTTTATTATACAGTGCGACGCGAGTAAGACCGGTGTCGGGGGTGTTTTGCTGCAATGCGACGACGAAGGCAATGAGAAACCCATCGCCTATATTTCTCAAAAACTGAACTCTGCACAACGCAACTACAGCGTGACGGAGCTGGAATGTTTCGCTGCGGTGTTGAGCGTTAAAAAGTTCAGAGCCTACGTCGAAGGTTTGCCGTTCAAAATAATCACCGACCATGCGAGTTTAAAATGGCTCATGAGTCAGCGCGACTTGAGCGGACGTTTGGCTCGATGGAGCTTAAAGCTTCAAGCCTTTGATTTCGCGATCGAACATAGGAAAGGTTCAGAAAATGTGGTGCCAGATGCGCTTTCACGTGTTTACGTGGACGCGATTTCGGAAATAGTTTCGGCACCTAGCATAAACTTGAATTCTGAAGCCTTTAAATCAAAGGAATATCTCGACCTGATCGATACAGTGCAAAGCAACGCGGAAAGGCTGCCTGACACGCAAGTGTCAGATGGCTACGTGTATTTCAAGACAAGCTTTAGCACTGGCAATATCTTTCAGGAAGATCGATCGTGGAAGCTTTGGGTTCCATCTAGCCTTACGGACGAGCTAGTTCGCCTGGCGCATGATCCTCCACAAGCTGCGCACGGCGGTATTACCAAAACCTTATATCGTTTGCGGCAAAGATACTTCTGGCCTGGTATGGCTAGCGAAGTACGTAAATATATCGCGAGTTGCATCGTATGTAAAGAGTCTAAAGCTCCAAATAGTGTGTTGAGGCCGCCAATGGGCAAACAAATTGAAGTTGACAGACCATTCCAGTACCTATATGTTGACCTGTTAGGACCCTATCCTCGGTCTAAGCATGGTAACACCACTCTCCTAGTTGTTTTGGACAAATTTTCGAAATTTGTTTTGTTCAAGACGCTACGTAAGGCGTCTGCCGTGCAGATCACCGATTTCTTGGAGGAAAGCGTCTTCAATTTATTCGGCGTACCCGAGATTATATTTTCAGACAATGGACCGCAATTTATATCAAAAGAATTTCGCAAATTAGTTGAAGCGTATGGTGTGAAACACACTCGCACAGCTATCTGCTCACCACAAGCTAACGCGTCGGAACGTGTAAACCGTTCATTACTGGCGGCCATCCGCTCTTATGTTGGCACCGATCATAGGGATTGGGATCGGAATTTGGGAAGCATCGGCTGTGCTCTTCGGAGTACAATCCATGCTTCTACGGGGATTGATCCATATTTTCTTGTGTTCGGTTCCCACATGATCACACATGGTTCGACCTATGAACTGATGCGGAAGTTAAATGGTTTGAATGATGGTGAATTGGTTGTGTCCTCGAAAAAGGACCAGCTTGAACTAATTCGCGAACGCGTCAAAAATAATTTGTCGAAAGCTCACCAACATCATGAGCGGATTTATAATCGTCGAACCCGAGTAAAGAGATTTATTGTCGGACAAGAAGTCTACCGAAGAAATTTCACGCTTAGTGACTTCGCAAAAAATGTCAATGCTAAGCTAAATCGTAAATTTCTGAAGTGTCGGATTGTTCGTGCGATTGGCGATTCCCTCTACGAGGTCGAGGATTTGCAGGGTAGAACCATAGGGGTTTACCATGCCAAAGACTTGAGGCAATAGGAGGAAAGAACCGACACCCACTGCCGCGGGTTATGACGGATCATTTCCTTTTCTTTCTTTCATTTTCTGTTGCCCGGCTAGCTCAGTCGGAGAGCAACGGAGACTCTTTTGGGTGTGGTCGGATCCCACGTTGGGCAGTGCAAGATTTCACGTACCACTCCAACCACCCGCACGCTTTTCAGTTACGTCGGGGTTGATGGATCAATCCCTGACGTATCTGTGTTGTAACGTGCAGCTAATGCAACACGCTTACATTTAATTTTAAGCCTACACGGCAACACCATTTGAATAATAGCGTGGTCAGCTTTTACAAAACCGCATGGTCTTTTCTAAAAATTCTTCTAGAAATTTCTTTTCACCCCATATCCGTGGTGAAAATAAGCTGACAAAAAGTCTCCTCCCTTCTTTCTCCCCCCCCCCCCCCGCGAACGAGAAACGAAAACTGCATCGAAAGAAAATGAAAAAAAAAAAAAAAAATGAACGTGGCATGATCTGATAGGCGGATAAAAAAATATGAAATTAGAAAAACCGGTTTTTTTATCCCAAACAGCAAATTTTTTTTGGAACAGGAGATAGAGAGATGAAAAAGTCAGTCAGTATTTGGAATCTGATTAAGTCAGTCGAATGTTTTTTTTTATTTTAAAAAAAGGTCTGGTCAAAAAGATAAAAAGAAATAAAAAATGTTAAAATAATAGTCTTTTTTTTTTAAATGTGATGGAGTCTGGTATCAGATCCAGATTAAAATACAGGGACTTTAACAAAAATTAAAAGAAAGATTATTATAGATTTGTGAAGGAAATAATGAATGAAAAATTGTAATTGTTAAATAAAAAGTACGCGGTTTGAATATCAAAGTTATTATTGCGTTAAATTCCGAATTTTTTTTTTTAAATACATAAATCGCAAATTGCTTGTTTTGTTAGAAAACTGGAACAAAGAAAGAAAAAAAGAAAAAAAATGAAAAGTTCGCCTTTTGTTTCAAAAAAGAAAATAAAAATTATATAAAGATTCCATTTTGTCAAAAGAAAAGTTCAAAGTGTATTTTTTTTTTAAATCAAGTTTCTGCAAAACGGAATAATTAATTATTAATCAGAAATTTCGAACTTGCGGAGATATCAAAATTTTTGCAAATGTCGATGCATTAAATTTTTATCAATAAGAAAAAAATAACCTTTTCTCCGGAAAAGTTATGTTTGATAGCAAATAAAAAGGTACATACAAAAAAAAAGTTAAGAAAAAAAAAGTTAAAAAGAATTAGGAGTCAGTAAATTTAAAAACAAAAAAAAAAAAAATGGTGGATTCATCACAATTCTACTGCCATCATTAACAGCAACACAACTGGGTAAAACAACAACAATAAAGAATTCATCATGAACCAAGTAAAGGAAATCCTTACGGGGTATGCGGGATAAATTTTATTTCGCTTGGCTCTATTTTTTTTGAAAATCATCATTAAGGTACTGTAATTTGAATTGAAAAAAAAAAGATTTCCAACAAAATTAAAAACATAAATTTTAAATTATAAATGAAAAAAAAAAAAATGAAAGAAAAATTTTAATGAACGATGAATTTAAAACAATTTTAGGAATATATTGAATGTTAATAAAAGGAAAAGAAACGGATTTGAAACGTAGACATAAGTCTTTTGTTAAAATAAGAAAAAAAAAAGGAAGGAAAACAAAAAAAGAAATGTATGAAAACTAGCGAAACGCGAGAGAAAGAAAGAAAGGGTGACAGGAAAACGCTCGACGAAATTTTGTTCTCGTGTGGTTTCTTTTTTTTAAAAAAAAACCGAAAATAATTCATTTGATTTGTAAGTGTAAAAAAGGAAAACTTTAAATTAAAATTCAGTTTCTTTACTTTGGTTCAACTTATCCTATTACGCGGAAACTAGTGCGTTCTCCTTATCATTTCTTTTCTCCCTTCGCCCATTTATTTTGGTAGTTTGGCAATAAGATAATACACATAAGACTACATTTTTGTAACAATGATTTGTAATTTAGATTATAACGAACAAAAAAACAAAAGAAAAAACATAGAGAAAAAAAAAAATACATTTTTTTTCTTTGAACATACACGAAAGATGTTAATTCTCAAGGGAGAAGTAAATTAAATTTATACTAGAATAAAAATTATGGTTTGACTTTGAAGGAAAGGAAAGCGTTTTGTTTTTTTTGGTTTTTTTTTTAACATAAAATCGGCATATACTTTATTCTAGGTCCGACGGGTTTGAATATCGTTATCTGAGAATATGACGATTGTTTGTTAGGAAACGCCTGAGAGAGAGAGGGAGAGACATGTGAGTGACGTGTGCGAGAAAACATAACAACAAAAAAGGGTCCATACTCAATTGTAGGGGCGAGTATGGACATACGGGGATCGGCATTCTGCTGTCGATCCAAGAGGGAGGGTAGTGCCCCAAAGACCGACTTGGCAACAACACCTTTGCCAATCGGCCTCGACATGCCTCGCAAGGCTTTCGTGAGTAGCTGGTCAAGTTCGGTGACCAGCAAATAAACGAACATCCCCCTTATTCGGTTTTTATCTCGCGAAGACCGAATTTCCTTGCTTGATAGCTCGCGCCATCACTATAAAGTCTCAACGACGTTTTCATACCTATTGCACGCATATAATTTATGTGTAACGCGATGGCAGATGGTGGTGAGCAGCGACCCACCCCTCCGGCGAGCTAGCTAGTGCAATCAGCTAGGCGTGCAGCCTTTTAGCTGCTCACATTGCTGCACCATCTCATATCTTCTCCTCGCAAGGAAGAAGATATGCTATATAGGTCATCTGGGGATTTGCTCCTTCAACGGAAATCCCAATAATATGTGCAACCCCCTTGTTACAATGTCTTTCGGTTTTGGGTTTTCAAAATTTTACGCCAATTAGTAGAGAGTAGATTATAATTTTATAATTTCATTTTGTATGCTTTAAACAAACTTGATTTTTGAAATAAAAGGCGCAAACATTTTTTAAATTCGAATATTCCCCAATACATGAGCATACAGCCCATTTAGAGTATTGCGCCTCCGAATTCATATTTTCAATACCCGTAATATAAATTCAAGCAAGCGGAGGCATAAACCCTTACGATATCTTTTTAGATCGTATTATCAATTTCAGAGGGGAAAAAAATTTATGGAATTTCCTTTGTTTGTTTCTCAAGTTTGATATATTTTGTATTAAAATAGGCGAATTTTCATTATTGCTGTACAAAAAAATGTTTTTATAAGATTTATTTAATTATGATTAATCAAACAGAAATGATGTTAATTCATAATTTAGTAAAAAATTTGTTTTTTTGAATCAATTTTGAATCTAGATCGTAGCCCAATTCCCCTCGTTTTTTTTTTAATTACTACCAGTGACAGTAATTTTTTTGGTGCAAATGGGGGCAATTCTTAAAATTCGTCGAAGTTTTTGAAAATTCAGCTTTGTCAATTCTAAATACCTTTTTTTGGCTTTAAGCTTTCCAAAAAATGAGAAATGAAATGGCTTTCGGCTATGGGCTTACAAAATTTTACGCCATTTAGTAGAAAAATAATTTGCTGTTACATTTCAATAAAGAGGATCTAAAGCGAATAATTTAATTTTGTACGCTTAAGAGAAACTTGTTTTTTGGAATAAATAACGGAAACATTTTTCGCAATTGTGATGTTCCACAATACATGAGCATTAAGCCCATTTACAGTGTTGTCGCTCCGAATTAATATTTTTAACGCCGCCACTACGCCCATCTGTATTTATTATAATGTAAGCTTATGATTTGGTATTATACTATATTGATGTATGCGCGTGTGAGTAAGAGTAATCACGTTTTCTTGCCGGAAGTTTTTGACTTTAGACATGCTTGTTTCTTTGTATAGCCGTGATTCATTCTTTACTTTTTTTTTAATTAAAAATAAAACACTTAGAATTGAATGCAAATATCAAATCGTTATTATCAACTTTAAGCACATAGTATGGCAATTAATGTTTGAAAATAATTTCTTTCAAATGTTGGCCGGCACTACGTTTCAGCTCGGCCAGTCTGGCGGTCCAATTTTCGATCACTCTCTCAAGCATTTCGACCGGAATCTCATGAATGACACGTGTAATGTTCGCTTCCAATGCTTCAATTGTCACTGGTTTATCGGCAAAGACTTTTGACTTTACATAGCCCCAAAGAAAAAAGTCCAAAGGTGTGATATCGCACGATCTTGGTGGCCAATTCACTGGGCCAAAACGTGAAATTAATTGCTCACTGAAATGATTTTGCAATAAACCCATTGTAACACGAGCTGTATGGCTCGTAGCACCGTCTTGTTGAAACCAAATATTGTCGAGACCACGAGCTTCAATTTCAGGTACCAAAAAGTCCGTTATCGTGGCACGATAGCGCTCTCCATTGACGGTAACGTGGCCGCCAGCCGCATTTTTAAAGAAATACGGACCGATGATGCCCCCGGCCCATAAACCACACCAAACTGTTGTTTTCAATGGATGTAATGGTAGCTCTTGAAACTCTTGTGGATGCTCATCATTCCAAATACGGCAATTTTGCTTATTAACATAGCCATTAAGCCAGAAATGAGCTTCATCACTGAACAAAATTCGGCTTGAAAATTCCGGATTTTCTTCGATGCGTTCAAGCGCCCATTCAACAAACGTTGCTAAGATGTATAAGTAAGTCTTGACATGATGAATTGCCATACAATACTGAACAAAAATGACAAATCAGAATGACACTAGTCACGCGTGATCTGTCAAAAAAACCCTATTGGAAAAAAAAGTAAGGTTTGAATCACACGGTATTAGTGATTTAATTTATTAAATCAATTATTACCTGGCTCAGGTGTAACATAGGTAAATAAAAAGTACATATAAACATGGTCATAATCATATAGGACATTCTGTAAGAATTTCAAAGCAATTGGTCGAGAAGTTTCGGAGATTACCGGTTAGGAACAAACGAATATTTACGATTTTATTTATATAGATTTCAGTAATTGGAAAACATCATTGCAAGTAGAAGAAACTTTTTTTGATTTCAATAATTAGAAAACATCATAACATAAAATTTCAAACTTGAAAAAAATGCGCATAATACTTGAAAATTGGAAAAAAATGCGCATAATATCAATATTTTTAAGCTTTTAATTAAACATGCAATTAATTCAAAATATTTCAAATGTTTGTACATTTTGCATCAATATAATTATGTATATTCGGAAACAGAAACCGACGTTTTTATTAAAGTTTTGAATTAAAGAAACAATAAGTTCACTTTAAAATGTTTTAAATACATATTTAATGAATAAAGAATTCTTCAATCGCATAAATTCGTTTTTTTATTACCGCTATAATTATTTTACAAGAAAAATCATTTCAGGTTATTGTTTATTCTAAGTGGAAAATTACATTAAAAATTACAAATTTAATATTTTGAGGAAAGAATTTAAGTTATTTTTGCTGCTGGAAATTTCTATTTCTATTAAATTATTTAAAATAATAAAAAATTGAAAAGAATATAATTTCAAAGAACATACGTTCTCTTAACTTTTTCAAGCGCCAATAATTGGAAAACAGGGTAAATATAGATCTGAAGTTTCTTAACACTAGCACTAATCAAAGTATTAAAATATTTGAAGGGCTAGTTCCTGTATGAATAGGTATTATTATAAAATTATGTACCAATTTATAATTTTTTAGGATGGAATGTATAGTACAAGGATGCCATAATACATATAAGGATGGTTCATTTTTTCAAGATTCCGAGTTGTAATAATCGGTAAGAAATACATTTTTTTAATATAGACCACTGCCATTTTTGCAACATCAAAAATCGTGTGTAACGTTAATTTTTCAAAAACTTATTATTTGGAATAAAAGTGAATTTAACAAATGACAGTGCGAAGTTAATTTAATATGTTAAATAAAATAAAATAGTGTATACTAATTAATTGTGGAATGGTCTATTAACAAGTTGTATTGTATTGCTTATATTTTTGATGTTTTTGACCGATAATTTATTTGCTTTTTTAGTGCCAATCTATGGCTAAGTAGCATTAATAGAATGGATCTTTGGTCTTTGGTTGTTGAAAAGCATATTGACAAACAATTATATGAATTGTTGTCAAGTACAACCAATAAAATGTTGCCACCATTTAGAAATTCCGTTTTTGCTTCATCTTTTCATTAGAGTTCGGATTTATTTCACCCTCAAGTTTTATAATCAATCTGCTCGCAAACCTGGTTTTAGACATAAAATGTTATCAGTTAAGTCACTTTAGCTTTATAGAACCATTTTGATTGGTTCAACGAATTGTGAAAAATAATCAATTAATTTCGCAAGTTTACCAAGTAACGCGTGACAAGTCCTAAAGACTCGTCGAGTTTTACCATACGACTCCATTGAACTTATTTCATATTTATATTCAGTCGGACTGAAAAAAGTCCAATGGAGACTCTAAAAATTGGACATAATTTCATTGGGTTTTGCTGAAATCTCGTCCAAAATCTCGAAAAATGTTTGTGTCAACCCTGAAAACTTATTCCGCGCCTTAGATTAGGGAAAATATGGATAGGCCTTTCGCAGGGGAAATTGAAGCACTTTTGGAATGCACTTGCATTTTTTTGCTTATGTGGGCGGCGTAGTGGTGGCGTTAAAAACATGAATTCGGGGGGACAACATTGCAAATGGGCTAAAAGCTCATGCATTCTGTAACATCCGAATTGCAAAAAAATTGTTGCGTGTGATTGCTAAAAAAATCAAGTTTTCTTAAACATACAAAATTAAATTATTAAATAATAATTATAAACATGTATGCGCCTATATATTTCCTTTCCTGCGTAAACCAATAGCCGAAAGCCATTTCATACGTAGAGCCTCATTTTTTGGAAACTTTAAAACCAAAAAAAAAGCATTTAAAACTGAAAATGCTGAATTTTCAAAAATTTCGACGAATTTTAAGAATTGCCCCCATTTTAACCAAAAATGACTGTCACTGGTAGATTTCGTTAAAATCGAAATAAAAAAAAAGTGGGATTTGACATTTCGGCGTGGATTAAAAAAAAACCAATTTTTTATTAATTTATGAATTAACATAATTTCTATTTGATTACCAAAAAGTAAATAAACACCATAAAAACTTTTTTTTATACGGCAATAATGAACATTAGCCCATTATAACAAAAAATAAGTCAAACTTAATTGTGAAAGAAAATTCCAAGAATTTTTCGATGTTGTTTGTTATTACACCCAGAAATTAAACACTTCATATTGCAAATTTATTAACTTTGATTATTTAATTCAAAAGAATTTGGTTTGGAATCCGAAACGCACTAAAAATTATAAATTAAAAAAACGCAATTTTTTTCCCCTCCAAATTTGACAGTTCGGCGTGATAATAAATGCTTCAGACACAGATATCGTAAAAACGAGTTAATGCCTACGCTTGTTCCGCGCTATTCAGCCTGTATCAAAATTGGCAAATAGTCGACCCTTTTTAATAATTTAAATTGCGCGCCATTTTCCAGTGTTTGAATTTGCTTTTTTTATTCAAATGATGTGCTCGCTTTTTTTTGTAATATTTGAACAAACATGAGTTTCGTCAAAGTGTAATTAATGATAAAGTCCGGAAAGCTAGTGAAGTAGCCAGAAAAAGCACGTGGCAAACGGGGGAAAGAATACGCAAGAGTACATATATTTTTCATAGGCAAAATCCATCAGCAAGAGAGAGAATGAAATGTTCTTAAAAATCAGATGGAATCTTATGAATTACCCTTGGAATCTAAAATATGGGACCAAATCTTATAAATTTCCCACACATACCAGAAAAAAAATATGCGCCAAAAATTTTTTTTTCTAGTGTGTGTGCATTTGTATATGAATTTCTGCCTGTGTTTCATTGTTTACATTTTAAAATTACCCAAAAGCGAGAAATGGGATTTTTTTAAAATAATGTGTCTCTTTCACCCGTACGTAAAATTTTTAGTTCTATCTATGTCAGTAGTGGATAGAAAATTATTTGAGAAAGAACAGGCAAAATTTGCAAAACGGCGGCTCAGTATAATAAACAGACAGTAATTTGACTACGAAATGCAGAGAAATTAGACGCGATCTTCCCAATACTTCCTCTGAGAATGACAGAAAGAAAAAATTCCGCACAAAATAAGGAAAGAAAATTAAAATTTTTCATTAGAAAGAAAGAAGTAACCTATAAATCAAATATATTAAATTTCAACACGTGCTCCCTATAAGATAATTGTAGCAAGGGAGACAAATAATAGTTTTATTATGGTCTTATGCGTTTTCGGCAAAAGAATGGATGAAACGAAGAAAGCAAAAAGCCCCGCGTGCTTCTTAAGCGCCTAATCCATGTCCTGACACTTTTTTCAAATTGTACTAACGTTTTTTTCAAGTGTTAGAGCATTTTTGATAAGCACGTGGGTTTTTTTTAAACAGAGGAAATTTTTTTTTTTTTTATATTTCAATAATTGGAAAACAGCATTGCAGATTTGTTTTATATTTCAATAATTGGAAAACACTATTTTAATTTCAGAAATTACATTTTAACATTAAAATTGGAAAAAATTGCGCATGATATCATTATTTTTAAGGTTTTAATAAAACACACAATTAATTTAAGATATTTGAAATATTTGAACATTTTGCATCAATATAATTATATGTATTCGAAAACAGAAATCGACATTTTTATGAAAGTTTTGAATTAAAGAAACAATAACTTTAGTTTAAAATGTTTTAAATACATATTATATGAATGAAGAATCGTGAACTTGCATTAAATTCTTTACATATATGTTGTAAAATAAAAATCATTACAGATTTTTTTATTCTAAATGGATTATCATTAACAATTACAATTTAACCATTTCGAGAGAAATATTTAAGTTTTTTTGATGCTGGAAAATTCTATTTCTATGACATTGTTTAAAATATTTTTGTCGCTAGAAAAATTGAAAATAATATAATTTCAAATAAAATATACAAAAATCATGTTTTTGTTTTTTTAAATTTTTGAAATTGGAAAACAGCGTAAATAGCACATGTTAGCACAATGTTAGTTCCTATATGAATAGGTATTCTTATTAATAAATTCAGATGAAAAAAAAAATTAAGCGCAAAACGTATTACCAGATGAAATATCTGTTCTTATAAGAATATTAGAGAAAAGACAAGTATTTTATTTATTTAAAAATATTTACTAATTTCTAATTTTTTAGGATGGAATGCATAGTAAAAGGGTGCCAGAATACATATGAAGTTGGTTCACTGCATTTTTTCAAGATTCCTAGTTGTAATAATCGGTAAGAAATACATTTTTTTAATATAGACAATTGACATTTTCGCAACATTAAAAATCGTGTGTAACGTTAACTTTTCAAAAACTTTTTATTTGTAGTTAAAAGTGAATTTAATAAATGACAGTGAAAAGTTAATTTAATATGTTAAATAAAATAAAATAGTGTTTAGTAATTAGTTGTGTAATGATCTATAATCAAATTGTATTGTAGAAGCTAATGTTTTTAATTTTTTGACCGTTACTTTATTTACTTTTTTTAGCGCCAATTTATGGCTAAGTGCCATCGATAGAATGGATCTGCTAAATGGTAGGAACGACAGACACAGAATTTGTGAAAAACATTTCCCAGTCGAAATGTTAGGAGTGTCTGGACGTCGCCTATTGAATACAGCAATCCCATCGTTGGAATTAGGACTGGGACAACATTGTAAAAATGCAGACATAAAGGACTTCTTGGATTTTATAGGTGCCGTAAACGTATGTTCTTAATATTTTTTTAATTTTCTTAGTTATATTTTTATTTATTAATACTCTCATATAGATTATTCTATACATATTTGAACCATGTATTATGCATTCAAAATTTTTCAAAATTTTGTACTTAATGGGAACAAATTTATTCAAAAATATAACTTAGGTTATTTATTAAATGTGTTTATAATAATTTCCAGTTTTGTTAAGTTTATGTATAATACATGGCTTCTTTTCTTTCATGCACAAAACAATTTTTTTCCATAACATTTTTTAATGCTACGAATTCTTTTTAAATATTCTTCCTGTTTGTCAACCTTTTCCAAATGCCTCTTCCTATTTTTATTTTCACCCGCATTATCTTTCTTTTTTATTTATGTTCATTGGTCCAATTTCGCAGGGCTTTGATCAAAATTGGGGAGATATTGGTTCGGTAGAAGAAAATGTAGGCAATAGTGTAGAAATGCAAGATGTAGATACCATTTATAGTCCGTTTCGAAGTATGTCTCCGGTTATAGACATAGTAGAAAGTAGTGTAGAAATGGAAGAACTTGAGACAACTTATAGTTCGCGTGAAAGTATGTCTCCAGTTATAGATTTAATAAGAAATAGTGTAGAAGTAGACAAAAATTCTAGTCCTAGTTCGAGTGTAAAAGATAGACCGAGTCTTAGTTTTAAAAATGTTCAAACAGAAGTTTGTTTGTCAAATAAAACTCCGCGAAAGGATAAGTTACGGGCAACCATTAGGAAACTTAGGGAAAAAATTAGGCGCCAGCAAAAGGAAATACGAGAATTGAAATCAGAGAAACACCTGTTAGCAAAATTTGTAAGTGAAGCTCACCGCTTACTTCCAGCTGAAATTGCTTCTGTTATAGAAGATTTCGTTGCTAACAAAAATCGGACCCCAACACGTTATAGGTATTCTGCGGAAACAAAACAATTCTCGCTTAGTGTTTATTTCCTTTCACCGACAGCTTATAGATTTTTGAGAAATTATTTAAATTTACCCGCGTATCAAACTCTGATTGCTACTACAAGATTTTTGCCTTGCAATCCGGGATTTCATCAAATATATTTCGATTCACTTTCAATTCAAGGTCAATCATTGTCTGATTCTGACAAAAAATGCACTATTTGCTTAGATGAAATGAGCCTAAAAGCGAATTTAATCTATGATAGGCATAGCGGTCAGATTATTGGACTTCAAGATGATGGAAAATCGCGCGAAAACTTAGTGGCAAAAAGTGTCCTCGTGGTAATGGCTCGCGGAATTTGCAAAAACTGGAAACATCCACTGGGTTATATATTTTTACATACAAATAGCCCAGCATTCAAAATAGAAAAAATTATATTGGATGTAATAGAAAAACTGTGGAAGATAGGTTTTGATCCGTTGGCAGTTGTTAGCGATCAAGGATCAAACTTTCAAGCGGTTGCTAAATTATTGAAAATTAGCCCCAGTTCTCCTACTTTCACAGTTAAGGGCAAACAAATATCGTATATCTTTGATGTTTGCCATCTTCTTAAGAGTGCCAGGAACATGTTGATGAAATACAACTTCATTTTCGACAATTCCAAAAAAGCCTCTTGGGATGATATTAAATCTTTTTACGATTGGGACGTGAAAAGAAATTTTAGATTAGCTCCGAAGTTAACGCAAAGTCATATTTACCCGAACAATTTCGAGAAAATGAAGGTAAAGTTGGCTTCGCAGGTCCTCAGCGCGTCGGTTGCCAGTGGTATATATACACAAGTTAGTAATAACGAAGCATTATCCGAAGCATTATTGTACAAGATGCTAACGGTAAAAACGTGACATCCACAATTAAATTCCTAAACGGATTTTTAATTTCTATAGCAGGTCTTCAGGCCGCTTGGTCTAACTTAGAATTATCGAATGTTAAATTCGTAAGAATGCGTAGTTTTACCCAAGATTGCTTAGAGTGTTTCTTCGGAACCATTAGGAATCAGGGGGGAAACAATAAGCATCCAACTCCATTGCAGTTCAGTAGGGCTTTTAGGAAGTTATTCTGTATGAAGAATAGGGAAATAGTTAGAACGGGTAACTGTGAAGTGGAAGGAGAGTTAATTTTTAATCTTTTTAAGACCAATATTTTAGGTAGTTTTAGTGAGCCTCTTCCACTTCAAAATGCTAATATACAAAATCCTACGGATTACAAAAGTATGGATTTTGGCGAAAATAATGCCTTCGTTTATTTTTGCGGCTATTTATGGAAAAAATGTCAAGAAACACATAAATGTGAGTCCAACGATTCGATAAATGAAGAATTCTCGACATTTATCCATTTCAAGCAATTTGAAAATTGCCATTTAAATACCCCACCTCAAGACTTCGTAAATTTCGTTAGGGAACTTGAGGAGATTTTCCAACGTTCCTTCGAGTCTTTGGTTGTTAAAAAGCATATTGACAAAGAATTATATGAATTGTTATGTCAAGTACAACCAATAAAATGTTGCCACCATTTAGAAATTGCGTTTTTGCTTCATCTTTTCATTAGAGTTCGCATTTATTTCACCCTCAAATTTTATAATCAATCTGCTCGCAAACCTGGTTTTAGACATAAAATGTTATCAGTTAAGTCACTCTAGCTTAATAGAAAACATTTTGTGTATATATTTTCTTTTTCTTTCTTCCTAGATTTTTACGAACCAAATTGGGGAGTAGGGCTACTGGCGATACCCCAATTAAAAAAAAAAAACGAATGGGATGATTACCTCCTGGGTCATTTGGAAATTTCATCAATAAATTTTTTTGAAAATAACGACCAAAAATACAACGCTGTTGGCAACCCTTAAAAATCGTAAAAAAACATTTTGGATACCGCATGATTTATTTGCAAAAGTGTAAGTATTTGTTTATTAAAGCTGAATGCATATTCATCTCTGTTCCACCAACATAGCGTAATCTAAAAAAAATGATAGAACATAAAAAGATAGCGGTTTTTTTTTATATACATTTTTTATTGAGAAAAAGCACACATGCATGGAAAATAACAAGAATGGGTGGCAAAAACGGGTGTAAAATTCTAAAAATAAACGCAAAATTGGCGAGGTCACTCGTAATTTTTCACATTTTGTTCGCCAGTTTTCTTACTGTTTATTATACTGTGACGGCGGTACGGTAAGGATAGGAGCTTTCCAGACTTTATCATAGTTACACTTTGGTTTCGTCTACTTTCACACAAAAATATAAATTTTTTCAATATGACCAGCTGATGCTTGAAAAGAATTATTTTTTCGGATTTTTCCATTCTAAATTTTTTTTTTTCTAGTTTTCAAAATTGTAAGCGTCAAATGAAATCTCGCAAGGAGATGGAAACACTTTAAAACTTTTTCTCGAAATCAGGAGATTTCAGGGAGATGAAAACATGGTATTAATCTCACTTTGTTTTAGTTTACATTTTTTGTGATAATCAAATTCTTATTGATGATAGAAGTTATATTTTTTTCATTTGATATAATTAATTTCACAAGCTTATTGAAAAAGAGGGAATTTATTTACGAATATAAAATCAACTTAAGGCCAATCTCCACAATTCGATTTGAAGTCGGGTTTACATGCAAATTTCAAGTCGATCAGAAAAAATTTTTCTGATAGGATTGACCAATGCCTACTAAATCACACGGCCCATCTGTATAGTAAATACGTTTTTGATTAGAGAAAACAAAATGTTGTTGTGTAATATTTCGTCGGAATGACTCTGGCAACGTCAACTCCCGAATCACTATTAATTTGGCTGGTATTGAATTAAAACCACTTCTTTTCGCTTAGTTATTTTAACCAATATTTATTAACTTCGAATTTCAAAATTATTTTCTTTATCAATACTTTAACAATTATTTTCACCAATACTTTTATTTTAACTTTAATTCAACAATACTCAATCTTTTCATCAATACTTTTTCTTTTAACGTTAATTCTTAATTTTCACCAATACTTTTATTTTAACTTTATTTCAACTATACTCAATCTTTTCATCAATACTTTTTCTTTTAACGTTAGTTCTTAATTTTCACCAATACTTTTATTTTAACTTTATTTCAACAATACTCAATCTTTTCATCAATACTTTTTCTTTTAACGTTAATTCTTAATTTTCACCAATACTTTTATTTTAACTTTATTTCAACTATACTCAATCTTTTCATCAATACTTTTTCTTTTAACGTTAATTCTTAATTTTCACCAATACTTTTATTTTAACTTTATTTCAACAATACTCAATCTTATTTTTCATCAGTACTTTTTCTTTTTACATTCATTCTTAATTTTCACCAATACTTTTATTTTAATTTAAACTTTTTAGTCTGTTGTTGAACTGATTCGATGAACTGATTTGTCGAACTGATCTCACCGACTGATCTCATCAACTGAATCGATGGACTGATTTGTCGAACTGATCTCACCGACTGATCTCATCAACTGAATCGATGGACTGATTACTTATCTCACTACGTTGCTTGGCTTTTATAGGAACAAAATCCTTACGGGTGCAGAATGCATTCCGGATATTCAAATTTCAAAATGCTTTGCTTTGAATTTGAAACTTTTGTTTGTCCATTTTCAAAGTTGACTAATCAGCATTTTGTCCACTATATTTTCCCGTGGGACAATTTTCACTGTACTCGGATTTCCATGAAGACGAATTTTGTCTTAGGAATGCTCTCAAGTTTCTTTGAATGTCTTCGAATTTGAAACCGTTGTTTTTCCATTTTCGAATTCGCGCTTATTAAGCATTTTGTCCATGCTATTTTCCCGTGGGAATTGTTCCGACGAAAAGCCCTTTTTGCCTACTTAGCTTAAAACCTACTTATATCTAGGGGGCGATCGGCATGACATTACATTACATTCCTTCATACCCCAACAAAAAAAATTGTATCTGCTTTTCAACAACAAAAAGGATGGTTGTTAAAAAGCATATATAATTTTTTTCAATTAATTATTTCTAAATGTCCGTTTTTCATCTTACAATATAATGTTTTGAATATATTTATTTTAAAAATCTATATATGTATATATTTATTCATAATTAATACCAACATGCATTAGTTTTATTCAATTAATTAATTTAATTGATTATTTTGAATTCAATTTGTATTCAAATTCATTTTCCTATTATGGTTTTTTTTTGTTTTTCTTTACTGCATTCGTATTTGGGATAAGTTAAACAAAAATTCTTATTCACGAAAATAAATGTGCGATTGAATTACAATTTAGTAACTTAAATCCGAAAAAAAAATAATAAAGTTGGGCGAAAAATTTTAATAAAGACATTACAATAAGTAAGATTCTTATTACGTTTTCGAAATATGAGATTCAAGTTTTGAAAAATTTACATGAACACTTTTTAGAATTATTGTATATTGTATTTTAGTATGTCTAAAAATGTTAAACTATTTTTGTATCGTCAGCAGAAAATTTCTTATACAAAAACAAATTTTTAAGCTTTCTTTATGTTCGGGGGTTACTCGCAAAATTTTATTTGCTTATTCTTAATTATTTTGTATATAGTATGTTTTCTCTTCTTTATTATAGGGAAAGTAAAAATGAAATTATGATAAAAATTTATTGAGAGGAGAAAAAGAAAATTTAAAAAAACGAATGAAAGGAAATTAGTTACTATATGTTCGGGTGATTTTTATATATAGGTAAAAAATTATTATCTATGCAATATATTGTATTTTTTTTGGTAAATATTGTTTCATCGAAGAATTTTAATCTTTTCTCTATTTATTTTGTTATTGTAAGTTAAGTTTTTGCGTAGCAGATTTTCGCGGTGGGTTTTTTGTGTTTTTCTTTTATATTTATAATTTCTTTTTTCCAGTGTTGCGTTTTCGTCTAATTTCAAATATTGTTTAAGTTCTTCTATTCTGTTTTTACCCATTTGATTCTGGTTTATACTGAATAAATATTTTATAGTTTCTTCGGAAGATTCTTCGCTTTTTTGTCTTAAATTTATAACGTCATATTGTTCTAGGGGGTGGGTGTTAAAGCTAAATGGTTTAATTCTCTTGTTTGTTAATTGCGTATTGAGGATACAAATGACAATTTTCCCGTCAATAGGCCGGACCAGACAACCTCCAAGATAAACTCCTTCGCTTATTTCTTTCGATAAGCAGAGTTTTTCCTGTTTGAATGTCACTTTTATCTGCACCAATCTTCTTGAGCGCGCCGGAATATAAATTTCTCTCTGAGTCTTCACTTTATACTCCGAGTCGTTCAAGTTGGATTTTGGGTGCAGCAGTGTTTTTCCTATCCATGGGCCACTTACAATTTTAGCTTCAGGTACAGATGATTCAACCTGTGCCTGTGCGACATCTATATGGACCGTCTTCATGGGGTTTTTGGATACACTGTTAAAAAATGGCATTCCGAAGTTGTGTTCGTCAAGTTTTACTTCGGGGAAAACTAATCGTTTATTTGGGCCCTCAATGTTGCAATTTTGAGACAAGAAATCAAAGCCTAGTATACCATCACCGGGAATTGGCGTGGCTTTTTCCACCACATGGAATTTGCAGTTTTGTGATACGGGGGGTGGAAATTGTGTTAAGCATGTACCTAAAGTTTGTCCTTTGCCGAATGCCGTTTGTATTTTGGTTTTTTCGTCTTTATTAATATTTATGTTTTTCTTTAATGATGATTGCTTGATTATGCTTATGTCTGACCCTGTGTCTATTAACAATTCGGCCGGACATTTTGATACTATTGACAATGGTACTTTGATTATACATTTATTTTGTTTGGAATGGAGTGTTTCGGGCTGACACCTTGTCTCAATTGTTTTGGGTCTAGAATGACAGCCCTGCTTTAGTTTTCCGATGGATTAGTGGGGCATGGATTATTTTGCTCCCATTGTTTCTTAGCGAAACACATTTCCATAGAGTGCCCAGGTTGTAGGCAAAAATTACACGTATTTGGCGTTTCTTTCGATTTGCTGTTTTCGATATTTTTATTTGATATCATGTTTATTTGATGAGTAGCATTTGATTGTGGGTGAAAATTGCACGTATTGTTGTTATGTCCATAAACCCGGCATCGGTTGCAATAGGGTGTGTTCATACGAGTTCTACACTCGGCATAAACATGACCTAATCTATTGCAGAAACCGCATTGCGTTCTTTGGTTTGGAGGGGGATTATTATTATATTTATTAGAATTTCTATTATTAAAATTTTGGGTAGAATTGTTATTATTACCATATTGAGTAAACCTATTATTGTTATTATTGTTGTTTTCCCTATTTCTGCTATTGTCATTATAATTATTACTGTAATTTTTGTTAGTATGGTTGTCATTGTTATAGGTGTTGTTCCTACTATTATTGTAAAAATTGTTATTTAGATTCCTACTGTTGTTAAAATTATTGTTGCTATTAACTCTGTTATTGTAACTGAAGTTACCATTTTGATTGGTGTAGTTGTTGTTATAATTCCGGTTATTGTTATTCCTATTGTTATTGGGGTAATTGTTTTGGGGTGTTACTTCGGCTGAAAAATTGAACTGTTGGTTTGGTTGTACGTGTGGTATGAGGGTATTAGGAGTTGCTAAACTGAATTGCTTCTCCGCCTGCTCAAGAAATTCAGCTTTAGAGACCAGGGCATTAAAGTCCCGGTAGTCCTCATGAAAAAAAAATAACCGATGATTTGGATTTAACATACCCGCTTTAAAAGCGAACATAGCGGTTTCCTCCAAATCTTTTGTTACTGATTCATATCCCTGTGGATGTCTTTGAATTGCATTATTTATACACTCTTTTAACAAGGTTTTCATTCGCCCCGCAAATCCTGTGAGTGTTTCTCCAGGCAATTGGCTGGAGTTTTGCAATTCATGGAACATTGTAGCATATGGCCTTCGGGGAACTAGTTTTGCTAATATTGCAGCCAGAATGCTAGTAAAGGTATCGGTAGGTATGTTTGTTAGAGTGCTGGCGGCTCTACCTCGAAACCTGGTGGGAATTAGGGGTAAGAACACTACGCGTTCCTCCTCGGAAAGAATATTATAGACTGCTTTACAACAATCTATGAATACTGTGATTTCTTCCGTTAATTTAGGACCGATTTCCGCGCTTAGTATAGGGATTGAATTGAATACAAATTGGCTCACTTTATTTATATCTACGGACATATTTGTTTTTGCCATTTTTTCGGTACTTAAATTACTGGGTATAAAAAGTTGCCTTTTTGGGCCGATCTTACCTTCAAATGGTTGTTCTGGTGGTGTACTGGATTCTGATTTGGTGTACTGCCGTCCGCTTCGTAGATGTCCTGGTTTCACGTTTGCTGGTGGTGCGGTTGTTGGCCTAAACGTATTTTGTTCAGGACTGGTGTCGTCAATCGAAGCGTTGTCTAGTTGTTGGAAAGTGCTGTTAAGGATGTCACTTATGATGTCGGAAGTAGATGTTGTTTGATTCATTCGATGACTTATCACACTGTTGTTTTGTAGATTCGATGGATCCAAGTTTTTCAAGTTAAAAACAAATTTCTTTGTTGTCCCTTTTTTTAACTTCTAGGATCCTACCGGCTGCGCCAATTATGTTGTGTAATATTTCGTCGGAATGACTCTGGCAACGTCAACTCCCGAATCACTATTAATTTGGCTGGTATTGAATTAAAACCACTTCTTTTCGCTTAGTTATTTTAACCAATATTTATTAACTTCGAATTTCAAAATTATTTTCTTTATCAATACTTTAACAATTATTTTCACCAATACTTTTATTTTAACTTTAATTCAACAATACTCAATCTTTTCATCAATACTTTTTCTTTTAACGTTAATTCTTAATTTTCACCAATACTTTTATTTTAACTTTATTTCAACTATACTCAATCTTTTCATCAATACTTTTTCTTTTAACGTTAGTTCTTAATTTTCACCAATACTTTTATTTTAACTTTATTTCAACAATACTCAATCTTTTCATCAATACTTTTTCTTTTAACGTTAATTCTTAATTTTCACCAATACTTTTATTTTAACTTTATTTCAACTATACTCAATCTTTTCATCAATACTTTTTCTTTTAACGTTAATTCTTAATTTTCACCAATACTTTTATTTTAACTTTATTTCAACAATACTCAATCTTATTTTTCATCAGTACTTTTTCTTTTTACATTCATTCTTAATTTTCACCAATACTTTTATTTTAATTTAAACTTTTTAGTCTGTTGTTGAACTGATTCGATGAACTGATTTGTCGAACTGATCTCACCGACTGATCTCATCAACTGAATCGATGGACTGATTTGTCGAACTGATCTCACCGACTGATCTCATCAACTGAATCGATGGACTGATTACTTATCTCACTACGTTGCTTGGCTTTTATAGGAACAAAATCCTTACGGGTGCAGAATGCATTCCGGATATTCAAATTTCAAAATGCTTTGCTTTGAATTTGAAACTTTTGTTTGTCCATTTTCAAAGTTGACTAATCAGCATTTTGTCCACTATATTTTCCCGTGGGACAATTTTCACTGTACTCGGATTTCCATGAAGACGAATTTTGTCTTAGGAATGCTCTCAAGTTTCTTTGAATGTCTTCGAATTTGAAACCGTTGTTTTTCCATTTTCGAATTCGCGCTTATTAAGCATTTTGTCCATGCTATTTTCCCGTGGGAATTGTTCCGACGAAAAACCCTTTTTGCCTACTTAGCTTAAAACCTACTTATATCTAGGGGGCGATCGGCATGACATTACATTACAATGTTAATAAATCTTTGTGTTAGGAATTGTGTTTGTCGATAAAAAATCAATATTTTCGCGTTAAAAGTAAAGTACTAATAATAATTGAAATAAATATTGGAATATTAATTGTTTTAAAGTGTAGTGATAAGAATTTTGTGAATTTGTGTTGTTTTAATGCCATTTTTTGTCATTTTCCGAAGTTTACTTCCGAAATTGGGTTATCTCACATAAAATTCCAATTCCCTCCGACGATTTTCCGGATCTTTTATAGCGTCCAGTTTTAGAGTCCATTTTCGTGGGACAGGAACTTCAGATCCTAAAATACATAGCGTTAAAATTTTTTTTACATAAAAACGAAAATTTTTGATATCAGCCAATTTGAACATATCAAATTTCACCAGAAAGAGGTCTGCAAAATGCTTTGAGCATATAAGAGTGTTCTTACTTACTCTAAAAAATTTTCGGAGGATATGTTTCAGCCAGTTTTTTTCATATCCTCATTCCGTGGAAACTGAAACATACGGCATTCTGTTCCTTTGGCGTAAGTAGAAGGACATTTGGACACACAACATTAACGCATCTGCAAGATATTAGTAATTTTAAATATGTTTTTTTCTTTGTTTATAGATTGAATATTTACCTAATCATGGAAAATTATTTTCTGAAATATTTCATAAAAATTCTTACCTTTGGAAATACATTTTTCGGCACTTCATTAAAACATGCAAAAAAATTAAAATTACCTCACTTAGGTCGCGAAAAAGTAAGTTAAAAATAATCCATATTGTCCAGCACAGATTCCTTTAGGTTTTCCTAAATATTCTTCAAATTTATATTATCTTATTCTTCTTTGGAAATGCATTTTAAGTTCGGCATTTCCAAATATCAATAGAAATTTTCAATTTTATTCTTTATTTACACTATTTTTATTCTAAAAGCTTAAGTTTTTCACAATTTACAGAAATATCACTCTTACCCTGTTATATTTTCACTTCACTCACGCTAATTTTATTAAAATTAATTAATATTTACATTTTTTTCGATATAAATCAACACAAATTGTATTCAATAGAAACAAAATTTTGGCGCGAAATATCAAAAATCTATCCACAAATCAATGACGTCATAACTAAAAGAGCTTATACAGATGGGCCCTGTGGTTTAGTAGGCATTGACTGAAGTCGATTTGAAGTAGATCAAAATTTTTATTGAAATGAGAAAAAGAGTGAACAATATATGCATATTCGAATGATAGAGAAAACCAATAAATTTTGCCAAAAATCACCCATGTGCGTATTGAAAAGCAGAGATGCAAACCGGTTTCTTTTAACCACTTTGAACCGAACCAAAACCACTGAACCATCGAAATTTTCCGAACAAAAACCAAAACCAAAACCAAACCAGTTTTAAAATTAATACTAGAACCGAACCATAAACCGAAATTTTTCTATTGTTTTATGGTTCGGTTCAACAGAAAAAATTGTCCTATAATTTACATTTTCCTTTTAAAAAAACTGAAAAAGTCTACTACATTTTCTTATAAAAACGATGGTTAATCAACATACAACAGTTTGCCAGTTTTCAAATTTCTTTTTAACGAGTAATCAAACATGACATAGTTTTTCATTTAGTGAAATCATAATTAAAATATAAACAGAAACAAACACAAGAAGGAAGAATATACTTAAAATTAAAAGATATAAAATTCATATCTAAATGACAAATGTAAGCAAGTTTGTATATTTTTGATTTTAATAATAATTATTTTAGTATTTCCTAAAAGAAAATGTCAGGTAACAAATATAAAAAATACCCGGTTTTTAAAAAATTTGTTTGTGATTCAATAACAAATAGCAGTAAGTACAATGAATGCTGTATTGTTATGACAAATAATCACCCAGCAAATTTAATACGGCATCTTTAAAAAAAGCACTCCGGTTCCTACGACATGATTGACACGAAGCGAACAAATAAAACAGCTGAAAAAAAATTGCCAAGCAAATTTTCATTGGCTTCCTTCGTTTCTGTCACAACAACTAAGAAAAAAGACATATTTGTTCTGAACCAAAACCAAAACCAAAACCAAAAATTATGCAGTCTTTAAACCAGAACCAAACCAAAACCAAATTTTGAAATATTTAGAAACCAAAACCAAAACAAAAACCAAAAAGAAGGTTTATGCTTAAACCAAAACCGAACCAACTGTAAAAAAGTAATGGTTTACATCTCTGTTGAAAAGATAAAAAAAACGAGACAATATAATTTATATAAACGAGTGAAAAAAAAAGAAAATTGAAATTATTTCCTTCATTTTGACAGCACAAGAAGTAAAAGGCGGAGTGTTTGTTCAGAAACGAGTGAAGGAAGGCTTATGTATATATATATATACATATATACATATTTTTTTTTTTTTTTTTTTGTAAATGAAAATATATATATATTCAAATAACGGCAACACAACAGAGAGAGTAAAGAAAAATATATATATTATAAATTAATAAAATCGTAAAATTTAGATTGCTATATAAAAAAGAAAAAAAATCTATATAAAAATTAATAATGGGAAATGTATTAGCATCATCAAAATCTGAACAGAAAATTAATTTATCAGATTCGACGGCAGGAATTATACCATCACCGCCATCGATAACATTAACAAAACCGACGGAAAAATCAAATTTATTAATAAATGATAATGATAAAAGCAATTTTGATAAACAACAAATTGAAAATCCTGGGACAATTGAAGATTTACATAAAAAGTGTAAAGGTATGGAAGAAAAAAAAAAGTGAAAAAGAAAATCAACATAACCTAAGAAGAAATGTGATTTTTTTTCTTTTTACAGATGTTATGCCTGTACCATTTGAAGGTGCTAAAATTATGCTTAACAAAGGTTTAAGCAATCATTTTCAAGTATCGCATACAATCAATTTATGTACAACTAGTCCGAGCGGTTATCGTTTTGGTGCCACATATGTTGGTACTAAACAATATACACCGAATGAAGCGTTTCCAGTTATTTTGGGTGATATCGATCCATCTGGTAATTTAAATGCAAACGTAATACATCAATTGACATCTCGATTGCGTTGTAAATTTGCATCACAAGTAAGGAAGATGATACGTTTTTTTTTATAAAATCAAACAAAAAAAAAATTCTCTTTTTTTCCACAAAATTTTCCAGATTCAACAAAGTAAAATTACTGCAGCACAATTAACAACGGATTATAAAGGTGATGATTTTACAACATCATTGACAATTGGAAATCCAAATATAATAAATAATTCCGGTGTTATTGTTGCACATTATTTACAATCGTTGACAAAAAATTTATCATTAGGTGCTGAATTAGCTTATCAATATGGTCCAAATGTACCGGGCGGTGAAGTTGCCGTTGTATCAGCAGCTGGGCGTTATAGTACTATGAATGATACACAAATTTGGTCAGGTACATTAGGACAGAGCGGTTTGCATTTATGTTATTATCAAAAAGCAAGTGAACAATTACAAATTGGTGTCGAAATTGAGACAAGTTTTCGTTTACAAGAATCAGTTGCAACAATCGGTTATCAAATTGATTTACCAAAAGCTGATTTAGTATTTCGTGGTAAGAGAAATTGTTTTTTTTTTTTCGTATTCTTAGGGTGAATAAGAGTATGTCTCCAAAAGCACGTAAATTGTTTCAGCAATAGATGAAAATCAAAATCATTATGCACAAAATGAATGTTGTGGTATTCCTTAAGAGCCATTGAGTCCCTTGCAGTATGCGCTGTGGCTTTTTCTTATTGGAACCAAAGGGTTGGATGGTTTTCCACAGCTTAAAAAATTTTCCAACATCGTCCGATATTGAACACTATTGATGGGAACAGCAACACTGGCTCCATTTTCAAGTCTGCTTGGGCGATTAATCGTGAGGTTTAGGAAAATATTGTTAAATAAAACCGGAAAGTGATGGTGAAAACTAGCTGGTGCCATTGACGGTTACGTTGAATAAATATGGATCGATGATTTCGCCAGCTCATAAGCGTTTTGATTCCTACAAGAGAAGGAAAGTTGACAATTATTTCTGTTATGTTCGTTCTGTCCTGTGTTTCGCGAAGAAACATATATGTACAAAATTTAGTAAGAATTTCCTAATTCGATTCGTCAAAGAAACAACTTTCTAAGCGTGTAACCTGCCTGTAAAAATAGGTAGGCATTGGCAGACATTCATTATTCTTGCAATATCGCCAAGCCTAATCTTTTACCGTGTTTTCCTATTCGGCAATGATCCGAAATCATCTCAATTAGTATACGTAATTTCTTCACAGTCGTTAATAAGTTGAAACAGGTTATAGTCTAGCTGTTCCAGTCATGGCGTGTGTCCTGCAATGTTACGTCAATGTATATTTGCTATCCCTGAAAATATTGTCCTGAATTCCTGTTCTGTTTGGAGAAGTTACGAAGAAGAGAGATTTCCAATAACTTGTCGCATTCATTATAGATTTTTTTGAAGAGTTCTTCAATTTTACCGACAATAATAACAAAAACGGTGAATATTAAGCCTGCCTCATATTGCTTGGATATTCAGGTGGTAGTCTAATCTGATTAACAAATTAAAATTTATGCCGTTTACATGATCTACTTGAAGTCGACTTCAGTCTAAACATCGCCCAAGTAAACCTGGGGCCGTATTTTATGTCTCGATTCGATTGATCGGATCGACAAAAAGCCTTTGTCGATATATAATAGGAACTTGGTATTTTACAACAGATATCGAGATCGAGTCGTGAAATCAAATACCCTGGGCCTGGATCGACTTCAGTCCGACTTGAGTTTGGTCCGATAACAACATTTTTTTTGATTGGCTTGAAATTTGCATGTAAACCTAGATCGATTTCGAATCTTCTTGAGAATTTGAAATATAGTATAAAAAGAGACGACGAAACATAACCTAACAATTAAAAATTTGTTTACCCGCGTCTGTCAAACTGAATCTGATTTGAAGTCGATGTAGGGTCTACCGATTTTCGTTTCGAATTGGAATGAGTCGAATTCGCCGGTAGACCCGAATCTTTCAATCTAGTGGAGAGCTAAAGAAAACAAAAACACGAATTAAGTTTGACATCGCCATGTAAACGCCATAATTGAAGAAAAAAGTGTGGAGCAGAATGCCGTGAAAACCATCGCGAAAACCAACGTATCCAATCAATTTAAATACATATGTTTTCAACAAGTTTGTTAAAATCCGAAAACCAACGCGAAAACCAAAATATTCTAACCTCACTTTGTTTTTGTTTACATTTTTTGTGATAATCAAATTTTTATTGAGGGTAAAAGTTATATGTTTTAAATGGTTATTTCATTTGATATAATTAATTTCACAAACTTATTGAAAAAGAGGGAATTTATTTACGAAAATAAAATCAATTTACACTATACTTGGTTACGCTATTGTGTTCACATAAAATTTGAATACGATTTTTGACATTCGAATACGATGGTTTTCACGGCATTGTGCTCTAAGCTAAAAACTTACCAAATTTTCGTTGAATCTTAATCATACCTATTCTGTGATCCGACGTTTCAAGCTAAAACCAAACGCGTTCGATTCGGTTCGCCATACAATCGCTATTCTTAAATCCGAAGTTTATCTCACATTTGCAACGCATAATACATGATAAGCGCCAGATAACAACGGATTGTCAAACAGTTTAGTTCCTCGTATTTTGTAGTGATTTTATTATTTTAATCACAAAAAGTGTTTTAACTGTTGAAAATGTTATGGAATTATTAAAAAAAGAATCAAATACTTGATTATAATTTCATATTCATTCAATAAAATTATTTTATTTATTCAAGAAAAAAAAAGGGTTTCGATGTGATGCATAATTTGTTTTTGTGATACGTAATCAAATCTTTTTTTTTTATTTAAAAAAGTGATTTTCATATTTTTTTGAATAAATTATGATTTTAAATAAAGCATTTTATTTTTTATTCATTATAAATCTAATAAAACAAATTCATCATAAAACTTCATACATCGTAAACTTCAAACGCGAGAAAATTACAGCGAGTGATTTTACCTCAAAAATGTCTTTCCGCCGAATCACAGAATAGCAAAAATCGAATAGATTCGAATACTTTGCTATGCGTTGCTACGCATTTCAAGCAATCGAACAAGGGGACTGTTCGGCGAATCCAAGAATAATAGGCCCATTACACTACACATGCACGCATGCGCAATCACTTGATTGTGCAGTTTTGCTTTGCCCACACACAACGCATTCTTTACGTCAAGTTTACGCAGTCTTTATTTTATAAATCAGATTATTTTCGCAGTTTGATTCATCATGTCGGATGCTCGCCCATTAATTCTAGTAGCGTTCGCTTTACGTATCGATAAAGTGACCAGACGTACTGATTTATTCAGTACAGGTACTGATTTTCATGGTTATGTACTGATTTAAAATTTGTACCGAATATTGTACTGATTTTGAAAATATTTCAAATATTATATTGAAATTCGCTCAATTTAACGGTAAAATGCTTGGAGTTGAGTTATGTATATATGTAAAAAATTCTAACGTTGACACGCTGCTTGATTGGTGGCGCGGTGTTTCAACACTAATCTAAATAAAGACAATATGCGCTAGGAAATCTGATCTGTATTTCTTATATCGTAGAATATTCTCAATTTTTTTTTCATTTCATAAGGAATAATTAATATAAATACATTAAATAATTTAATTTTGCTGTTTTATTTCATTAATAGCCCAAAATAAAAAATGTACTGAATTTGTCTTCAAAAAATCTGGTCACTTTACGTGCCGACAACTATCGTTAAACTGCGTAAATTTCACCACACATTACACATGCATGCATGCGCAGCAGAAATCGAATCAAAATAGTTTTGATTTACGCAGTCAGCATGTGCAACCACACAATCATCGCCACACACTATCATTCTGCATGCGCAAGCATGTGATTGCGCATGCATGCATGTGTAGTGTAATGGGCCTATAAGAATTTAATTCGGTCGAACGAAAATCGAATAGACGAACGCAACGTCGGATCACAGAATCGGGGAGAATAGTTCGAAACAATTTACGTGCGCTTGACGACAGCACATCATCGTCATATCCTGCCCGAGTTTGATTTAAATGATTTTTTTTTTTAAATTAACATCTTTTCAGGTACTGTCGATTCAAATTGGAATATTGGCAGTGTTATGGAGAAACGTTTACAACCATTGCCATTTTCTTTTGCAATAAGTGGCCGATTAAATCATGTTAAAAATCAATTTCGACTTGGATGCGGACTTATAATTGGTTAAAAAACAAAAACAAGCAAAATTATATAAATACAAAAGAAAAAAAAAATGAAGAATTAACCAAATACAAAAAAAGAAAAAAGTAATAAAAATTCATAATTTTCAGTAAACGAAAAACCTTTAAGAAAAAAATGTGTTTAAAAATTCTTTTTCATGGAAATTTAGTAGTAATATTAATAAAAGGAAAAAAAAAAACAAACAAAAAAATCTTCTACTGGACATTTTTCATGTTCTCAAAAAAAAAAAAAATTTTGACAGTAACACATTAGCTTTTATTTCTGGTATACCAGCTGGCTTACCATAAATAAAATACTACCAGTTTTTTTTTGTGTGGGCCAATTCTGGTATGCCAATTCAGTATCTGACATGACGTTGAACCGAGAACAGAAAATAAATATTGGCTTTAAAGTGTCGAATTCAATTCTGTGGCAATATCTTCCCATGCCCTTTTTTAAAATCAATACTATAATTTTTTGATTTCAAATTCCATAAACATTCTTTTTCCCGAAAAATATTTATCAATTTGATGATTTCACTCCGCAAAAATTTAGTTTCCGCAATTTTATTAAATACAAATGTCAAAAATTGTTATACCAGCGCTGTCTACAAAAATGGTATACCAGAAATAAGAGTTAATGTAGTTCCTGTGTTAACAAAACCAACTTAAAAAAAAGAGTACGTAAAGAACCGCTGAGAGGGAGAGAGAGGGGTGAAAAAGTGCAAAAATAATATCGTTTTTCCCAACGAAGGAGAAGAAAAAAAACATGGCGCTTTTTCTGCATTTAGATTATTAGATTCATTATAAAAATGAAAAATTGTTAAAATCTGTTCAAAAACTATATTAAAACGAAAAGAAAAAAAAAGAGAACTTCTAAATTTGTTTTTTCCTTATTAAAAATTCCTGAACGAAACACAATTTGCCATTAAAAAAAACTCCAAAAAAAATAATCAGCTCCAACATGTTTATTTTTGACTTAAGCTTCGCAAATCTGCGAAGTTTTTAAGCATTTTGATTGGTTCAACGAGTTGTCAAAAATAAGCAAATAATTTCGCAAGTTTGCGAACGAACGCATAACAAGCCCTAAAATTTCAAGGGTTTTTCTGCATAATTTTGGTTTTACTTTTTCAAATTTAGTCTCTAATTCACAGGTAGCCTGGAGCCTAATAGCATAAATCTATTCAAATCGTTATTGTCTATTCCAGAATGATTTTGGTAGCTATTCCAAACTACGGCAGAATATGTACAAACGTTGCTATTTGAACAAAAATTTCGAAACGAATTTCGAACTGTCAAAAGTAAGCGACTTGAAATATTTTCTGCTGTTCTTTGAATATTTTTTTTTATTGAAGTGAAATACTTCTGTGGGGGCGATTAGCAAAATTATGTGACGATTTTCTGTGACGAAACGTTACATTAGAAAACATTTCATTATATGGACGTCCTAAACTATCACAATGTTCGGCAATATTGTGGAGGTTATAATGAGGATTATTTCCGTCGAAGACCAACTAGTTCTATCTGCCACCGTATTGGCGCTGTAGTAGATACAAATTTTTTTCGATTTGTCTTAAGACTTTTTTCTAATTCTTTCTTCTCTATTTTGTTCTCTTTTTGTCATTTTCTATTGCAATCACTATTAAATCCCACTGCAATTACAAAATTTCTACAATATTTATTGATGGGAATAAAATAACAAATAAGTCATTTCGAAAATGGATTTGAAATGATTTCGAAAAAATGAAATTGAGTGAAATTGAGAACACCAATTTTAGCTCAGTCAATGGAGCGTAAAAAATGGTTCCAGCTTGCAAAAGGTATAGGAAACTTTATATTTGGTACGATTGTTCAATTAGGTAAGCTCTTCGAAATTCCAAATTTTCGACCTTGGGGGGGTGCCGCTCGCACCCCTATACTGGTTTAAAGGGGTGGGATTATCTCGTTACTGGTGCGAGATACGTTGATTGAGGTCAGTATAAAAAAAAAAGGTGTGAGCGACGCTGCTCTCACGGTAGTTGATGTGTAAACATGTAGGCTCGTTAGCGTTGCATGCGGGAATATCGCAGAGGTTGTGGTTTTAATAAGCCAGAGATTTGGGTCTTTTATTGAAATAAAGCCATTATACAAGTATATATTTAATGTAAAAGACAACATTTATTTTTAATGTTTAAGTGAACAAATAATTGGTTTGTGGTAACTGAAATAGGAGACGTATACCGTCGTCTCAAGTGTATCGATGTACCGTGAAAACATCGCATCGATTGTCGTTTTTGTGTTCGTCGTTGGAATGTGTCTGTTCGAATTCATTTCCAAGTTTAATTTTTCCCGCAAGAATGTAATGAGCGGCTCTGCCTCATCTAAGGCGAAGGTAATATTGAAGTCGCCTCCCAATATCATGGGTAATTTGTCGAGGTCTGCCTCAAGCTCAGCGGATCCGACCGGAGTGTATGGTAAAAGAACAAAATGAATGAATTTTATAATTGCGTCGACGGGTTGATTTGGCGAGATGTGCACGACTACTGAAAGTATCTTCTGTCCGTTTTGCATTACAAATTCAGCTGCACAAACGTCTCCGATTGCTCTTGACGTCATTGTGGCACTCGAAATTTGGCGATCTGTAATAGTCACATTTGGTATATTTCTACGTGCTGTATCACGCTTCTGATATATCGCTACACCACCAGCTCGTTGTCCTTCTCTTTTAAACTGCACGCAACAATCAAAGTTTGGAACGGAAATATGCTCATCGTTACGTAGCCAAGTTTCGCTGAGCATCAAGAAAGTACACTGTTGAGTGATCGCATCTGTGAGGTCATTGTTGTGTGCCCTAAGACTTTGACAATTAAACACGAAGAACGATGTACATAGATTGTGATCTAAAATTTCGAAAATCGAGTCCTGATAGGTGTGCAACGAATTATTTGCAAGTCTAGCAAATTCATTTTGGAGTGGAATCAAGGTGCGTGCAATTCTCCGCCCATGATGAAATTGTCGATTGTTGTTTGGTGCAACAATGAAAAGTCCACCAAGATTAGTTACTCTCGAGAGAGCCACGTAGACGAGCTGTTGGTCATGCGACTTGTCGTAAGCGTAGACAACTTGGTCGAAAGTTCCACCTTGTGATTTGTGAATCGTCATACCACAGGCAGGAATGAGAGGAAAATGATTTCGCTTGGCAGTTATTGTTCGATTCGTGTTTAAGTAAGTAGTAGAATTTCTGCGTGCGATGGGAACCAAGTCTTTTGCTATATCATTTCGTAGTACGTATCTTGTCGCGAGTCTCATCACTTTTCGACCAATTTTGCAATTTTCAGGAAATCGTAACCACACGCGCTTCACCGTGCCGTTGTCTTGCCGAATGCTATTGTTTTCAAAGTTCTCTTCGTCGGTATTATTGTCATCAGCTTGGGTCTCGTTCTCATATTCAATGAGTTCTAAAAACCCTACGGCTCCGTTTGCTAAACCATCCGACACGTCAATATTCGTCGATATCATGTAAGGCCGCCATTTACCGAGCGTAAGTTCATATGGCAATCCTCCAGTATCCAAAACGGCCTTTTTGTGTAGCTGTTGTCGAACATGTGCTAGTTGTTCAGCGCTATTGTAGCCGGCGAAAATGTCTTTCGCTACAGATAACACTTTCTCTGAGGCAGTGTTAAGAATCTCTCTGTTGTAATTATCGACGTCGTGATTTTTGAAGAACAACCGTACTCCGTTGGGACGTTGTTCGTCAGCTTCGTCTTTAGTGAAGAAGCGAGACTCAATCAAATTCTGCTCGCACTCGTCCAATATTTGGCCGTTTCCGACTTTTGTATGCAAACCCGAGAAGCTGATGTTGGCTTGACGCATGACTTCGTTGAGTTCGTAGAATCTCAGGCTCCGCCACAATGTTGGAACTACCATGGTATTTTTCGATTGTTTATAAATAGCAGTTGCGCGGACAGCTGGTAATTGTCCTAGATCCCCGATGAGAAAAATGTCTTTTCCACCGTAAAAAGCGTCAACAGCTGTGATCTGTTTCAGTCGCGAGTCAATTTTTTCGTTCAATTCCGCTGATATCATGCTGATTTCGTCAATTAAAATGCATTGGATGTACTTGAAGAGACTGCGATATTGTTGGGCCACTTCAAATGATAGAGGCAGCGTCCGCCCTATAGAGATTTTGAAAGCAGTATGGACGGTTGTTCCATCAATAGCAACGGCTGCTTTCCCTGTCGACGCGCAGGTGAGATATGCATTGCAATACGCATCGGTATGGCCGAAGCGATTGTAAATTTCACGGAGCAAGTTGATGACGAATGTTTTTCCGCAGCCAGCAGGGCCAGTGAAGAAAATTTGCAATTTTTCCTGAGTCTCGTTGTTTAAGAGATATGAGATGACATGCAGTAAGAGACCTTTCTGGCGGTGATTCGCTGAACGCATCAGACGATTAAAGTCCGACTTGTCCATGACGTTGTCACGTTTTTTAACTATAGAGCCAAGACGATTTAGAGTAGCCAGTCTCAAGTCAGCGTTGGCATCCGTATTAGCGTTTGCAAGGAAGTCAGCATAAGGGTCTGTATCTCGTACGTGTGCTGCCAGTAGATTAATATCGCTCGAAAGTTCTTCGTCCTCGTTGGCTTCATCAATGCACAATTCTCGACAGATTTCGATGGTTTTAGCGATATCGATAGTCGCCTCGAATTCTCGCCTTCGCTCCATTATGAGCACATCGTTGTCGTCATAAAGTTGAACGTATTTTTTCTCAGCGAGAATTTCATTTTCCTTGTCACGGAAAGGCAAATGCAAGGTGACCATTTCACGTCTGTATTCATTTGGATCAGCCGTCATGTCATAGTTCCGATACCTAATGACCCGCTGAACCTTACGTCGTCTCCACTCATTGACTTTCGATACTGTATAATATGCAACAGCCTAAGCCAAAGTAATATCATTTAAATCTTGAGGTCTGCTTTGATATTTGTCAAAACAGTTTTCTAGCCAAACGTCACATGAGTCCTGATCAACATTTTCTTTTTCCAATAACTTGTTTGATTTTCGAACGCGATCACTCTCCACTGGCCATGAAATTGGAATATAAACCACCTTGACAGAGCTCCTTGACATGTCTTGTCGAAGAAGATACCAAGCAGCTTCTTGCCTGGTGAGTTCTACAGAGTTTAACATATGGACACTGAGGTTTCTCGCTATCTCTACTATATCGAATTCAGGGTGCTCGTCCATGGTTTCAATAATTTTCCGCTGAAGATTGCTGATGCCCCTATTCGTTTTGTTCACATATTCGACCACATATGCGGCGCAAGAGTATTCCTCAATGATGAACTGCAAGTCCATATTTGAACCTAGCACACTGAGTATAAACGGATTAAATGGGTTAATCCACTTGTCTGTAGGTTGACGTTTGAGGAATACTCGTGGCCTGGTTATGCCGGCTCTCAAGATATCCAAGTACGTATTGTACGACTTGATGTTGTTTACTCTTAAGAACTCGTCCAAATCGAGATAATCATTATCTGCGAGTGCTTTCCAGATACGCTTATAAATCGTTGAATACGGCATGCGACGTGGATCTGTTTTTGCCATAGGTTGAAGTATAATTGTTGAGCGACTTGGCATGAACGGCGCCTCAAAACGACAAGCAGTGGAATTTCTTTCACGTGAACGTATGTTTATGTCGCTGAAGCTTTTGATGACCAGAAGCATCAGCTGGCGATACGGAGAAAAGTCTGTCAATTAGACTCTCAGCTGCAGCCTTATCTTCTCCTATGGCATCGATTGGAGGTTCATTCAACCAAAGCAGTATATGCGCGTGTGGACTACCGCGGTGCTGGAATTCGATCCGTTTGAAGTAATGCTGGACGTAGTGATTTCCAAAGGGGCTCAAGCGTTTCGATTGTAGTATACACATAATGACTTGCACGAGTTTATTGAAATGGATAGCACAAGTGACGGGATCCTCGTTGATGAGAGTAGCTTTCGAATTGTAGTGCATATTCGCGAGATCGTCTGAGTCGATGTCCGCTCCCTTATTTCGGAGTTTATACAGGAGTTTCATTAATTTTGGCCAAGCAATTTCATTCGCGCTCATCGTTAAGAAAAATGTAGGTCTTCCTAACTGGCGAATCATTGCAAAAAGGTCTCTCTTTGCGACCAGCAGTAGACGGAATTGGGAATCGACCGCAAGAACGCCAAATTTTTTTCGAGACATCCATCGATGAAATCAGTTGATTCTATTTGTTCTCTGGTGAGTTTCGTATCCTTCCCAACGAACTTGGAAGCAACTGTCATTCATTGCCATGTACAGCAAGTGCTGTGGAGTAACTCCACGTCTATCTGCTCTTCGCAATTCACTGGTTGCTATCATGTACGGTGTTACAACGAGTCCTTCCTTGAAAGTACGAAATTGTCCGAGATAAATAGAGGGAAATGACAACTCCTCGCAGTGTTCGTCGAACAGTATACTCCGCGGAACCTCATTTTCTGCCGGAGCTATTCGTAGATATTTATCTTCGTTCCAGTAAAGAGTTTGTTACTGAGCATGTAAACTTTCTTCTATGTTGATTTCTTCACTCAGATCTTCGATGGAATCAACCGCTGGCACATTCGTTGAGAAAAAGGACTCGTTAATAGTAATGTCATAGAATTTGTACATTGGTGTGTCGACAAGATACCGTAGCCAAGTCTTGATAACGCGTTTCTTAACCATGCCGACAAGGTAACTTGATTTGTGTATCTTTTTGCGCTTTATATGAACGTTGATGCAGTAATCGTCGTCGAGCTCAACTTGTCCAAGAATTCCATATTGACCTTGACCATGTCTAAGTCTTCTTATTTGCATAAATGGCAAGCGAGGTGATATTAAACGTTCAGATACTAAATCAAGCTGTGGCAAATTATCTGGCAGTGGAGGATACTTGAAACCGTTTGTCGTAGATAAAGTAGGTATTCTTCATCTCCAATGAACTATAACAAGTGCCGCATGCTCTTGTCGATTGCACATTTATATCAGCAAATTCTGCTGAGAGAAGAGTTGTGGAATCAGACGGAACTGCTTTTAAATCGTTCTGAGCATGAGCTTTATCGTGTGTAAAGAAAGCTGCATAAGTGGTGGTTGGCACTGACGGCGTCAATTGTTTTTCGATCTCCTCGTTTGGCTGTACTTGAATTGTTGCAGTCGAAGCGGAATCCACTGGCATCGGTGTGGGCTCATTGGAGGCCAACGGCATTGTTCTCGTCTCATTTGTTGCCAATTGAACTGTTGGATTTATAGTTATTGCAGTCCTTTGTCGGAGCCGATAAGCCCTCGTGTTTTCAGCAATTTTGGCTCTTCGATGTTGAATACTTTCAAGTGACTTCGTAGATGCCGTTTTATTTGTCTCCTCAGCCTTTTTTCGAGCTCGATAATCACGGGAATACGCAACTGCTTTTGCTTTTTTCGCAGTTGGTTCATCTTGATCGGACGTTTGTTGAGTGTAATTTTCCCTCGGTGGATCCGACATTTTACTAGCAGACCAAAGGAAGCTGAATCCTGTAATTGATATAAATATATTAAAATATCAACTTTCCGAGGCAATATGACAAGAAATTATATTTATAGATCGATCCGCTGTATGAATTGACTTCGTTGAGTCCTGATTCTCTTCGTGGGGATGTTTTAATAGGTAAATGTGGCAGAAATTGATATAAATCAAAATCATAAAAGAGTTAACATTGTAATGATAACAATTAAAATTAAAATTTTTGAAAATCTGGGGACAATTGTAATGCGCAGAGACAAAAATGTAAAAAGGAGATATTTCTCTATTAAAACGTGTCCCCTCGAAGTAAATAGAACCTCCGCTAAGTCAATTCACACAGCCGTTGGCAGTTATCTCTTAAATCATGTCCCCTTGAAGTAAATGAGACCTCCGCTAAGTCAATTGACACAGCTGTTGACATTTTTCTATTAAAACGTGTGCCCTTGAAGTAAATGAGACCTCTGCTAAGTTAATTCACACAGCTGTTTGTTATGAATTATGTACAGACTGTTAAAATTGAATTCACAATTACATAGAAAACAGAGGCTCAAATGAATTTTCATGGGCGGAGCCTATGATGATCACAGACGATTTTTCAACTAGCCTATCGAGAGCAAAGATGTTTACACATCAATAATCCCCATGAAAACCTCCACAACTTTTCTGTACATTGTAATCGCGTGTGACCTCTATATATGAAGTTCAAAAGTTTGTATTGACTCCAGCGCCAAAGTGGAGAGAGATAGAACTATATGGTGTTCGACAGAAATAATCCCCATGAAAACCTACACAACTTTGCTGACACTGTAATCGCGTGTGACTTCTATATAAAAAGTTCTTAAATTTGTATTGCCTCCAGCGCCACAGCGGTAGCTAATTGAACTTTGTCGTGGGTGTCAGAATGTGCGCCATAAAAATCTCAATAACATTGTCTCAGGTCAGAATCATGTCCGATGTATATTTCAGATTATAAATGAGGTTTTCCAAAATGAGCTGTCAAACCCCCCTTTTGTAACCACCCGACCCCCAATCTCCCCGGGAACAAAATTTCTCCACGTTTCAACTAATTCTCTACACCATATCAAAAATCGTTTTTTTTTTTTTTTGCTCAACGATATATATATTTCCAAGTTTAATTTTTGATGGCTCCGCTCATCTGATGATCACAGTCGATTTTTCAACTAGCCCCTACCGAGAGCAAAGATGTTTACACATCAATAAGGTCAGTATAAAAAAAAAAGGTGTGAGCGACGCTGCTCTCACGGTAGTTGATGTGTAAACATGTAGGCTCGTTAGCGTTGCATGTGGGAATATCGCAGAGGTTGTGGTTTTAATAAGCCAGAGATTTGGGTCTTTTATTGAAATAAAGCCATTATACAAGTATATATTTAATGTAAAAGACAAAATTTATTTTTAATGTTTAAGTGAACAAATAATTGGTTTGTGGTAACTGAAATAGGAGACGTATACCGTCGTCTCAAGTGTATCGATGTACCGTGAAAACATCGCATCGATTGTCGTTTTTGTGTTCGTCGTTGGAATGTGTCTGTTCGAATTCATTTCCAAGTTTAATTTTTCCCGCAAGAATGTAATGAGCGGCTCTGCCTCATCTAAGGCGAAGGTAATGTTGAAGTCGCCTCCCAATATCATGGGTAATTTGTCGAGGTCTGCCTCAAGCTCAGCGGATCCGACCGGAGTGTATGGTAAAAGAACAAAATGAATGAATTTTATAATTGCGTCGACGGGTTGATTTAGCGAGATGTGCACGACTACTGAAAGTATCTTCTGTCCGTTTTGCATTACAAATTCAGCTGCACAAACGTCTCCGATTGCTCTTGACGTCATTGTGGCACTCGAAATTTGGCGATCTGTAATAGTCACATTTGGTATATTTCTACGTGCTGTATCACGCTTCTGATATATCGCTACACCACCAGCTCGTTGTCCTTCTCTTTTAAACTGCACGCAACAATCAAAGTTTGGAACGGAAATATGCTCATCGTTACGTAGCCAAGTTTCGCTGAGCATCAAGAAAGTACACTGTTGAGTGATCGCATCTGTGAGGTCATTGTTGTGTGCCCTAAGACTTTGACAATTAAACACGAAGAACGATGTACATAGATTGTGATCTAAAATTTCGAAAATCGAGTCCTGATAGGTGTGCAACGAATTATTTGCAAGTCTAGCAAATTCATTTTGGAGTGGAATCAAGGTGCGTGCAATTCTCCGCCCATGATGAAATTGTCGATTGTTGTTTGGTGCAACAATGAAAAGTCCACCAAGATTAGTTACTCTCGAGAGAGCCACGTAGACGAGCTGTTGGTCATGCGACTTGTCGTAAGCGTAGACAACTTGGTCGAAAGTTCCACCTTGTGATTTGTGAATCGTCATACCACAGGCAGGAATGAGAGGAAAATGATTTCGCTTGGCAGTTATTGTTCGATTCGTGTTTAAGTAAGTAGTAGAATTTCTGCGTGCGATGGGAACCAAGTCTTTTGCTATATCATTTCGTAGTACGTATCTTGTCGCGAGTCTCATCACTTTTCGACCAATTTTGCAATTTTCAGGAAATCGTAACCACACGCGCTTCACCGTGCCGTTGTCTTGCCGAATGCTATTGTTTTCAAAGTTCTCTTCGTCGGTATTATTGTCATCAGCTTGGGTCTCGTTCTCATATTCAATGAGTTCTAAAAACCCTACGGCTCCGTTTGCTAAACCATCCGACACGTCAATATTCGTCGATATCATGTAAGGCCGCCATTTACCGAGCGTAAGTTCATATGGCAATCCTCCAGTATCCAAAACGGCCTTTTTGTGTAGCTGTTGTCGAACATGTGCTAGTTGTTCAGCGCTATTGTAGCCGGCGAAAATGTCTTTCGCTACAGATAACACTTTCTCTGAGGCAGTGTTAAGAATCTCTCTGTTGTAATTATCGACGTCGTGATTTTTGAAGAACAACCGTACTCCGTTGGGACGTTGTTCGTCAGCTTCGTCTTTAGTGAAGAAGCGAGACTCAATCAAATTCTGCTCGCACTCGTCCAATATTTGGCCGTTTCCGACTTTTGTATGCAAACCCGAGAAGCTGATGTTGGCTTGACGCATGACTTCGTTGAGTTCGTAGAATCTCAGGCTCCGCCACAATGTTGGAACTACCATGGTATTTTTCGATTGTTTATAAATAGCAGTTGCGCGGACAGCTGGTAATTGTCCTAGATCCCCGATGAGAAAAATGTCTTTTCCACCGTAAAAAGAGTCAACAGCTGTGATCTGTTTCAATCGCGAGTCAATTTTTTCGTTCAATTCCGCTGATATCATGCTGATTTCGTCAATTAAAATGCATTGGATGTACTTGAAGAGACTGCGATATTGTTGGGCCACTTCAAATGATAGAGGCAGCGTCCGCCCTATAGAGATTTTGAAAGCAGTATGGACGGTTGTTCCATCAATAGCAACGGCTGCTTTCCCTGTCGACGCGCAGGTGAGATATGCATTGCAATACGCATCGGTATGGCCGAAGCGATTGTAAATTTCACGGAGCAAGTTGATGACGAATGTTTTTCCGCAGCCAGCAGGGCCAGTGAAGAAAATTTGCAATTTTTCCTGAGTCTCGTTGTTTAAGAGATATGAGATGACATGCAGTAAGAGACCTTTCTGGCGGTGATTCGCTGAACGCATCAGACGATTAAAGTCCGACTTGTCCATGACGTTGTCACGTTTTTTAACTATAGAGCCAAGACGATTTAGAGTAGCCAGTCTCAAGTCAGCGTTGGCATCCGTATTAGCGTTTGCAAGGAAGTCAGCATAAGGGTCTGTATCTCGTACGTGTGCTGCCAGTAGATTAATATCGCTCGAAAGTTCTTCGTCCTCGTTGGCTTCATCAATGCACAATTCTCGACAGATTTCGATGGTTTTAGCGATATCGATAGTCGCCTCGAATTCTCGCCTTCGCTCCATTATGAGCACATCGTTGTCGTCATAAAGTTGAACGTATTTTTTCTCAGCGAGAATTTCATTTTCCTTGTCACGGAAAGGCAAATGCAAGGTGACCATTTCACGTCTGTATTCATTTGGATCAGCCGTCATGTCATAGTTCCGATACCTAATGACCCGCTGAACCTTACGTCGTCTCCACTCATTGACTTTCGATACTGTATAATATGCAACAGCCTAAGCCAAAGTAATATCATTTAAATCTTGAGGTCTGCTTTGATATTTGTCAAAACAGTTTTCTAGCCAAACGTCACATGAGTCCTGATCAACATTTTCTTTTTCCAATAACTTGTTTGATTTTCGAACGCGATCACTCTCCACTGGCCATGAAATTGGAATATAAACCACCTTGACAGAGCTCCTTGACATGTCTTGTCGAAGAAGATACCAAGCAGCTTCTTGCCTGGTGAGTTCTACAGAGTTTAACATATGGACACTGAGTTTTCTCGCTATCTCTACTATATCGAATTCAGGGTGCTCGTCCATGGTTTCAATAATTTTCCGCTGAAGATTGCTGATGCCCCTATTCGTTTTGTTCACATGTTCGACCACATATGCGGCGCAAGAGTATTCCTCAATGATGAACTGCAAGTCCATATTTGAACCTAGCACACTGAGTATAAACGGATTAAATGGGTTAATCCACTTGTCTGTAGGTTGACGTTTGAGGAATACTCGTGGCCTGGTTATGCCGGCTCTCAAGATATCCAAGTACGTATTGTACGACTTGATGTTGTTTACTCTTAAGAACTCGTCCAAATCGAGATAATCATTATCTGCGAGTGCTTTCCAGATACGCTTATAAATCGTTGAATACGGCATGCGACGTGGATCTGTTTTTGCCATAGGTTGAAGTATAATTGTTGAGCGACTTGGCATGAACGGCGCCTCAAAACGACAAGCGGTGGAATTTCTTTCACGTGAACGTATGTTTATGTCGCTGAAGCTTTTGATAACCAGAAGCATCAGCTGGCGATACGGAGAAAAGTCTGTCAATTAGACTCTCAGCTGCAGCCTTATCTTCTCCTATGGCATCGATTGGAGGTTCATTCAACCAAAGCAGTATATGCGCGTGTGGACTACCGCGGTGCTGGAATTCGATCCGTTTGAAGTAATGCTGGACGTAGTGATTTCCAAAGGGGCTGAAGCGTTTCGATTGTAGTATACACATAATGACTTGCACGAGTTTATTGAAATGGATAGCACAAGTGACGGGATCCTCGTTGATGAGAGTAGCTTTCGAATTGTAGTGCATATTCGCGAGATCGTCTGAGTCGACGTCCGCTCCCTTATTTCGGAGTTTATACAGGAGTTTCATTAATTTTGGCCAAGCAATTTCATTCGCGCTCATCGTTAAGAAGAATGTAGATCTTCCTAACTGGCGAATCATTGCAAAAAGGTCTCTCTTTGCGACCAGCAGTAGACGGAATTGGGAATCGACCGCAAGAACGCCAAATTTTTTTCGAGACATCCATCGATGAAATCAGTTGATTCTATTTGTTCTCTGGTGAGTTTCGTATCCTTCCCAACGAACTTGGAAGCAACTGTCATTCATTGCCATGTATAGCAAGTGCTGTGGAGTAACTCCACGTCTATCTGCTCTTCGCAATTCACTGGTTGCTATCATGTACGGTGTTACAACGAGTCCTTCCTTGAAAGTACGAAATTGTCCGAGATAAATAGAGGGAAATGACAACTCCTCGCAGTGTTCGTCGAACAGTATACTCCGCGGAACCTCATTTTCTGCCGGAGCTATTCGTAGATATTTATCTTCGTTCCAGTAAAGAGTTTGTTACTGAGCATGTAAACTTTCTTCTATGTTGATTTCTTCACTCAGATCTTCGATGGAATCAACCGCTGGCACATTCGTTGAGAAAAAGGACTCGTTAATAGTAATGTCATAGAATTTGTACATTGGTGTGTCGACAAGATACCGTAGCCAAGTCTTTATAACGCGTTTCTTAACCATGCCGACAAGGTAACTTGATTTGTGTATCTTTTTGCGCTTTATATGAACGTTGATGCAGTAATCGTCGTCGAGCTCAACTTGTCAAAGAATTCCATATTGACCTTGACCATGTCTAAGTCTTCTTATTTGCATAAATGGCAAGCGAGGTGATATTAAACGTTCAGATACTAAATCAAGCTGTGGCAAATTATCTGGCAGTGGAGGATACTTGAAACCGTTTGTCGAAGATAAAGTAGGTATTCTTCATCTCCAATGAACTATAACAAGTGCCGCATGCTCTTGTCGATTGCACATTTATATCAGCAAATTCTGCTGAGAGAAGAGTTGTGGAATCAGACGGAACTGCTTTTAAATCGTTCTGAGCATGAGCTTTATCGTGTGTAAAGAAAGCTGCATAAGTGGTGGTTGGCACTGACGGCGTCAATTGTTTTTCGATCTCCTCGTTTGGCTGTACTTGAATTGTTGCAGTCGAAGCGGAATCCACTGGCATCGGTGTGGGCTCATTGGAGGCCAACGGCATTGTTCTCGTCTCATTTGTTGCCAATTGAACTGTTGGATTTATAGTTATTGCAGTCCTTTGTCGGAGCCGATAAGCCCTCGTGTTTTCAGCAATTTTGGCTCTTCGATGTTGAATACTTTCAAGTGACTTCGTAGATGCCGTTTTATTTGTCTCCTCAGCCTTTTTTCGAGCTCGATAATCACGGGAATACGCAACTGCTTTTGCTTTTTTCGCAGTTGGTTCATCTTGATCGGACGTTTGTTGAGTGTAATTTTCCCTCGGTGGATCCGACATTTTACTAGCAGACCAAAGGAAGCTGAATCCTGAAATTGATATAAATATATTAAAATATCAACTTTCCGAGGCAATATGACAAGAAATTATATTTATAGATCGATCCGCTGTATGAATTGACTTCGTTGAGTCCTGATTCTCTTCGTGGGGATGTTTTAATAGGTAAATGTGGCAGAAATTGATATAAATCAAAATCATAAAAGAGTTAACATTGTAATGATAACAATTAAAATTAAAATTTTTGAAAATCTGGGGACAATTGTAATGCGCAGAGACAAAAATGTAAAAAGGAGATATTTCTCTATTAAAACGTGTCCCCTCGAAGTAAATAGAACCTCCGCTAAGTCAATTCACACAGCCGTTGGCAGTTATTTCTTAAATCATGTCCCCTTGAAGTAAATGAGACCTCCGCTAAGTCAATTGACACAGCTGTTGACATTTTTCTATTAAAACGTGTGCCCTTGAAGTAAATGAGACCTCTGCTAAGTTAATTCACACAGCTGTTTGTTATGAATTATGTGCAGACTGTTAAAATTGAATTCACAATTACATAGAAAACAGAGGCTCAAATGAATTTTCATGGGCGGAGCCTATGATGATCACAGACGATTTTTCAACTAGCCTATCGAGAGCAAAGATGTTTACACATCAATAATCCCCATGAAAACCTCCACAACTTTTCTGTACATTGTAATCGCGTGTGACCTCTATATATGAAGTTCAAAAGTTTGTATTGACTCCAGCACCAAAGTGGAGAGAGATAAAACTATATGGTGTTCGACAGAAATAATCCCCATGAAAACCTACACAACTTTGCTGACACTGTAATCGCGTGTGACTTCTATATAAAAAGTTCTTAAATTTGTATTGCCTCCAGCGCCACAGCGGTAGCTAATTGAACTTTGTCGTGGGTGTCAGAATGTGCGCCATAAAAATCTCAATAACATTGTCTCAGGTCAGAATCATGTCTGATGTATATTTCAGATTATAAATGAGGTTTTCCAAAATGAGCTGTCAAACCCCCCTTTTGTAACCACCCGACCCCCAATCTTCCCGGGAACAAAATTTCTCCACGTTTCAACTAATTCTCTACACCATATCAAAAATCGTTTTTTTTTTTTTTTTGCTCAACGATATATTTATTTCCAAGTTTAATTTTTGATGGCTCCGCTCATCTGATGATCACAGTCGATTTTTCAACTAGCCCCTACCGAGAGAAAAGATGTTTACACATCAAAAATGTAGAGCGTACGATTCTCTACATTTTTTGCTTAACACATTTTTTCTAAAGTTTATAGTTTTCAAGCTACAGTGCGTAGAAAGTGAGCGTTTTCATCAATTTCTTGGAAAATTTTATTTCCGAACGAAATTTCCCGCTTTTGATTAATTTTTTACCCTTATATTTTATTCCTTTGCACACCACTGTAGAGGTAAAGTAATAGGGCGCGTTTTTTTTACCGCGGTATCCCCAGTAGGCATAATGAACGAAGCATTCAGCATGTTGTTGAAGGTAATTAATGATTGACTTCTTCAAGCTTCTTGTATTCATTGATGTTCTGGATCAGCTAATGTTAAAAAATATTGTTCGTCAGAGATTGTGGACTCTCCCTGAGAATTTTTCTCTTGTTCTTCAGGATCATAACGATAATCATCTGGCATTTGTAAAGTCAAAAATTGATTGATTTCAGGTGGTTCACCCCCACAATCGGCTATTATCTCCGGAATATTATTACACTAAATTCCTGTGCAAGTGGCGCATATAATCAAATATTTGAAGCCTGCCTTTCTACAACATGTCCCACATCCTTTTTTACACTTACATGAAATACCTTTTAATAGAACTTCGGGTGCAGGATCGTTCATCATAAGTATTGGAGTAAGGCGAAATTTACTACTTTTCCATTCCAAATCAGCTGCATTCTTATATTTGTTGTACCATAATTGAACTTGATGGTAGGTCTGTAAAGAATGATATCGTGCAGCATCGCTTTCAGGAGGGAAAGAGACCTATGTACACTTATTTATTGTTAAGGATTTAATAAAATGTTGGTAGCACCAAAAAGCATACAATACTAGTAGAGAATCTAACCCTGTATTATTATTTTGCTCCATGAGTTTTCGTATCCGTGTGTAAAAGAAACCGCCAGGATTATCATAGCGAAATACCTGAGTTTTATTGGAGGAGATGATTAAATAGGACGCCATTTTCATTCTAGTATATTCCCTCAAAAAAAACTAATTATTATTAAAACTCACCAATCAACACAAATTTTGAATAATAAAATATGTTACAATAAGTGTAAAAAAGACGGCCAGTTGTTTCCAAAGCAGAATGTAACAGGAAGAAAGAGAATGAAATATTTTAAAAACCTTCATCCAACAAATTCCTGGATAATAAATATTTATGCCCTATGGTAGATACTACCGGAGGGTTTATTAGTTTTATCACTACATTTGTAACACATCATAGAAAGGTTTGAAGGATACGGTTGTGTAAAGAATGAAAAGTTATATCGATTTCTGCATGTCCGTCCGTCCGTATACAAGATAACTTAAAAACGCGTTATCTATCAGGGAGCAAAGTTATAAAGACCAGAAAGTTTGTCGTTTTTTTATAGTTTTTCGGATGTCATTTCATAATTTGTGGAACAATTTTGTTTAAATTATTTACATGGATAGACTGCATAAATACCCGATTCTATGTTAAGCTTCAGTAAATTGGTCCAAAGATATTGGAGGAAGAAATAGTTGTAGGAAAAAATAAGCCTGTTTATAAAGTTTTTCCTATGTATTTTAAAAAACTAATATACCGATTTGAATAAAATTTGTATAAGATGTCGATGCTATTAAACCCCCTTCCTATGAATTAGAGCGAATTTGAAGAAGACAAAACAAAGTTATGGACAAAAGCTTTGAAATTTTTATTTTTATGCCCTATGGTAGGTACTACCAGAGGGTATATTAGTTTTGTCACTAAGTGTATAACGCATAGAAATAATCATCGTAGAAAAATTTCAAGGGTATGGTTGTGTAGGGAATCAAAAGTTATATCGATTTATGCATGTCCGTCCGTCCGTCCGTCCGTCCGTAGACAAGATAACTCAAAACGCGTTATCCGATTTTGATAAAATTTATAATATGAGTTGCTTATTCCTTAACTTGGTTTGGTATTGCATTTGGGCAAAATCGATCCACGGAGAGCAAAGTTATAAAGGAAAAACCAGGGTGACCAAAAAGTTTTGTCGTTTTTTTGTTTATGATTTTTCGGATGTAATTGGAAAATTAGTGAATCAATTTTGTTTAAATTAATTACATAGGTTGATTGCATAAATAGACGATACCATGTTAAATTTCAGTCAAATCGATCCGAGGATAGTGGAGAAAGAAATAGTTGTAGCCTAGAATAAGCCTGTTCATAAAGTTTTTCCGATGTATTTTAAAAAGTTATATACCGATTTCAATCAAATTTACGAAACGTGTTTATACTATTAGACTCCAGCCTATCTGTAAAATTGAGCCAATTTGAGAATGAAGAAACGAAGTGATGGAGAAAAAAACATTGAAATATTGAGTTAAATAGAAAGTTCGTGGCTTTTTTTTTCCAATAGATGGCTTTAGAGTCGTATAACTTCAGTAGTTCTAATTTTATCAAGTTATATTATAGCGCGCTTAAAAGGTGACATTTTGTAGAATATTTGTGAAAAAAATTGTGAAATTCAGGCCTAACTAATTGGGGTAATTGCGTTTTGAAAATGAGCCAAAATTCTGAAAAAAATTCCCTATAAAAATGCTACATGTTAGGTACTACCGTCCGTCCGTGGACAAAATAACTCAAAAACACGTTATTCAATTTTGATGAAATTTAGAATGCTACTTGGTTATTGCTAAGTAGATTTGGCATTGCATTTCAGCAAAATCGACTGAGGGGCAGCGAAGTTATTAAGCAAAAAGAAGGGTGATCATAAAGTTTTGTCGTTTTTTTTATGTAGTTTTTCGGATTTAATTGTAAAATTGGTAAAGCAATTTTGTTTAAATTAATTATATTGGTTGACGACATAAATAGACAATACCATTGTAAATTTCAGTAATATCGGTCTAAGGATAGTGGAGAAAGAAATAGTCGTAAGAGGAAGTAAGCCTGTTCAGAAAGTTTTTTTGATGTACATTCAGAACTAATCCACCGATTTGAATAAAATTTGCAAATTAGACTTATGCTACCAGGGTCTGGGTTACTTACAAATTAGAGAAAATTTTGAAAAGGGCAAACAAAGTTATGAAGAAAAAACCTTGATATATTGTTAGATTTCACAACTTTTCTCTCCCATTTCTACCATAGGGCATCAAAAAATCGATTTTAAATTACTTTATGTTTTATTATTAGTTTGGTAGGTTTTCCTCAAGTTAATTTATTGAAATATAGATTTGTTGACTACGATCTCTTGTTTAACATTTAAAAAATCGGCTATAGACCGATTTGCATTTACTTTGTTTCGTAGTTTATTTACGTAAATGTGTATGTGTAGTTATCTTCCATAAGGAATATTTCTTGGATTTTAACAAACAATTTCTAAATAATAAAATATCTTACAATAAGTGTAACTGAAACTGCCAGTTGTGTCAAAGCCAATTATATCAGGAAGAAAGAGAAAAAAAATTTGTAAGTAGTTATGAAGCACGAACCATAGACACAAAAAAAAAATTCTTAGAATCGCGGCTAGTTTTCAAGGGCGAAATTTGTCCGAATGGTGAATGAGATTTTGTTTAAAAAAAAAAAATTGTATACAGGGTGGCGCAAAATGAAAGTTATGTTATTTATTAAAAGAGCCATTGAGTCCCTTGCAGTATCTTCTTGGAACCAAAGGGTTAAATGGTTTTTCACTGCTGGCCTTAAAAAATTCTCCAACATCGTCCGATATTGAGGACTATTGATGGAAACTGCAACACCGTCCAATGATCCTCCCAGACGATACACTGCACCAAACAATACATTTAAATGCGTGTAATTGTCGTTGATGAACTGCTCTTAAATTCTCCGTAGCCCATATCCTGCAGTTCTGCTTGTTTATGAAGCCATTTAATTTAAAATGGGCTTCAACGCTCATTATCAAATGGTTAAAACAATGCACCGTTGATGTTCAAAATAAAGTTCAATGATTTTGGTTCGTTATTCGATTGTGTATTGTTCCATTTGACACTCCCCATTACAAAATCCTGAAAAGAAATTTTAAAAAAAATTGGAAAAAAAATTATAAATAATTCACTCCACAACATTTGCCACCCTTTCTTCAAATGTGCACAAATAATTATCCAGAGAAAAAATAGCAAAACATATTAGCCGTATGTTTCTAGGTGAAGGGGAGAAAGAGATGTTCAAACACTATTTTTAAAGCATTTTTTTCCTTGTGATTTGATCTATATTTCTTTTAAATACAATTGGATAGATGAGACGAAATATATGGTGAAGCGAAGGAAGTCGTTTGATTCCATGAAAAATATATTTCAATATAATTTCTGGTAGTTTCTGGACAAGCGGTATCTTAAGAAAGAGGGGTTAGGAAAAATACATTTTTGGCAAAATTTTGATTTCTTTGGTTTTAAAATGAAATGAATTCTGCTAACTCATATATAAATTTATTCGGAAACCATTTACCTCCCGGTCTACGAAATTTACCTAGACATTTTCTGAGAATGGTTCTTTCAAATGTTTCTAATTCTTTAACAACATTTGGAGTAATAAAAAGCCATACATCAAAACCGTAAGTTATAACAGGTCTAATCAATGTTTTATATATTAACAATTTGGTTCTCGTTTCCAAAGCTGTAGAGTTTAAAAGTGGTTTTAGCAGAGCTGTGGCTATTTTAGCTTTATTCAAAGCATATCTTGCATGTGGGTTAACTTTCAAACGATGGTGCATTTTAATTCCCAAATATTTAATTTCCTCTTTTAGGGGAATGACTTGGCCTAAAATGGAAAGTTGTAAGCGTTTACTTTCTCCTACCGCTAGATAATGACCTTTACCGCTAGCATTCCTGAAGCAAATGAGTTCACATTTGTTCAGGTTGATATTAATACCCCATGTTTTGTAATATACTATTAATTTAGCAAGACGAGCCTTAATTTCCTCAAGTGCTTCAGATGGCCTTTTACGTGAGATCGAAATTATAGTATCATCCGCATAAAGTATTGCGCTTGAATCCCTAATAGGGAAGTCGCTACCATACATTCTTGGTTTCGGAGCCCTTTAATTATTAAATCTTGGAATAGAGAGCGCATGCTCTGTTGAGTGAGCTCTCTCAAAGCCAAATTGATTATCTGGTATTAAACTAGTCTCTTCACAAAAATCCTCCAGATGAGTGAGCATAGACCTTTCTAGAATTTTACCCAGATTTGATAGCATAGAAATAGGTCGAAAATTCGAAACATCTTGAGGTAATTTATTTTTTGCTATAGGAATAAGTTTTGCCAATTTCCACTGAGTCGGAAAGTATCCATTATTGAAACAATTGTTGATAATTATAGTGAGTAAAGGCGCAATTTGTTTTTAACACTTAGTCAATACAAAATTAGAGATTTCATCTGGACCAGCGGATTTTTTCCTATTTAGGAGATTGATAATCGATTCAACTGTACCTTGAGAAACAAATAATTCCCGGGTGGAAGGATTAGAAGATAAATTTTCAGAATTAAAATTAGTGACATTGCCCTGAGAATCATTACGAAAAGTATTTACTTCGGAATTACCGAGGTTATAAAGATTTGTATTGTAGGAAGGACTTTTTTCCGAAAAAACGTTGGAATAAAACGAGTGAAAAGCACTCAGTTTCTCAGTCATATTTAAACATTCCTGTCCATTATATCGAATTGAGGTACTAGTTATGTCAATATGCGAAGCATTTCTTCCTGTAATTTTGAATATTTGTCCATAACTTTGTTTTGTCTTCTTCAAATTCGCTCTAATTCATAGGAAGGGGGTTTAATAGCATCGACATCTTATACAAATTTTATTCAAATCGGTATATTAGTTTTTTAAAATACATAGGAAAAACTTTATAAACAGGCTTATTTTTTCCTACAACTATTTCTTCCTCCAATATCTTTGGACCAATTTACTGAAGCTTAACATAGAATCGGGTATTTATGCAGTCTATCCATGTAAATAATTTAAACAAAATTGTTCCACAAATTATGAAATGACATCCGAAAAACTATAAAAAAACGACAAACTTTCTGGTCTTTATAACTTTGCTCCCTGATAGATAACGCGTTTTTAAGTTATCTTGTATACGGACGGACGGACATGCAGAAATCGATATAACTTTTCATTCTTTACACAACCGTATCCTTCAAACCTTTCTATGATGTGTTACAAATGTAGTGATAAAACTAATAAACCCTCCGGTAGTATCTACCATAGGGCATAAATATTTATTATCCAGGAATTTGTTGGATGAAGGTTTTTAAAATATTTCATTCTCTTTCTTCCTGTTACATTCTGCTTTGAAAACAACTGGCCGTCTTTTTTACACTTATTGTAACATATTTTATTATTCAAAATTTGTGTTGATTGGTGAGTTTTAATAATAATTAGTTTTTTTTGAGGGAACATACTAGAATGAAAATGGCGTCCTATTTAATCATCTCCTCCAATAAAACTCAGGTATTTCGCTATGATAATCCTGGCGGTTTCTTTTACACACGGATACGAAAACTCATGGAGCAAAATAATAATACAGGGTTAGATTCTCTACTAGTATTGTATGCTTTTTGATTTTATTAACCATTGTTGAGAGGAACATGCATGCGCAGTTTTCTTTGAAACTCCATTTCTATGAGAAATGGGCTTATATTCAACCTAAAGGTGGAAACAGAATGACGTATCCACGACGGATTCACTACGCATTAAAATTTTAAATATATACGTTTTCTATTAGACCACACAGATCGCGACGGATCCACGAAGGACTATGTGTCTAGATATAAACCGCACAATTCTAAAAATTGCCCCTGAGCTTTGTTTATGGTGATTGTAAACGACAATCGAATTGGGAATTGCAATCTCTTAAATCGAAATGGCATTTCCGTTGGAATCGTATGAATGCGAGGAATGAGGACATATTCACCTTTGAAAGCTCTGTGGTGGCAGATCGCGTGCATTGAAAAATTCGGGTGGATAATTAACCGATTCATCTGTTTCCACAACAGTGTCGACTGACTTGTATGTGACTACCTCGCTTTATAATATTATAATAATATTGTTAAGTTCGTAGACATCTTTGTTCTTGGCCGCAAGAATAGCTAATTTATTCACCCAATGGTGATCCTTGTAATTGGTTTGGATATTGGGGAATACTTTTTCAAACAATTCTTCTTTTGACGTCACTAAATTGCGTTATGAGACAATGAAATTCGTGCTGAGGTCAGATCAACCGACACCTTTACATTCCCAGTTTCCAGCAATTGTTGTAAGAATATCTCAGTTAATCGGCCGATTTTGCATCTGGACACGCATATGTGTAGTTAGCTGATATCGATCGAGGAATTACAGTTAATATTTGTCTGAAATCTCCTGCAAACGCTGTTAATGCGTTCCCAAATTGTCTGATTTTTCCACGCAAATCTTGCAATGATCGATCAAGAGCCTCGAGCGATCTTTTGTGCGCCATTGTGCATTCATCCCAAACAATACGTTTTCATTTCTAAAATACTTTTCCCATGCCAGATGCTTTGGAAATGTTGCACGTGGGAGTTTCAATGAATTGCATGTTCAATGATAATTTCAAAGCGGAATGAGCAATTCTTCCACCTGGTAGCAATGTCGCAGCTATTCCGGACTACGCAAGAGCTAAGGCTATGTAATTTTGGGATCGAATTGCAGCCAGAATCAATCTAATTAGGAACGTTTTACCAGTTCCACCTTGAGATTCTAAGAAGAAGATTTTTCCAACCACGTTATTGACAGTTTGCATTATTTGATCGTAAATGCCTTTTTGCTCAAAGGTTAGCACCCGTAATGTAATTTTGTTCACGACGCATTTCTACATAGAAGGAAGCAGCAGCAGATGGATTCGGTGATGACATTCCCAATTGATTGAGAGATTTGTTCGTGATTTCTCAGCGCAAATCTTCAATCATTATCAACATTTCGTTGTAGATTTCTGTTGTGAAATCCATGTTCATATTTGAATTTTCCTTGCATATTCGACGGAAAATATCTTCAGCCATGTGGGTTTTAAATTTCTCCTATAACTCTGTTGCAGATGAAGGAGAGCAGGCGGTCAATATGATTGCAAACAATGCATAAATTTAATGTGGATGTGACGTGTTGCACGCGTCATTAATGCATACATCCCAGTGTCGGTCGTTCTGCAATAAATTCAAAGCTTGACATCCACTCCGGAAAGTAACATGTGCAACACCGCACACAATTCTCAATTGGTGGGAAGACGTTGGACCGGCCACATTTATCAACAGCGTGCGAAGAAAGAAGCATTCATCTTGATTGGGATGCACGGTGTAGAGTTTGCCTATCGTACCTTCATTGAATATGCTAGGGGTTGCTAATTTATCGCCATCTTCTGCTGATCTTCTTCTGTATAAAGGATATCCATCGTTTCATGTAACTGTGTTGGATACTATCATGCATGGTGAATTTGGATTCAGTGTACCGTAAGGTCCATGTATCATATTTTTCGTCACAACTTCATGCAAATCCTTATCGACATTGGTATTTTAGCGCATATTACATCGTGGGTTTCGTTTGAAGTGATTTTGTTATAGAGCCAGATTAGTATATGTACGTTTGAGAATCCTCTCTTTGCCATTCCGCTGAGTATATCCTTGTATGTTTAAACAAACTTGATTTTTGGCATAAACCCTTTTTTTACGGGGTCTTTTTTAGCTCGTATTATAATTTTCTGGGGGGGGGGGGGGAATTTACCTTTCACACGTAAGTTTTATATATTTTGTATTAAAATAGGCGAATTTTCATTATTGCTGTACAAAAAAAATGTTTTTATAGGCTTTATTTAATTATAATTAATCAAACAGAAATGATGTTAATTCATAATTTAGTATAAAATTTGTTTTTTTGAATCAACTTTGCATCTAGATCGTAGTCGAATACCCCTCGTTTTTTTTTAATTACTTCCAGTGACAGTAATTTTTTTGTTGAAAATGGGGGCAATTCTTAAAATTCGTCGAAGTTTTTGAAAATTCAGCCTTGTCAATTCTAAATACCTTTTTTTTGGCTTTAAGAGCTTTCCAAAAAATGAGAAATGAAGTGGCTTTCGGCTATGGGCTTACAAAATTTTACGCCATTTAGTAGAGATATAATTTGCTGTTACATTTCAAGAAAGAGGATCTAAAGCGAATAATTTAATTTTGTACGCTTAAGAGAAATTTGTTTTTTGGAATAAATAACGCAAACATTTTTCGCAATTGTAATGTTCCAGAATACATGAGCATTAAGCCCATTAACAGTGTTGCCCTAATTAGAAAAATCTTTTTTTGCAAATCTCCTTATTGTAGAGTTCTAGTTTGGTAAGAAGAATTTTTCACCCAAGAACGGTTTTATCAGAAGATGGGTTCGATCAGTTCGATTGATCATATTTATGAAATCTAGTTGTTCGGATAAAAAATTCGATTGGCTGATTTAAAATATTTGATTATTTGGTAAACTCGGCAACATATGAATTTGAAGGGAATGTTATAATTACAATACAATAAGGAGATTTGCAAAAAAAAATGTTCTAATTAATAACTAACCATACACTTAGTATAGAAGTTAAAAAATTGAAAGTAAGTTCCTTTAGAAGAAAAATTTATTTTAAACGCAATATGTTCATATTGCCAAAAAATCAATCCCCTTCGTCTCACCAAATTTTGTCCCCCTCGTCTTTGAAATTGCATTTAAAAGAAATACATATATGGATCAAATCACAAGGAAAAAAATAATTTAAAAATTGTTGTGTTTCAACCTCTCCCCTTTTTCTTCTTGCTTAGAAACCCTCTACCTAGAAATATTCGGCTGATATTCATTCTGTTCTTCTCCATAATTATATGTGAATGTTTGAAGAAAGACAGGGTGGCGCAAAATGTTGTTGTGGAGTGATTTATTTATAGTTTTTTATTCAATTTTTTTTTTAAAAAATTTTATTTCAGGATTTTGTAATGGGGAATGTGAAATGGAACAATACACAATCGAAAAACGAACCAAAATCATTGCACTTTATTTTGAACTTCAACGGTCCATTATTTTGAAAATTTGATAATAAGCGATGAAGCCCGTTACCAATTAAATGGGTTCGTAAACAAGCAGAACTCGAGGATATGGGCTACGGAGAATCTAGGAGCAGTTCATCAACGACAATTACACCCACTTATGTGTACTGTTTGGTGCAGTGTATCGTCTGGGAGGATCATTGGCCCGGTGTTGCAGTTTCCATCAATAGTGCCCAATATCGGACGATGTTGGAGAATTTTTTAAGGCCAGCAGTGAAAAATCATCTAACCCTTTGGTTCCAAGAAAATACTGCAAGGGACTCAATGGCTCTTTTAATTAATAACACAGCGTTCATTTTGCGCCACCCTGCATACAATTTTTTTTTTTTAACAAAATTTCATTCGCCTTTCTGATCAATTTCGCCCTTGAAAACTAGCCGCGATTCTAAGAATTTTTTTTTTTTTGTATCTTCGTGCTTCATAACTATTTAGAAATTTTTTCTCTTTCTTCCTGATATATTTGGCTTTGAAACAACTGGCCATTTCAGTTACACTTATTGTAAGATATTTTATTATTTAAGGTTTGTGTTGATTGGTGAGTTTTAATAATTAATAGTGTTTTGAGGGAATATGTAAGAATGAAAATGGCGTCCATTTAATCATTCTGCATTACTATATTGAAATTATTTTTAAGAGGTGGTAACGCGATAAATCACACACACAGTCTCAATTTAGACCGAACAATACTAATGTATTCAGAGCTACAAACTGTTCCCACTTATACATTGAGAATACTTTTTCTTTTTTATTCCTTCTTCTATGGTTACACTAAGGCAATTTCTCAGCCACTGAGAGGAACGCGGATGCGCCGTTATCCTTGGACTTCATTAACTTAAATACAAAAATAAATTAAATGAAAACCTTTGCTTTATTTTCTTATTTAAAAAAAAACCGAAAAAAAATCTCGCTAGCGTAAACACAAACAGCGAAACATCATTGAAAAGAAACACAAAATCTCACTAGCTTAAACACAAAAAAACCAACAGAATCGAATATTTCTATGAGCTTGAACAGAAGAAAAAATCGTCCGAAAAAGGGCTACAACAAATTCAGTCCAAATCCAACAACAAAATCATTATACACTACACATTTTTTTTCTTCTTCTTCTCGTTTTTGTATATTAAAATTTCATACATTTTGGGCTAATTTAAATCAGCCCCAAAGAGATGATTAGTGGAAGTATTGTTCGCGTAAGAAAGTATTCACAAAGACAGTAAATTATGATAAGATGTGTAAAATTGGGTTTGCCCACAAATTTCGACTTAAAAACCTAAATGAAATATAAGGAAAAAATATACGAGGAGAATTCTTTCTTATTTTTACATTTTGTTTTTGAGCTTTGGTTTTTGTACTGGATTGATAGTATAGACAACTTTTTTCAAATCATTTAAAGAAATTAAGCTTTGAATTCATTCATTTTATAAATCCCGTATATGAGTATATTTTGTTCTTGGTTTTTTTTTTTTTTCTAATTTTAGAATTAAAGCGTTTGATGGCAGAGAAACTTGTGTTCTATTCTATTATGGAGAAATATGAATTGATATATTTGGTGTAGGTTTTTTGCTGGCCTGATCTTAGAATTCAAATGTACTTTTAGAAAAATTTTTTATGCTCGATTGTGTGTGTAACAAGTTAATGTCGATTGTATTATATGTATTTTTTGAACAAATTTTTTTCTCAGAGTTTCTCGTGTACTTTTAGATAATGCTAAATAATAAAATCTTTCGAACTTGGGCCAAAAATTGAATTGAATTTTGTTTTAAGTAATCGACATATTCATTTCTTTTTTAAAAATTATATAGTAGAATATTGATATTTTATGGTCAACTAAGGATTATTGGATTTCCGTAAATATTCCGTATATATATAAAGATATGAAGATTATTATATAATATATTTATTTGGAAGAATTTTGTCTAACTCATTTTAAGTACTTTCGGCAGTTAATATGTGATGATATTTGGCAACATACCTTTTTCTACAATTTTAACATCAAATGTTGACATAATTTGTTTCAGGAATGCTTTGAATAACCAAATAACTGATTTCATGATGTCGTGTTAGAAGGTTGGAGAATATATATCAGGATTATTTATTCATTTAAAATTTTTAAGCGTGGGTGTTTTGTGAAACTATTGGGTAAAATATTTCCATTTTTTCTCACCCAAGAACAATTCTTTTTTAATAGAACCAGAATTAAAAAATTTAGAACTTCCTTTCGATGTTCTAAACATTGGTTCTCAGCAAACCAACTGGGGTAAAATTCATTAGTTCTTTGAATGCATTCCTCGATAATTTTTGCTTTTAAGTTGGTAAAATGCAAATAATTATCAAAAAAAGTTTCATATATTTGAAAATGCAATTTGCAAATTTCGAAAAAAAGATCGGAAGGATTTTGTAGAAAAGTCCTTTCAATAGTTTTGTCGAAATTTTTGTGTTTAATAAGTTTTTCCGACGGTAAAAGAAAATCACATTCGTCTTTATTCATTATCGTGGCACCATTTGGACAGTTTATTTTTTTCAAAATAATTTTTAAAATTCCATAGCCGACAATATATCTTTTTGCTGGGTCTGCGACGTCGGAATTACTCTTGGAGTTTCAGGTTTCGTTTATTTTCACATCTTTTTCTATATCATCCAAAACAATGTCAGAACTTTGTGCCAATAATCTGGATATAATTTCATTAGAATTATAAATATAAGTATATTCTAATGGGTTATCCCAATTAAGTAATATGTCTTCATCAGTTTCACAATTCTTATTTGCATATGAGAACGTTATAATTCTCATTGACATTAGGCGCGCAACTATTCCATTGAACTCGTTGGATACTAGGATTTTTGTTATTACCGCCCTTTGCCCGAATTTGCGCAAACATATTCTCTAATGGATCCTGATTTAGTCGAGATGTTAATATAAAGTTAATTTCTTATATTTTTTAATAAATGAGGAGGATCATGTAATGCAATTATTTTCTTCTGATTATAATAGAAATATGGCTTCTCTTTATTAATATCTAACAGCCTATAGCATTTTTAATTATTCATAGCTTGATCGCACACTACAGCTCTAACCGTAAGCCCTATTTCGAAGCATATTTTTACATTAGCCTCCAATTTTTGTTTTAAAATGGCACCATCAATGCTGTTCTCAGAAACAAAATAACTAATTATATATTTCCAATTAGAAAACAAGCCGCTGATCATGAAAACGCATATTTGTTTTCCTAGTAATAATTTCCTATCTTTTTCATCTAAATGCACTAACCCATCTACGAGATCATGAGATGTATTATAAACTAAATCTCTTCTGATTGATATTTCATCAAATAATAACACTGCCTGCTTACACTGCTTGTCCATTTTATTAACCAATTGTACCAAATTTTTTATTAAAAGATCATCAAAACCTGGTTGAAGTCGTTTCACAGTCGTTTAGGCTAGGTAACGAATCGATATGAGCATCAATGGACTTGTTTTCTTTCAATTGTTTTATTTTTTCTAACAACATTTCCTTTTCTTTCCATAATTGCATGCATTCCTCAGAAAAACTCTTAGCATTCTTTTTATAATATTACAATGTTTAGAACATCGAAAGGAAGTTCTAAATTTTTTAATTCTGGTTCTATTAAAAAAGAATTGTTCTTGGGTGAAAAAAAATGGAAATATTTTACCCAATAGTTTCACAAAACACCCACGCTTAAAAATTTTAAATGAATAAATAATCCTGATATATATTCTCCAACCTTCTAACACGACATCATGAAATCAGTTATTTGGTTATTCAAAGCATTCCTGAAACAAATTATGTCAACATTCGATGTTAAAATTGTAGAAAAAGGTATGTTGCCAAATATCATCACATATTAACTGCCGAAAGTACTTAAAATGAGTTAGACAAAATTCTTCCAAATAAATATATTATATAATAATCTTCATATCTTTATATATATACGGAATATTTACGGAAATCCAATAATCCTTAGTTGACCATAAAATATCAATATTCTACTATATAATTTTTAAAAAAGAAATGAATATGTCGATTACTTAAAACAAAATTCAATTCAATTTTTGGCCCAAGTTCGAAAGATTTTATTATTTAGCATTATCTAAAAGTACACGAGAAACTCTGAGAAAAAAATTTGTTCAAAAAATACATATAATACAATCGACATTAACTTGTTACACACACAATCGAGCATAAAAAATTTTTCTAAAAGTACATTTGAATTCTAAGATCAGGCCAGCAAAAAACCTACACCAAATATATCAATTCATATTTCTCCATAATAGAATAGAACACAAGTTTCTCTGCCATCAAACGCTTTAATTCTAAAATTAGAAAAAAAAAAAACCAAGAACAAAATATACTCATATACGGGATTTATAAAATGAATGAATTCAAAGCTTAATTTCTTTAAATGATTTGAAAAAAGTTGTCTATACTATCAATCCAGTACAAAAACCAAAGCTCAAAAACAAAATGTAAAAATAAGAAAGAATTCTCCTCGTATATTTTTTCCTTATATTTCATTTAGTTTTTTAAGTCGAAATTTGTGGGCAAACCCAATTTTACACATCTTATCATAATTTACTGTCTTTGGTATTCAGTTCAAGTTTTGACCATTTTAATGCCTATCTTCATCTTTATATCTCTATTTATTCCCTCTGTTTGGAAATCTAAATAAATGTTGTTTTTTTGTCTCGTCATTTTGGGTTGATTTTAATATATCTGTAAGTTCATTTATATTTCCAGCAAGTTCGAAAAGGTTTAAATTTAAATAATGTTGGAATTGCTTTTGTACGAAGTTTAAGTTGCTGGAATCCATTGCAGATGCCGGCGGTTGTTGTCTTGTATTTTTAACGTTTGTAATTGTGGGAGTTTGTTTATTGTCCTTTATTGTATCTGCAAAGGAAACTGACGGTTGTACAAAATTTTTGTTTTGTTGTGTATTCTGGTTTGTGATTTGTATGTTTTGTCTCGTGTTGGGGAATTGATTGTCCTTTCTGGCTGTAAGTCTGTGCGGCGGGGCAGTCCCTATAATTGGCAGGATGTCCAAGTTTGGCGCAAGTTACACAATAGGGTTCCCCCCTGAGCGTGTTTGTGCGGAGGCATTTTCCCGGTTCATGTGTTGAAGAGCACTTTATGCAGCGATATAGCATGCTGCTGTTTATTGCAACATGGTCATATCGCTGACAATTTTTACATTGGAGTGTTGGGCGAGAGTTCAGTTTCTCCCAACTAATCTTTTGTTGGAGGAGATACGATGTTTTTAACAAAGATTTTATGTCCGTATTTCTTTCACATTGAACATAAAATAGGGAACTGAAAGTTTTTTGTCTCGATTTCAATATTTCTTTTTTTTGAAAATTTGTGTTTAGATTTAGACCCGCAAGTGCCATCGATACGTCACTGGCATCATAACTGCTATCTATGCCGCGTATTACATAGCACCATGAACGATGCTCTTTTGGTGTGAAAGTATAGTAATTTATTTTTCCAGATTTTAGTATTGTAAGGTCGTAGAATAGTCTTCTAGATTTTTTGTTCTAATATAGGAACAGTTTTTGTTTATTTTTTTTAATATAAAAGTTTTATCTTTTAGTTTTTCGTTTAGAGTCGCTATTGTCTTCTTGTGGGCTATATTGTAGCATACTATGGGGCATGTTTATTTCGTTGTGTTGGACGGTTTACATTTCTTTGTATTTGCATTGTTTCAGAATTTTCGCTGGAAATTGAAGAAATTGAACTCATATGGTGGCTGAAGTGAAGTCTTTACTGTGTCAGTTCTTACGAACACGTGAGAGCAGGTTTTTAGGTCTTTAAATACGAAAAATTTGTCCTTCCTTGTTGTGTCAGGACGGTGGTGCAGGTCAAATCATGTCAAAATGTCTTTTTATTTGTATGATGAATTCGGACTGAGAATTTAACTTTTTTGGAATTTGAAGAAATTCTCCAGGTAAACGTATATTAGTACCGTATACCAGTTCAGCTGAAGTGGCGTTAAAGTCTTCACGGTAAGTGGTTCTTAAACCCAGTAATACCGATGGCAAAGATTTGGTCCATTGATTATTTCCCGAACACATAATGGCAGCTTTTAAGGTTCGATGCCATCTTTCAATAATGCCATTGGAAGCAGGATTGTAAGCTGTGGTGCGAGTACGTGTGAACCCTAGAATGTTAGATAATTCTGAAAAGAGTTCAGATTCAAACTGCGATCCGCGATCTGTAGTTATTGTTGACGGTACTCCATAACGGCAAATCCATTCTTTATAGATAACCATTGCGATGGTTTCACTTTTAATATCAGAAACGGGTATCGCTTCAGTCCAACGAGTATACCGATCGATTAATGTAACACAATATTTCAAATTTTGTGAAGGAGAGGTAGTGGACCTATGATGTCTAAATGTATTTTGTCGAAACGATTTTCGACTGAAGGGTAATTACCAGTCGGACTTCTGACGTGTCGAGATATTTTAGTTTTTTGACAGGCCATACAAGATTTGGCCCAACAGCCGACTTCTCTTTTTATGTCTGTCCAAACGAAATTTTTTACGATTGCCTTAACAATAGATCGAATGCTTGGATGAGACAATTTATGAACGCTGTCGAACACAATTCGCCGAAAGTTTTTTGGGACGTAGGGTCTAGCGATTCCTGTAGATGTATCACAGAAAATTTTGATATCTGACCCGAACACCGGAAATAATTGAAATTTAAGTAAATTTTTTGCTTCTTTTAGTGATTGCAATTCTGAGTCCCCAATTTGAGCTTCTGCCATTTCAGAATAATTGATACTTTCACCAATTGACAATTGAGAAACCCTAGAAAGCGCGTCTGCAACCACGTTGTCTTTACCCGAAATGTGTTCAATATTAGTCGTGTATTGTGCTTTTAGGTCAAGGTGCCTACATTGACGCGGAGATGCCTTGTCTAAATTTTGTTGTAAAGCAAATGTGAGGGGTTTGTGATCTGTGTACAGGATGAAAATACGTCCCTCTAACCAATGTTTAAAATACTTTACTGCTGAGTAAGCTGCTAACAATTCGCAGTCATATGTACTGTAGCGTTTTTGAGTTCCTGTTAATTTCCTTGAGAAGAAATTAAGTGGTTGCCATACATTTGAAACTTGTTGCTGTAAAACAGCCCCAATCGCAGTGTCAGATGCATCAACCATAATCGCGAGTATGGCGTTTGGTGAAGGGTATGCAAGATTTTCTACTTCGCATAACCGCGTCTTGCTCAACTCGAATTGTTGCTTTGATTCATCTGTCCAGTTGATTTTTCGTTTATCGTTTTTTTTACTACCTTTAAGGAAGTCGTTGAGTAACGCTTGTTCTGCGGCTGCGTGTGGCATATAAATTCTATAAAAATTTATCATCCCTAAATATCGACGTAAATCTTTAACGAGCTCTGGCAACTTGAAACTAGCAATAGCTTCGACTTTACATTTAGCAAGTTTTATTCCGAGCGCTGAAATGTCGTGTCCCAGAAAGGTGATATTCGGAACTGCAAAGATACACTTATTGGCATTTATTACGAGACCTGCGTCCTTAAGTCGTTTGAAGACAGCTTCTAAATGTTTGACATGCTCTGCCCTGTTCCTAGAGGCGATCAAAATATCTTCGATATGGGGATAACAAAAGTTTAAACCACGTAGGACTGAATGCATGAAACGTTGAAACGTTTGCGCAGCGTTGCGCAAACCGAAAGTCATACGAGTGAATTCATATAGCCCGAAAGGTGTGCAAATCGCTGTCTTGGGGATATCCTCTTCACTAATTGGTATTTGATGATATGATCTAACCAAATCAAGTGATGTGAATACAGTACAGTTATCGAGTTGCTGTGTGAAATCGGTTATGTAAGGAATTGGGTAACGATCAGTTTTTGTAACGAAGTTAAGACCACGGTAATCTCCACATGGTCTCCAATCACCATTTTTTTTCTTTACTAGATGCAATGGTCTAGACCAGTGCTCCGCAACCTTTATTCACATACGGCACACTAATTTTTTTCTGAAAATCTGAGGCACACCACAATAGAAAATATAAAAAAAATCTATATAAAAAATTTATAATGAAATTACATTTATTTTTTTACGTAAACATTATAAAATGGTTACAAAACTAATACTAAATAACTAATGTGATACCTGGGCTTGTTTCAGTGAACATAAATATTTTATATTTGGCTCTATACTTGACAGTGCGACCCGCAGTTCCTGATCAAGGCCCCTTAAACATGATCGCTTATCATTTTTTATCAGAACTAGAGTTGAAAAACTTAATTCACATAGAAATGTTGTAGAAAATGGAAGAAGAACTGCAATAGCCGGTCAGAAATCTTCGGATATTCCTCCTTAGCTGAAATCCAGAAAACATCTAATGGAACTTCTTTAAATTTCCTTGTAAAACCGTCTGCCATAGTTCGAGTTTTTTTTTGAACCCGTTTAATTTATCTAAGCACGTCAATAAATTTTCACTCTTGCATTGCATTTTTCTATTGAGTTCGTTCAGATGTTCGAAAATATCTGCCATATAAGCAAGTTTGACCACCCAATCATTATTTTCCAGGCGATGGTATAGTTTGGGCATATTTTGATTTAATAGAAACTGACTAACTTCGCATCGTAGCTCAAATAATCTGGCCAAGACTTTTCTTCGTGACAGCCAGCGTACTTCGGTGTAATATAATAAAGATTGATATTCTGATCCCATTTCTGTGCAGAGTATTTCAAAAATTCGCGAATTCAATGCCCGGCCTTTGATGATGTTGATGATTTTGACACATTCTTTTAACGTTAGTATGAGTTCTTCTGGTAGGTTTCGGGCCATTAACGCTTCTCTATGTCTCTATGTCTCTAGCAGTGCGTAATTTCAATTGACGGATTCTGTCGTTTCACGCTCGAGATAAAACCCTTTTTATCGCCTATCATAGCTGCACCGCCATCCGTGCAAAGACTAGTACAGTTACTCCATTGAATGCCATGAGTTCGGAAAAAATCATTAGTTGCTCGGTAAATTTCTTCGCCTGTAGTTCTCCCTGGAATTTCTTTGCAAAATAAGTAGTGCTCTCTTATGGAATCCTTATCAACGAAACGTACAATAGTTATCAATTGTGCTTTGTTTTTAATATCTGTTGATTCATAGATTTGAAGAGAAAATTTCCCGGTTTTTTTCAATTTTATAATAAGTGCCTCCAGAATATCACACGACATACTTGTATGTCTTTTAACAGTTTCAGCGGATAATGAAACTTTATTCACCTGCGTAACTTCATCAGGTCCAAGCATAATTCGAACAATTTCCATACATGCTGGTTTAACAAGTGTTTGAAAAAACCGCATACTGTTTTTTCTAACGTGCAATTAACTTTGCAACATGATAACTAGCTTCTAATGCTTTGTCAGAAACTGTGACATAAGATTTCATTAATTGCTTTTGTTTTATGTTTTGATTTAAAAGCCGTTGAAAATAGTTCTTATCTTTTTTTACAAAACTAGAATGTTTTGAATTTAAATGGCGAATCAATTTACTTGGTACCATTGCATCGTTTGAAACCTGTTCTCTAGAAACTACACATTCTAGTTTCGGCGCTGTTTCTTCACCACACCACACCACGTAAATCCATATTGTATGTACTCTTCGTTGTACCGCCTAATCAAAATCTTCGGTTTTTTTTTATAACACTGCTTGTGCTGAGTTCATCATAATTTGTCGATGATGTCAAACGTTCTCTCCGCAAAAATTTGTCCATATTTGAAATGATTTACAAAAATAACACAACTTCTTTTAACATCAAATAATAAATTTTGCTATCACAAAAACCACAAAATTTTATAAGCAATATTCATCTGCTATAATTGTTTTGCTTAGAGTTATTCTGACTAAATGTAAACAAGCATCGTATGTTTGGTAAAAAACCATTCTTTTCGCTGGAATTTTGTTAAGCACTGCGTACCTATTGTTTTCATGTTTTATCTCTATCGTGTGTATTTATAGACAGTGTATATATAAATACACACGATAGAGAGTGTATATTATACACTGTTCTATTAGACAGAGTGAATATATGCACTAATGTTAGTAAAATATTCTTTTTTCTTTTGTTTGCATTTTCATTCATATTTTTTGGCAATGCTGACATGGAAGTTGGGATATTTTTCTACTTATTCTAGTTCTTCTAGGGTTTTATCAATCGCGGCACACCTAATATCGTCCCACGGCACACCAGTGTGCCGCGGCACACCGGTTGCGGAGCACTGGTCTAGACCATACGTGGGCAAAAGCCGGCCCGCGGGCCGTATACGGCCCTCCATCATAAATCATCCGGCCCGCGAGCGCGTGGTTAAATTAAATAATTTCATACATAGTATGTTAAAATGTACTGTAACCTTCTTTGGTTTGTGTAAGAAATATATTTGCATAATATATGAAATTATAGCTAGCTATACATATTTTACTTTTGTGTTTGATTTTTAAAATTTTTTTTTTATATTTACTTATTTACTGTTAAAAAAAGTCTTTTCTTACATTCACAGCGATCATAGTATAATAATTTATAAGACATTGGTTTTTTTGCAAAGAACTAAGTATGTATTCATATCTATTTTCTTAGAAGCAGTGGCCTAAGTAAATAGAGATGAGGTCATAGTAAGTAGGAAGAAAGTTGATAGAGTTTTTTCTAATGCACATGCACAGTTTTAGTTCAGTTCTAAGTTCTATCAGACGAGATACTGATTTCTGCAAATAAAAAATATAATAGAAATAGAGGAAGAAAAAATTGGTTATTACTCAAAATTTTGATTTTTAGAAGAAAGATTTGATAAGAACATTTTTGAATTGCTTTAGAAAAATTATATATTATTTTATACTCATTACTGTTTAAATAACATAAATAACCCAGGACTTCAAACAGAAATGCAAAAGAAAAGGAAGATTGATGCTGAGTGTCGAATTTTTAAAGAACAATGGACATCACAATATCTTTTTACTAAAATTGACAGCAAGGCCGTTTGTTTAGTTTGCAAAGAAACTGTGTCCGTTTTCAAGGAATATAATTTAAGTAGACATTTTTCAACAAAACATGCAGAGAAATATAATAAATTTTCAACAAGTGCTAAGATTGTCAAATCTATTGAATTAACCAATTAATTGGAAAACCAATAACAATTTTTTACTCGTTAATCTGAATCGGATATTGCAATAACCAAGGCTAGTTATGTAATTACACATAAGATTGCAAAATTACTATATTTTGCCGTTTCAAGAAGGTGAGTTTTTAAAAGATTGTATGGTGGAAACTGCAAGTATTCTCTGTCCAGATAAGAAAAAACTTTTTGAAAATATTTCGCTGTCACGAAGGACTATAGTAAGACGTATTAAGGATATTTCCGAAAGTTTATTATCCCAATTAAAAGCAAGAGCTTCATCTTTTACATATTTTTCATTAGCACTAGATAACAGTTGTGACATCAAAGACACTGAACAGTTAGCGATATTTGTTCGCGGTATTAATAACCAATTTGAAATTATAGAGGAGCTTGCAACCTTACCATCCATGAAAGGAACTGTGTCTGGTGAGGATTTAATTACAGAAGTTAACAATTGCCTTAATAAAATACGTTTAACTTGGGAAAAAGCTGTTAGTGTTACCACAGATGGATGTCCAAACTTAACTGGAAAAAAAGTTGGTTTATTGAGAAGGATAAATGAACAAGTTAAAATTGAATATCCTAATTTAGAAATATATTTTTTTCATTGCATTCTCCATCAGGAGGTTCTCTGTAAGAGCGTCCTTAAACTTAATAACGTTGTTAGTGTTGTAACTAAAATTGTTAATTTTATTCGTGGTCGTGCTTTGAATCACCGTGAATTCGTATCGCTAATGGAAGATATAGAATCTGAGCATACGGATATTCCGTATCACACACCTGTAAGCTGAGTTTAGCTAGAGTGCTGCAAAGAGTATGAATATTAAAAGATGAAATAATTCTTTATTTAGAAATAAAGGATATGCAAAATTTTCCCGAATTAAAAAATGAGCAATGGAAATCAAATTACAACTAATTGCGATTTTCAAAACTATAATACTTCAATATCTGATTTACAAACCGAGTTTTCACGTCGTTTTCAAAACTTTAAAAAAATTTTTTCATTTGATGTTGAAAAAGCACCTGGAGAAATCCAATTACAGTTGATTGACTTGCAATGTGATCTACTCTTGAAAGAAAATTTTAGAACAATGAGTCTGATAAAATTTTATGCCTCATTGGATAATAAAAAATTTGCAGAAATGAGTAACCTAGCAAAAAAAGTTTTTATAATGTTTGGTTCCACATATGTTTGCAAAACAATGTTCTCCAGAATGAGATTTAGCAAATCCCAGCATCGCTCTGTAATAACAGACGAAAATCTGCAAGCGGTGTTAAGAATTGCTACAAGTGAATTCTGTCCAGATTTCGATAAATTCACATCATTAATATATAATAATTTTTTTCTATTGTTATTTTGGAATTTATTTTCTTTTTTTTATTTTGTTCTGAATTTGTTTTTGACTGAATTTATTTTATTTTATTTTAATAAACTTTCGTTTTTATATACTGGTAATAGTTCTTTCTTTTCGTATATTGTATACGGCCCTTGAAAAAATATTTTAACCTAAACTGGCCCTTTATCAAAAGTATTTGCCCACCTCTGGTCTAGACCAATCACTGCACGACGGATGACAAATGCCTTGTTCCAACATATTAAAAAATTCTTTTTTCGCAATAGCAGATTTTTCGCGATTTAATCTTCTAACTCGAGCAGCACATGGAGGTCCAGAGGTTATTATAGAATGAGTAACCTTGTGTTTTATTTTATTTAATGTGGACCTTCAATGCTAATATCTCTGTATTTTTTAAATAAGCTGAATATTTCTGGAGGACAAGAATCAGCGGAAATTGTCGTGAGTGAACATGAAGGTCCATTCATAATATTGGTAACCATTTCTAAATTTGTAAGGGGATCCATAAGTTTTTTCCTTTTTAAGTCTATCAGTAGACCGAAATGATTTATGAAATCCGCTCCAAGAATTGGTTTTTCAACGTTTGCGATTGTGAAACGCCATTGAACTTTATTGATTTGACAGTAAATAACAATTTCAATTGAGGTATTTATATTTAAATTCTAATTATATAAATTTGTTGATTAATATAATAAAATATAAAAAAATATAGAAATTTCAAAGTTTTGTGAATACTTTTTTTAATAAATTTTTGGTATGTAAATAAAGTTTCGAGTAATTTAAAAAAGAAAAATAAAAGAATAAAATTACCCTGGTTCGCAAATACTTAATCGGTTGACACAGTTGTTAAGGGGAAACTCAGGATAAACTAGTTGAAAATTTGGGGTATCATTGATGACTTCAAATCTCCGTTTGTGGCTGTTGGTCAGAACCTTTTCTTTGGGCTCTTTTTAAATATAAATTGTATGATTCAGCTGAAATGCAAAATAGTACCCGGTGCAGCCTCACACCGGCAATTATGGCTTGGTACGCACTATTTTGCAATAATCTTGACTCGAATTTTCGTTTAGAATTTTCTGGAATTTTTCTTTCGGTTTGTTTTTGAAAAATATTTTAAAATATCACCACCGTTGCGTGTTCAGATCACGTCGGGGTCACCAATTGTAGGATTATGGTAAATGGGATAGTTTTAAATTAATTCATCCAAATATTTATTTGACTACATAAATTTTTCTTTTTATTAATTAGTATTTGATTATTATTAAACTTTTTATTAATTATAATAAATTAATTAGGTTTATTTAAAAAGATTAAATTATTTTATTTTTAACAATTTCTGGTAATAAATTATTATTTTTTATATTTTTAAATTTATGTTGCCTTTAGGCATCAAGAAAATTCCAAAGACTGAAATCTAGAAAATTTTCTTTTGTTTTTTCGAATTAAAAATTTTCACAAAATTTTTATCCAAGTAACCGAAAGAAAATTATTATTTGGCAAAGTGGAAAATTAAACAATGTTGCCAGATACAACTACGACAGCCTGGAAAGTTTCGTTAGAAACTTGCAAGTCGCCACAAGCCTCCATCACAAAACCTAGTGGATTCTTTAGACGTAGACGATCTTTCTACTGGTAGTAATAATGTAGACGTGGGCAACGCATCGCAAACAGAAGAATATTACAGGGCTCCAGCAGCAAAAAGGATCAAGAAGTGTACAGTTCAATCAAAGCTTAGTGAGTATTGGAAAGAAGACAGGAAGGAACAAGTTCGACATGAAGAAAGACTAAAACTTGAGCAAGAAAGAAATGAAATTGAAAAACGAAAGATTGAAGTCATGGGTGACATTACAAACTTGCTAATGCAATTAATGGAGCAATAAACAACTTGGGATTTGTGAATTATTTTTTTTTAAATACTGAATTATCTTGAATTTAATTTATTTTATTTTTGTTAACTAATTAATATTTTTTGATATTAAAATAGTTTTTATAAAATTTCGTTTTTCTTTACCATTTCGATTTTCTCTTCCAGTTTCAGCCGTTTCATTCGCATATATTTTATCTCCTTCATCCAACCGAGATGATTCTTCATAATCAGATTCTGAAAATTCCGACAGACTCTTATCGTCTATTATTAGGTTGTGGAAAACTACCGCTGCTATCACTAAGTATTGGGCAGAAATTAATACTTTGAAAAATACACAATTCAATTAAAATCTTTTCTGTAATAGTAGGGAATGAAAGCCTTTTCTATTATAATAGCTGGCCACATCGATAATTTGGGCTGGAATAGGAATATGCGTACCATCCACGCAACCCACAATATCTGGAAAACTTTTGTCGCCTCTAAGACAATTAAATTTTTGTGCTTTTTGTCACAATTCCTCATTACTTTCTGGCCATTTTATATATTTATGTGTTATTAAATAAATGGCTTTACATATTTTTAAAACTGTAGCATGGGCACCACCTCTTGACACGTCGAAACGGTCTGAAATAGCACGATAATTGTCCTTCGTTACTAATGTCCACAAAGTCAACAACAGTGCTTTTTTTAATGGAACTGTGGGACGTTTCTTTCCTGAATATTTCCCTTTCTAGTATCTACAATAATACAAATTAAATATCTTGTACCATATATACCATGTACCATATATATTATTAAATACTTACCTGAAAAACCTGTCTATTAATCCGAAAATGGCTTGAAATGTTTTATCGTCATATTTTTTTACTGTTTCAAAAAATTTGGGTGTTTTATGAATGAAAGATGGAGATCGAGGTTTAATAATCTTTCTTCTTCTCTTTTTCCTTTTCTTTGATACTAGGATCGTACAATTCCCCGCTTTTTTCGTTCGTTAAAATGGTATTTAATACCACGCTTACAATTTTACTATTTAAGAACAATTTTATTAATTTGCCACAATTGCCTAGCTGTCATTAACGAGCTGTCAATTTCCCTGCAGTCAATCATTCAAAAATTCATTAAAAGCAGTCAACTTTGTCTGCAAATGACGTCAATTGACTGTATCTTGTTTTGCAGGCGACCGAATTCTTGAATCTGCCCTATGCCTACAACGTCTATCAATCGCAGTGCTGTAACGTTTATTTCTACCACAAAAATACAACTAGTTTTGATATAGAGCTCTTAATATTTCGAATTATTTTGCACCATAAAGTTCATATCAATAGGCTGGAATCCGTTCAACGTAGATTTTTAGGATTCGCGTTGCGCTACCTTCCCTAGGATGACCCTTTTTTGTTGCCTCCTTACAATGATGGGCTAAAATTATTCACCTTTTATTTGTGTTGGTTAAGGGGTGGGTGTATTTTTTACTAACCTTCTTCGTATACTAATGTCTTCCCTCTCCCTCCTTCCCAACACTAATGATGATAATATCACTTTATACTACATTCCATGCTTCGTTTAATCGTTGTCTTATGAGTGATAATATGTGATGCTCTTAGCGCACATCTGAAGTGTTTTAAAGAATTCATCGAATCCTCTTGCGCCACCAGAATCAAGATAAACATGTTTATTTCGAATGTTTTTTTTAATTGAGCTGTCGCTTCAAATTCATCAATATGCGGAGATATTGACGACGATATCTCCTTACGGAATGCCGAAAAGCAACAAGCGACGAGCGACAATCTTCTATCACTATACAGAATGCCTACCCAGCTTTACACCATTAATGGAATTCTGCAGAGACCGAAACCAATGGTAGTCGGACGGAACAAGGTCCGGACTATACGATGGATGCATCAAAACTTCCTAGCCAAGCTCTCTCAATTTTTGCCTAGTCATTAAAGATGTGTGTGATCTGATATTGTCGTGATGGTAGATGACGCCTTTCCTATTGATCAATTGCGTGCTTTAATCGCATTAGTTTTTTAGAGTAGACTGAAAACAATCGTCCGGCCAGGTTAGAGGAGTTCATTATGCATGATTCCCTTCCAATCCCACCAAACACAAAGCATTACCTTACGTGGCGTTAATTCCGGCTTTGTCCCCGTTTGTGCAGCTTTATTCTTTTTGGACCAAGATCTTTTTCGCACATTATTGTCGTATGTGATCCACTTTTCATCACCCGTGATCAATCTTTTCGAAAAGGCTCGATTTTGTTTCATTTCAGCAGCGATTCGCAGATGGAAATTCGGTTCATTAAATTTTTCACTGTTAATTCATGTGGAACCCAAATGTCGAGCTTCTTTTTATATCCAGCCTTATACAATTGGTTGAAAACTGTTTTTTGAGCAAACTCTAGTTCCTCATAAGTTATGTCATAAGTTGAAATATGCCGGTCTTCCTCAATTTTTTAGAGAATTTCATCGTCTTTTTCATCGCGTCGCATCTTTAACATAGAAATTTCCAGAGCGGAAACGAGCAAACCATTTATTTGCTGCAGATTTTGATAGAGCACCTTCACCATAAACACTACAAATTTGTTCACAAGCTTGCGAAGCTTTATCGCCTTGGTCGAAGTGATATTGTAATATACAACGAATTTTTCAGAATTTTGGTTCATTTTCAAAACCCAATTACCGCAATTACTTCTGACTGATTTTCAAAATTTTTTTTTTTTAAATATTTTATGAAATGGTACTTTTTTAATCGCGCTATAATATAACTTGATAAGGTTAGAACTACTAAAGTTATGCGACTCTAAAGCCACCTATTGGAAAAAAAACCCGTGAACTTCATCTAATATATCGTTTCTCATGACCGATAGCGAAAAGTTTCAGGTGAAATCATTTTCTCGAGTGATGGGTTGTGTTGATGGCACACATATTCAAATAAATCGTCCATTTCAACGTACCATTTGAAATGAATTTCATTGACGAAAACCATTGTAATGAGCCGAACTCATTACCATTCTTTATGTACAGTCTGTAAAAATTAAAGAGAAACCAAAAGTTTCAAAATCGAAATTTAATTCCATTTAATTTTTAAAACAATAAATCATACGATTTATTGAATTTCACAAAAAAACCACACCGGAAACTTAATTTACTTTTAAATTTCTCGCGATTAAAAAAAAGCATATTCAATTGATTTCAAAAGGTAATGCAAAATATGATGCGTTAGCATAATTTTAAATGCATTACCTTATTACCTTGAAAACAAAATATATAAATTATAATTCGATTTTTTTCTGTGAAAGTGCGAATTCGGCAATTTTTATAATTAATTAAGCTAAAAGAATAAAATGAAAAATTGTTTTAAAGTCAGTCGATCAGAAGCGTTAAAGAAAATAAGTGATCACCAAAATTTAAAAAAGAAAAACTAATTCATATATTTTTAATACATTAAGGCATAATAAATAAATGATCCAACAAATAATAAACTAAATCAAATAAGTGATCGCAAAGATTTTAAAAAGAAAAAACTAATTAAAATATTTTCATTAAATTAAGGCATAATAAATAAATTGTTTCAACGAAAAGAAAATAAATTGAATTCAAAATAAAATAAAAAGACAATACTATTTGTTTTAGGGCTGGTGATCTTCTATTAAAGCACTCCCAGTTCTTGTAGGAAGGGGTGCTACATAAATTTTGGTGGCAGCGGTCTAAATTTTGGTGGCGGTTAAAAATTTAATAGAAAAAAAAAATTAATAAGAAGTTTCAAGTTTAATCAGTGATTGATAGTTAAAAATAAAAAATTCCTCAGCCAGGCGGTCAGAGGAATTATTAAAAAATAACAAATCTACAGGAACAGGCGGATTGGCAGAAAATATAACGACAGGAAAATCTACAGGAACAGGCGGATTGGCAGAAAATATAACGACCGACAGGCAAATCTACAGGAATAGGCGGATTGGCGGAGTTTTTTTTCTGGAAGAATGGCATAAGTTTGTTTTAAATACATGTATACAAAATATAGTATATAAATTTTTATTGATAAATCAAATTAAATAAATACGTTACTATCGGTATTTTGTTCGTTGTTCGTTACAATACAATTTAATTATCGAATTTGTTTTTTTGTATGATTCTCCACCATATTTTTGTTAAGTGCTTACCGAATTCGTGTCTCAGGTTAAATTGAATTGTTATAGTCATTTATCTGAAGAAATAATTATATAAATAATTTTTGTTTGTGGTTATATTTAATATAAAATAAAAATTGTGCAAACGCGAAGTCAAGTTGCGTCTATAAAAATGACGGAAGAGACTACTACGGGATCTGCTCCCCCAGTATTACGAATATCAATTTCCGATGCATTAAGTATGATACCTAGTTTCGACGGGAACTCAGATGATATTCATAGATTTATATCATGCTGCGACGTTGTATTTTCAACCATAAAAACCCCAGCTGATGAAAATATCTATTTAAATTTATTAAAAACAAAGATTACTGGAGCAGCATACAACGTTTTCAAGTATATAAATATAAAAAGCTGAGGACAACTAAAAAGTGAACTAGAGGAACGTTTTAAAGAAGAAAAATCACGAAGTGCAATTCAAAGTGAGTTAAGTCGTTTAAAGCAAAACAATGGCGAAACAGTTTCGGATTTTACGACAAAAATAATAAGGTTATTTTCTGATTTAAACAGACTTCTAAATCTAGACGTAACTGAAGAACAAACAAGAGCATTTTTAAGAGCAGAACACGAAAGGAATGCTATACGCGTTTTAGGGGATGGTCTCAAATCGGAATAGCTTAGAACAATAGCCAAAGCAAAAAAGATTTAAAAAATTTGGTTAAATATATCAACGAACATGCAGCGAGAATTGAAGATAAAAAGGAAAGAAGTGGTATAAACCACCATTAGTTTGTGAGAAATGTGGAAAACGAGGTCACACTAAGGAAATGTGTTTCCAAAATATGTTTTTACCAAATTTTCCACCAAACCATTTCAAAAGGCAAGAACATCGCATTGTATGCAATTATTGTAATAAACTAAATCATACATACAACGAATACAGATTTAGAAAATACCAAGAACAACAGAACAACCGATACCCAAATCAAAATAACAACAATAATCGCAACGCAAATACCAACAATTATAATAATCAACATAATGATCGATACTATGGTTCACGGAGAGATATAGACAACAAAAGTTTTCTAAGTAATAAACAAGTTAGATTTTCAACACGAAATGAATCATGATTTTATCACCTCTGTGGGCACCACAGTCGGAATAATTAGCGTAGAACATCAGTATGGAGTAACTAAGCTCAAACATCCGTTTCATTTAATAGAAAATAATATGTTGCCCTACAATGGTATATTAGGAAATGATTTTCTGAAGAATAATTGTTGCAAAATAAATTACGAAGAGCAAATTTTAGAGGTACCCTTAAAAAATGAAGTAAAAGTACTACAAAGTAGCGGAAGTACAAGTAAAATCGAGAAAAACGGATCTATTAACAATATTGAACATGAAAATATTACGGAAAATAAAAAAGGAATAAAGAAAAATAAAATAAATAAAATAAGTACTTTCGAAAGGAAAGAAAAAAATGAAAAAATGGTAGAAAAAATAGATAAAAGTTACAATGATGCGAAAGATGAAAATAAAAGCAAGCAAATAGAAAAGGAAAAATTAAAAAATGCAGATAAAAAAATAAATAAGGAATATAAATACCAAAAGAATAGAATTGAGGAGATAATAAATATTGATGATATTGGAATAGAAACTAATAATAAAGAAAAAACTACAAGTTACGCAACATTCGGAAATTGCTGCATTAGGATTCCAGCTCGATCTGAAATGATAATAGAATTACCAGTATCTAATAAGAATGAGATGATCTGTTTGCATCAAGAAATTATGAAAGGAGTTTTTTTGGGAAATGCTATAACTCAACCAGAAAACAATCATGTAAAGGTACCGATCATTAACACAAATATGAATGATGTAGAATTTTATATAAACAATTTAAAAGTGCATTGGGAAGATTTAGATAGCCATAATTTAATTGAGACAGATTACAATAAAGATTCAATAAAAGGTAGACTGAAGAAAATAGCTCATCTAATAGACTTGCAACACTGTAACACAGAGGAATATAAATCCATTTTGGAAATATGTCAAAAGTATAATGAATTGTTTTTAGAGGGTGATCATCTGACTTTTACTAATGCAGTCACCCATAAAATTCCGACCTTACAAGATAAACCGCCAGTATATATCAAACCTTATCGACTACCAGAGTCGCAACGAGAAGAAATAAATAGACAAATTGATCAAATGTTAGAAGACGATATAATTAGACCTAGCAAAAGTCCATGGAATTCACCACTATTACTCGTCCCTAAGAAACCAGTCAGTGAGGGTAATAAAAAATGGAGAGTTGTAGTCGATTTTCGACGATTAAATGATTTAACTATTGGAGATGCCTACCCTCTACCCAATATAACAGATATATTGGATCAACTGGGAAAATCAAAATATTTTTCAACGCTCGATTTGGCGAATGGATTCCATCAAATAGAAATGGATTATAAGGACAAACCAAAGACAGCATTCAGCACACCATTTGGACATTTTGAATATAACCGTATGCCATTTGGGTTGAAAGGGGCACCTGCCACTTTTCAGAGACTTATGAACGCCGTATTAAGTGGCCTCCAAGGCTTATATTGCTTCGTATATTTGGATGATATAGTTACTTATAGATATGACTTAAAGGACCACAATAAGAAACTTATTGCTGTATTGGAACGTTTAAAAGAAAATAAATTCAAGTTACAACCCGATAAATGTAATTTTTTAAATAAAGAAATTGTTTACTTGGGTCATATTGTTAGTGAAAAGGAGTTCATCTCGATGCTTCTAAAATTAATACTGTTAAAACGTACCCTGAACCCGAGAAGGTAAAAGACATAAAATCGTTTCTAGGGTTTGTTGGTTACTATAGACGGTTCATTCCAAACTTTGCGAAATTAGCAAACCCCCTTACCAGACTCTTAAAGAAGGATACACCTTTCGTATGGGACGCGTTTTACGATGAATCTTTTAGAGAATTAAAACAAAAACTAATCCCAGCACTAATACTAGCATACTGTTAGATTAATAAAACACACATTTATACTTAGGCATACACACACACAAGCATTACATTCATTGTATCACTCATCTATGAATAAATCAGTCTGCGTTATTACTTCCATAGATAACGACGTGTTTCATTGCATAGCCTTTTCCTAAAAGGTTATGGGCTCAGACCACGTGTATTAAAATCGTTTAAATAAAATTAAAATCATCCGAAAAAATCAATACAAGTGTTATTTAATTCGTTTTAATTAAAACTGAGAAGGGCATTTGAAGACAGTGGTCTTATGAGAAAGATTGGTTTGATTCGTTCACTTGTTACTGCATAGCTTGAGCACTGTTCATCCGTAGAGGAATATGTAAATACAATTATGTCATCAGCACACAAATTGGCTGGAATTGGTTGCATATTGGACGATGAATGGATTGGGACTTTTTTATTAGCTGGTTTACCAGAACAATACAATGCTATGATAATGGCAATCGAAAGTTCTGGTTCAAAAATCACTGGTGACCTAATAAAAACAAAATTACTTCAAGACGTGAAATTAGATAACGCTCAAAGTGCATTTTTCACTAGAAATAAAAAAAATAACAAATTTAATAAAAAGGAAAAAGGCATTCGCTGTTATAATTGTAACAAGCATGGTCATGTTGCAAAAGATTGCAAACAAAAGAAAAATGGTGAAAAAAAGAATGAGACAACAACAGGTGGTTTCAGTGCAGTTTTCATGTCTGGAAATTTCAACGCAGAAGACTGGTACGTTGATTCTGATGCGTCAATACACATGACACTGAACGAAAATTTTCTATCGAACAAAAAGAAATCAAATGTCAAAGAAATTATAGTAGCGAACAATACTATACCATTTCAGTTTCAAAATGAGAATAGTAAACTTCAAAATGAGAATAGTAAACTTCAAAGTGGAATAGTAAACTTCAAAATGATAATAGTAAACTTCAATATGAGAATAGTAAACTTCAATATGAGAATAGTAGAAAGAGAGCTCTCAAGAAAGTTGCCAAGTACTTTTAACATCAGAAACGAATTATCCGTCAAAAAACAGAGAGTAAGAGCCTTAGAAAGCCTTATGCAAGAAGGTCTGCAGACAATTACACCAACAACATGTGCCAATTGCTTCGCAAGCATTCAAAGAAAATTCACTGCAGCTCTTAACTTAGTAAATATGCTATATTAATAAATTTAATTTAAAATATTTTGTATTAATATTAATTGTTTTAAATTAAATTAAAATAAAAAATCTCATATTGAAGTTTACTATTCTCATTTTGAAGTTTACTATTCTCATTTTGAAGTTTACTATTCTCATATTGAAGTTTACTATTCTCATTTTGAAGTTTACTATTCCACTTTGAAGTTTACTATTCTCATTTTGAAACTAAAAAGGTATAGATTGAAAGTCAAATGTGTTGGTGATTTAAATCTAAAAATTGATTACAGTGGTCTTAAAAGTAATATTTCAGTTAGAAATGTTTTGTGTATACCAGATTTAGCTACAAATCTTTTGAGTGCTAGTCAAATTGTAAACAGAAGAAACACAATTCAATTCAAAAAGTCTGGATGTCACATTTTTAATAGAAAAAAGGAATTAATTGCGACAGCTAGTTTAGAGAATAATGTTTACAAATTGAATGTAAACAAATGCAATGGATTCTTAGCGAAGAAGAATATTGATATTGTGACATGGCACAGGCGTTTAGGGCATATAAATTACGCTGATTTGAAATTAATGAAAACTAAAAATATAGTGAATGGCATGGATTTCAATACAAATAAAATTAGTATACAAAAATGTATTGAATGTCTCGCCGCAAAACAAACGAGATTACCATTCAAAAATATTGGCCAAAGAGCAACAGCGATTCTAGATTTAGTACATTCAGATTTGTGTGGACCAATGGAAACTTGTTCAATTGGTGGTAACAGGTATTTTTTTACATTAATTGATGATTACAGTAGACTGACCAGATATACTCTTTTGAGGTCAAAAATTTCCATACTCTCACTTTTCTATAAATTTTCAATAATATACTCTTTTATGCCAAAACCCTTTTTTGCCAAAATATTTTTAGTAAAATATTCAAAATAAAATATTTCCTGTCAATTTTTTTAATAGAAAATAAAATATCCCAAATCTACATGCAATTAACTACTACAATTAACCCAACCCTGAATACTATAGCAGCGTATGAAGTTGTAGTTGTTAAGTTGTAGTATTTAAGACAAAGTGTAACTATGATAAAGTCTGGAAAGCTCCTATCCTTACCGTACCGCCGTTTTTCAAATTTTGCCTGTTCTTTCTCAAACAATTTTCTATCCACTGCTGACATAGATAGAACTAAAAATTTTACGTATGGGTGAAAGAGACATCCCATTTCTCGCTTTTGGGTAATTTTAAAATGTAAACAATGAAACATAGGCAGAAATTCATATAAAAATGCACACATACCAGAAAAAAAAATTGGCGCATATTTTTTTTTCTGGTATGTATGTAAAATTTGTGCCCAAACTTAAGATTCCGGGATCAATTTACAAGATTCCATCTGATTTTTAAGAACATTTCATTCTCTCTCTTGCTGATGGATTTTGCCTATGAAAAATATATGTACTCCTGCGTATTCTTTCCCCTGTTTGCCACGTGCTTTTCCTGGCAACTTCGCTAGCTTTCTGGACTTTATTATTAATTACACTTTGATTTAAGAGGAAATTGAAAAAAAAAATGAACAAAATACACATTGCATTGAAGAGAAGATCAGTCAGCAGCAGCTAGTTTTATCATAAGGAAGTGCGATTATAAGAGGTAAAACGGAATAAAAATCGGCCCTTTTTTAAAAAATATAAATAAAACATTAATTCTAGGCCAATGTCGAAACGATTTAAAGAATATTTTACACAAGAATTTGGAACGGTGACACGTCATATTCAACCAGCAATTCAAATGTTATTTTTGTTTTCTAATTAATGTTTTAATTTTATATATTTTTTATTTTTTGTGACTCAATTTTTTTTCTTTTTTTACTTTCCCGATAAACGAATGTTTATAGGAAAGTACTATAATCGTGCGAAAACCTAACTTTTGATCTAGAAGGGCTAGGAAGATGAAAATAAGTGCAAAATCCGTTTCGTCAAAAATAAATAGCCCCATGTCCGTCCGTCCGTCCGTCCGCTTTTTTAAATCGTTAATAAAATCTGAATGGATGATCCGATTTCCATGAAACTTTCACCATTTTGGTGTTGCATCAAATGCCACATGGTATTAGATTCGGGCGAAATTATTATTTGGCAACACTATTTGGTAACCCTTTTTTTGTCTAAAAACGACAAAATTTTGCCCGCAGACTAAACTGTTGGGCCAATTTCGATAAAATTTACACAGTTCATGTATTTTATCCTAACTGAGATCTGATTAGTTTTTGGGCCATATTAGGCTATGGCAACACTGTCTAAAAAAACATTTTGTCCAAATATAGTTTATTTTTGCACTTGTTGTAAAACAGAAACTGCTCGTCCAATTTTGATGAGATTTGCACAGTTTGTGTACTAAGATCGAAGTCAGAACATATTAACTTTTCAAGGGAATTTACATCTGAAAACACTAATGTGCAAAACTTTTTTAAAAAAATGTTGTGGTGGAAATATAGAAACTTCCCTAATTCGGTTAATAATACTCGGATTTTAATGAAACTTCCCGCGGTGGGGGGTTGTGGAGGGCTAAAAAAAAACTTCAATAATTCACTCAATAATAGGCAGATTTTCTTTAAACTTGGTGTGTACATTCTGGATAGGGCAAGTGAGAAGATAGAATGCGTCTCCCCTCGGTGGGGGTTGCGGGAGGGTGAAATAACAAAATTCTAATAATAATGAAATATAGAAACTTCCTTAATTCGGCCAATAATAGTCGGATTGTAATGAAACTTCGAACGTAGGTTTAGGATGGACCAACTGAAAAAATAAAATGTCTCCCCGCGGTGGGGGGTTGTGGAGGGCTAAAAAAGAAAAACTTCAATAATTCACTCAATAATAGGCAGATTTTCTTTAAACTTGGTGTGTACATTCTGGATAGGGCAAGTGAAAGATAAAACGCGTCTCCCCTCGGTGGGGGTTGCGGGAGAGTGATATAAAAAAACCTTAATAATTCGGTCAATAACCGGCGGATTTTAATGAAACTTGGAATGTACATTTGGGATGAGCAAACTGAAAAGATAAAATGTCTCCCCTCGATGGGGGGTTGTGGGGGGCTGAAATAGAAAAACTGCAAGAATTCACTCAATAATGGGCGAATTTTCTTAAAACTTGGTGTATACATTCCGGATAGGCCAACTGAAAAGATAGAATGCGACTCCCCTCTGTGGGGATTACGCTTAGATTAGGGAAAATATGGATAGGCCTTTCGCAGGGGAAATTGAAGCACTTTTGGAATTCACTTGCATTTTTTTGCTTATGTGTGCGGCGTAGTGGTGGCGTTAAAAACATGAATTCGGGGGGACAACATTGCAAATGGGCTAAAAGCTCATGCATTCTGTAACATCCGAATTGCAAAAAAATTGTTGCGTGTGATTGCTAAAAAAATCAAGTTTTCTTAAACATACAAAATTAAATTATTAAATAATAATTATAAACATGTATGTGCCTATATATTTCCTTTCCTGCGTAAACCAATAGCCGAAAGCCATTTCATACGTAGAGCCTCATTTTTTGGAAACTTTAAAACCAAAAAAAAGCATTTAAAACTGAAAATGCTGAATTTTCAAAAATTTCGACGAATTTTAAGAATTGCCCCCATTTTAACCAAAAATGACTGTCACTGGTAGATTTCGTTAAAATCGAAATAAAAAAAAAGTGGGATTTGACATTTCGGCGTGGATTAAAAAAAAACCAATTTTTTATTAATTTATGAATTAACATAATTTCTATTTGATTACGAAAAAGGAAATAAACACCATAAAAACTTTTTTTTATACGGCAATAATGAACATTAGCCCATTATAATAAAAAATAAGTCAAACTTAGTTGTGAAAGAAAATTCCAAGAATTTTTCGATGTTGTTTGTTATTACACCCAGAAATTAAACACTTCATATTGCAAATTTATTAACTTTGATTATTTAATTCAAAAGAATTTAGTTTGGAATCCGAAACGCACTAAAAATTATAAATTAAAAAAACGCAATTTTTTTCCCCTCCAAATTTGACAGTTCGGCGTTATAATAAATGCTTCAGACACAGATATCGTAAAATCGAGTTAATGCCTACGCTTGGGATTACGGGAATGCAAAATAAAAAAACCTTTATAATTCGGCCAATACTAGTGACATTTTCATGAAACTTGGAATGTACATTTAGAATAGGAGAACTGAATGAATATTTGATGACATTATCGGGAAAGCTCCATAGTGGTCTTGAAGATTTTTGGCACTGAAGTGATGGTGCATGTTCCAAAGCAGAAACGAAAAAAAAGGGATCCGAAAGGAATCCAAATGAAATTTCTTGGTTATTGTGATGAAACAAAAGGTTTCAGAGTCTACAATCCGAAAACCAAGATCATCGCCAAAAGTCGTGACGTTGTTTTTATTGAAAAAGATGAACAAAAAGAAATGGAAAATACGGTGCTTAAGAAATCTCCGAACGTTGTCTATCTGGATTCTTCTGTGGAAAGTCTTATTGAACTAATTGAAAAACCCGAAAGTGATAAAGATTTAGTTCGAAATCAAACGCCAACAGTCAATATTCAAGGAGATTCTGTGTTTGAAATATCTACTGATAATAATAAAGAAGATTCTGTTATTTACGTCGATAGTGACATAAGTCATGAAGTGGGGGCTTCAAACGATCCAGATTATGTTCCAACACAAAGAATTGAAGTGAATGAATTTGATGAAATTCGAAGATCAAATCGATTACAAGAACAACAAAATTCGAATTTTTTTGCTTTTCTTGCTGAATACAAAGAAAACAACGATCCTTTATTTATTGTAAGTGTTGATATAGCGATAAAATTATTTTATTTTGCCGCTTAAGTTTGTTTTATTAGCGCAGCCTCACGCTAATTAAGTTGAAGAAAAAGGCTTTGTTGGGTTTCAAAATTAAACTGAATTTATTTGACAAAAATTCTGGAATTTATACAATTTAAATGCTGAGTATACAAAATTCTTATATTCTAAATGTGGGAATCGTACATTTATAAAAATTATCCAAATATCAAATTTAATTAAATATAAAAGTTTAATTTGATATTTGGATATATGGAATTGAAATCGGAGTATTTTATTTTGAACAATATGAGTTTTTTATGCAAAAAATATTATTGTGGGAATTTTATCATAGAAAAATTTACGCGTTGCACAAAATAAGTCTGGGAAATATCTGTTAGTTTTTTACGACAAAAAACCAAATATTTGATATAACTTAACATTCTCCCCCGCCTTGAAAATTGCCGTTTCAAGATATACTTATAGAGTCAAGTTGAAAATCCGTTTGTCGAGGTGGCCGTTGAGGTGGATGCTGTTTTCTGGTACATTTCTTTATAATTATGGTCAAAACACATGATGCTATGAGAAGAGAAATTAATAAGGAGGAATAGCTGATTGAGAAATGATGAATGTCCGTGGAGTCAATGTCTTCTGGAAGTATTTCTTGATTTTTTATAACTCTTATGGCGTCCTTTAAGTTTTGAATTTCCTTTGTGTTGTTTTTGGAAAGATAGGTGTTGCTGCCCATTCTGATTTCTTGGTTCTCTAGATGCTTCTCGATGTTGAAAGCAGTAATGTTCATCGAGGGTAGAAATGAGTTCCTGATTTCATTCGTATGAAAGTTATGAGAGCTGATCATGAGTGAATCTTGCTTGATGACGCAATTGGTGTTAAACTTCAGCAATCCTTGTTCGATGTGTGCTTGCACCACATACAATGTATAAAATGTATTCGTGATCAAACGAGTATATCCAGTGATTTGGATTATGCAACTGGATCCAAATTTTGGATGGGACTGTGGTTTCAATTGCACAGCTAGCAGGAAGTGTTTGCTGATGGTTGAATAGACTCAGTTCACATTGATCTTGTCCTGCTTCTTTGTTATGAATAGCATGTTTCTGTTTGCATAAATACCTTTGTTTTTGACTAATTATACAAGCAGACAGCTCGTCGTCAGACATTGAGAAGTGTTGGTCTCGATGAAGGTTTACCACTATGTATTCAGCATTCGGTTTAATTAGGATCAGTTTACCTTCCACAACTGTAGGTATGGGAATGACCTTGAATATTTCATATACTTCCTTAGCTGGAAGTGGAATATTTATGCTAAAGATTATGGATTTAGATGTTACTCTGGTCCTTGCAGACATTAAATGATATAATTCTAGTAGATCTTGATGATCGAATTGTCCAGGTATCGTTAAAGTTGCTGGCAGATTTTCCCTTATTACATTTAGTTGTTGCCGAAGTTGTTCAGTGGTGAGTAGTAAGGGATTTAGTTTTCCATTATGAGTGTCTGTTACCACATCTATTAAGGCAGATTGAATTCCTTGGTAGCTGACTATAATCAGTGTTGCATGAATTGATAGTGAATTAAACAATTGTACTGTTTTTTCGTCGTTTAGTTGGTTACTTATGTTTTTAATACTTGTATTTAAAAAAAGCTCGGTTATGTAGTCGGTAATAACTAAAAACTGCTTGTCTATATGTTCTTCGTCCTTTTTGATGATATTTGTTGTTGAGTCGATGATGGATGTTTGGTTTTTTATGAGTTCGAGTAGATGCCCTTCATTTGTTTTAACCTTTTGTATAGTTTCAGAGAGTTGAGTGGCATATTCTTGATCTAAAATTCCGAATAATTTATTGGAAATAGTCCCAATGATGTCGAATGGCGATCGTTTGGATCTTGACGCTAGACTACCACTATTCCCTTTGACAAGGATCTCGTTATTATTCTCGATTGTTTTAAGTTGATGCTCAAGCTGTGATAATATGATCAAAATTCCTTGTAGTCTGTCATTACGTTACATAATTTGTCTAATTTATGCATACAGTCATGAAGACCAATTAATTCCTTCCAATAGTTTTCCATGTCGTAATACACGATGAGTTTCCATTCATCTGTGACCATATTTACTTGTCCTATACCTTCAAAGTATATTCCTGGATGTGTATGAAACGGAATGATTTCTACTGATTGGTTCAACAGACTGCTGAAAATGTGTGGTATGATGCTTGTCACTAACAGAAGTGTTAACAGTGGATTTAATTTGACTATTTTTTGTTGTTTTACTCTATGATATCGGCTGGCAGTGATTTTGTCTTGAGTATTTGACTGGTTTTCATGAGTTCGTTTTAAATGGTTTGTTTCTGATTGACTGTCAAGCCATGCTGAACTTATTGGTAAAAATCTTCCTTGCATAGGATGCCGTGGTTTCTTTAAAGGTACTTTTATAAATCCATTCGACGTTATATTTTTTGATGGCAATGAATATTTCTTCTCTTTTAAACAGACTAGATGTGTTGATGAAGACTGTGGGATCTCTTTGCTGTTTGTGATTTCACCTTGCTCCAGTATTGGATTATCATCTTCTGATGGTAAAGGACATACCTTATGAATTGCTCTTCTTAGGATTCCAGATGTAGTTCTAACATCAACTACTCTTATTAATCTATCACTACCTGGATGAGCTTCTATGATTCTTGCCATTTGCCATTTTAATGGTGGTAAATTTTCATCCCTTATGATGACCAAAGTTCCTGGTTTAAGTTGTTTGACTTCTTGCTTCCACTTGGTTCTAGTTTGCAATTGTTGTAGATATTCGTTGGACCAGCGCTTCCAGAATTCTTGGTGGATAGTTCTTACTAGTTGCCATCGTGATAAGATAGTTGCATTGTTTGGTTTGGCTTGTGGGTCCAAGATTGTAGTTAACGGTTCTCCAATTAAGAAATGACCCGGTGTAAGAGCTTGGACATCGTTTGGGTTTGTTGACATTGGTGTTAAAGGTCGTGAATTTAAAATCGCTTCGATTTCAGTAACCACTGTGTTAAGCTCTTCGAATGTTAGTGAGGCCCCTAAAAGTACTCGTCTCAAATGATGTTTGGCTGATTTTACAGCTGCTTCCCAGAGCCCACCAAAATGGGGTGAGCGGGGCGGTATGAAACACCATTCGATGTGTTCATCTGCGCAGTGATTGTTGATCACCGTGTGATGTTCTTTACTTGAAAATAATTCGTGTAACTCTTGTAGTTCATTTCGTGCACCTACGAAATTGGTTGCATTATCGCAAAAGATTTTTGCTGGTCTACCTCGTCTTCCGATAAAACGCTTAAGCGCACCTATAAAGGCGGAGGTTGTCAGATCGGAGACAACTTCTAGATGGGTAGCCTTCGTAGTGAAGCATACAAAAACTGCGATATATGCCTTTGTGGGTTTTTTCCCTCTAATTTTGTAGTGTATATGTATTGGACCACAAAAATCGATGCCCACATTTACGAATGGTCGTGCTGGTTGAATCCTTTCTGCTGGTAAACCTCCCATGAGTTGTGAAATAACCTTTGGTCGTGCTCTGGAACATATAATGCATTGATGAACTATCGAATGTGCTAAAATTTTCCCTCGTAGTGGCCAATATCTTTGTCTTGTTATGGCCAATAAAGCTTGCGGTCCTGCATGTAAATGTTGCAAGTGTAGTCGCTTCATTAAGAGTCTTGTAAAGAGATGAGAATATGGTAGAAGAACAGGATGCTTTGCTTCAAATGATAAATTACTAGCTTGAAGCCTACCACCTACTCGTATAAGACCTTGATCATCTAAGAAAGGGGTTAGCGTAGCCAATTTATTAGTTGGTTGGACATATTTCTCTTTTTGTAGTTGTTTTAACTCTACTCCAAATTCTTGTTGTTGCATTTCTTTTAGGATGAATATTAGGGCATCTTGAAGTTCGTTTGCAGTAGGAACCTTAGAGAGTCTTCTTTCGTGTTTCTGTAGTCTTATGTTTCGGGAGAAACGTAGAATAAAGGCCATTGTTTCTTGTAAACGTTTAAATGAATTGTTGTGGTGTATGGTTTGTATTAGAGTTGGTCTTGCAACAGCCATAAGAACCACCTTGCGTTGCTTCTTCTCTGTTTCAACATTGATTTGACTGATTGAAGTATCTGGCCACTTACTTTCTGGACGTTGTAAAAATTCAGGACCATTAAACCAGATACTAGATGCTAGCAAGTTCTTTGGAGTCACACCCCGAGAAATCAAGTCGGCTGGATTCATATTGGATTTGATGTGATGCCATTGGTTAACTTGCGTTGATTCTTGGATGGCTGCAATTCGATTCGCAACGAAAGTTTTGTAGGAGGAAGACTCTGACGAGATCCATGACAGAACAATGCTAGAGTCAGTCCAATGGTAGATTTCATCAATTGTGATGCATAGAATTTTCTTTAAACGATCAACCAGTTCAGTCATTATTTTGGCAGCGCACAATTCTAAGCGTGGTAATGTTGTTGATTTGGTTGGAGCGACCTTTGATTTTGCACATAACAAGTGTACAGATATATTTGAATTTTTGTCAGTGGATCGTATGTAAATAGCGGTCCCGTAGGCTTTCTCGCTTGCGTCAGCAAATGCGTGGAGTTGTATATTAGCTGTAGTTGAGCTGGAGAAAATGTGTCTTGGAACTGTTAATGAATTTAAATCGCTCAGCCCTTGGCGGAAATTTAACCATTTTGTATGTAGTTCCAGTGGTAAAGCTGCATCCCAATCTAGTTTCATTAGCCACAATTGTTGTAAGAAAATCTTTGCTAGAACTATTACTGGATTTACTATTCCTAATGGATCAAATAGATGTGCGATATCTGCCAATATGGTTCTTTTGGTTACTTTCTTTGCTGTTGGTTATGATGTTTTAATGGAAAATAGATCTTGCTTCGGCATCCAAGTAAGTCCTAATGTTTTAATTTGATCACGCGAGCCGTCTTTTATGTCTAATTGTACTTCTATGTCTTCTTTTGGGATTGAAGCGAGTAGTGCAGGATGATTTGTGCACCACTTTCTAAGGTTGAATCCACCTGAACTGAGAGCCTGTTTTAATTGATTTTGTGTTTCAACGGCTTCAGCTAGATTGTCATTTCCGGTCATTAGATCATCAACATAGAAATCTCGTTTGATAATTTTAGATGCTAATGGATATTGTAGAGCATGGTCCTCAGCTAAACGTTCAAGGCACTGAGTTGCTAAATATGGTGCAGATGTTGTGCCGTAAGTTACAGTACGAAGCCGAAAATATTTAAGTTTGTCTTCAGGATTGTCTCTCCATACTATGAGTTGAAAGTTTCTATCTTCTGGAGCAACCAAAATTTGGCGATACATTTTTGCTATGTCTGCCGTGAAGACATATTTAAATAGCCTGAATCTTATCAGAATACTAAATAAATCATCCTGTATCGTAGGGCCTGTGTATAAAATGTCATTAAGTGACGTGTTACTGGAGGTTTTACAAGAACCGTCAAACACCACCCTTAATTTAGTAGTACTACTGTCCGGCTTAAAAACACAATGATGCGGTAGGAAGTAGTGCGGCACAGAGATTGTTTTAAGTTCAACTTCTTCCATATGTTTCAAGTTTAAGAACTCATGGATGAAATTCTGATATTGTAACTTTACTGACATATCTTTGGCTAGTCTTTTTTCAAGACTCAAAAAACGACGTATAGCGGTTTGTTTCGATTCGCCCAACTTGGATGGTTGTTCGGAAAATGGTAGCTTTACAATGAAGCGTCCAAGTTGATTTCTCGATATGGTTTTGTTGAAGAATTGAACACATAAAAGTTCTGAATGTGATAATTGTTTCTTGGCTATTAGCGTTTCTTCTAAACTCCAAAATTTCTGTAGCTGATTATCTAGCTCGCTGGTGCTGATTCCACAAAATAACTTCGATGTGTTTGACGTTTGTGTTGATTTTCCAAAAACTATCCATCCGAACATGGAATTTTGTAATGTAGGTAAACTTCTGTGCAATTTAATTTGGCCGACAGACATTAATTCACAGTATAGTTCAGCACCGATTAATAAATCAATGTGCCGCAGTTTGTTGAAATCTGGATCAGCGAGTTGTATATTCTTAGGTATGGGCCAGGAATCGATATTAATGAAACGGCTAGGTTGTAATGAAGTGATTTCTGGTAGCACAAATACCTCCAGTCTTGTTGAATAAGCATTCACCTTTGATTGTAATGAAATGTTGGCTCTGCGTTGTATTTTAAGATGTGAGTAGCATTTACATTTAATTGTTGATTGCATCCGGCGATTCCTAGCTTTTTGTATAGCCTTTCAGATATAAAGTTCAATTGAGATCCGGAATCTAGAATTACTCTACATTCGATTGGATATCCATTTGCATCCGTTATCTTTACAATGGCTGTGCCTAAGAAGACGTAGCCTGCAGAGTTATTATTGTTTTGAAGAGCAACATGAGTTGTGTTAATTTGTGTTGGTGGAAGGTTTTCTAAATTACCAGTTTTGTTTGCAACATTCGATGTTTCGATATGTAGCAATGTGTGATGTCGTGCATGACACTTGAAGCAATTTCTGGTTGAGCAATTTTTGAGGAAATGTCTCCTTCCTAAGCAATTGGTGCAAAGTTGAAGCTCTTTAGCTGCATCTAGACGTTCTAGTGGATTTAGTTGAAGAAAAGGTTAACATGCATTAATACGATGCTGCTGTTTCTTGCAGAATAGACATGTGATTTCTCTTTCCGATGAAATAAAAGCAGAATGTTTACTTGTGTTCTGTTTTCCCTGGTGTGGTTTCTCCCCTAGTGCCTCTAGCATTTGAAATCTGCATTCCAAAAACGTTAAGAACGTTGTCAAATGTGTAATGGAACGTGGTGATTCCAACGATTGTTCAAATAAGCGATGGGTTTCACGGTGTACCTTACGAAGCAGAATGTGGAGAGCTATCGGATCCCAATTTCTGTTATCTACTCCAAGATTTTTAATACCTAATAGGCATTCTTTCGTTGTATCATGCAACTGCTTGATTGCCGATGATGACTCAGAAGTTATAACTGGTTGTGATAAGAGAGTGTTAAGCAGAGCTGCTAGTAGAAGTCGTTTGTTGCTGTATCGATTTTGTAATATATCCCATGCGGTAGTGTAATTTTCTTCAGAAATTTGTAGATGTTGGATAAGTTTTCCTGCTTCTCCTGTAATGTTTGCCTTTAGATAGAACATTTTCTGTGAATGTCCCATAGGTTGGTTGTGTATTAATTGTGTGAAAAGATCATTAAACTCTCTCCACTCAAGTAGTCTCCGTCGAAGGTGGGCAATGTGACCTTAGGAAGCTTGATTTGTGCTTCCATGCAGGTTTTTCCGTTCGATGGAGATGCGCGATCGCATTGTTCTTGTAGTTTAATGATGATTAGCTCCTGGCGGTCTTCGAGCTTAAAAAAGTCCTCATCTACATAATCAAATTGATCCTCCTCAGCCATAATGTCATTATGTAGATTGATAATATTTGACCAATAGTTGTTGATTGATTTGATTTTTTGTTGACAGTGTACCTTTGAGTATGATGTATCAATTGATGATTCCAGCGGCTGAAGGAAGTGTTCCAAAGCTGCAAAGGATGCACGTTGTAGACGTATTCTCCTTTTCTGATCTTGACTGCTCTTCTGGTAGGTGGTTAGAGATTCCTCTGGCTTTAACTTTTCATCATCTAGTTTGTATAACTCTTCTTCTAATGTGGTTTTGGCCGTTTTGTATATTGTTTGTACTTGCGTGTAGAAATCGGACTGGAAATAACTATGAGTGGGATTTTCAGTTTTTATCGCCAGGAGTTTTGAATGACGATCATTAAACTGGTTCCATTCCTGTTGTAATCGTTCTACTCTTGTTGTTAGATACGACTCAGTCTTTCGACTCTTGGGATCCTTCCGATAGTTGGTAATAATTTTTTCTATTTCTTTACCACATTGGGATTGCTCTGCTGTAAGCTGTTCCATTACGTCGGGGTCACCAAAATGTTGATATAGCGATAAAATTATTTTATTTTGCCGCTTAAGTTTGTTTTATTAGCGCAGCCTCACGCTAATTAAGTTGAAGAAAAAGGCTTTGTTGGGTTTCAAAATTAAACTGAATTTATTTGACAAAAATTCTGGAATTTATACAATTTAAATGCTGAGTATACAAAATTCTTATATTCTAAATGTGGGAATCGTACATTTATAAAAATTATCCAAATATCAAATTTAATTAAATATAAAAGTTTAATTTGATATTTGGATATATGGAATTGAAATCGGAGTATTTTATTTTGAACAATATGAGTTTTTTATGCAAAAAATATTATTGTGGGAATTTTATCATAGAAAAATTTACGCGTTGCACAAAATAAGTCTGGGAAATATCTGTTGGTTTTTTACGACAAAAAACCAAATATTTGATATAACTTAACAGTAAGTAATGAAAGTAATAATTCTGTGAATTTTTATGAGTTTGTAGAATTTAGCGATGATCCAACAACGGTCGAACAAGCTTTACACCGCGATGATGCAGAATATTGGAAAGCAGCCATGGAAGAGGAAATGAAGTCAATGGAAGCTAATTCTACTTGGACTTTAATGAAATTTCCATCACAAAGAAAACCAATAAAGTCAAAATGGGTTTTCAAAATGAAAAAAGATTCAAATGGAAACATAATACGATACAAAGCACGTTTAGTAGTCAAGGGATGTTCTCAACGCAAAGGTATCGATTACAATGATACTTTTTCTCCGGTAGCTCGATACACGTCCATTAGATACCTTGTTGCATTGGCTGCAAAATATAACTTAGATATTGATCAGATGGATGCAGTCACCGCTTTCCTTCAAGGCGATTTAGAAGAAGAAATGTACATGGAACAACCTGAAGGATTTTCTGATGGTACTAACAGCGTTTGTAAACTCAACAAAGCCATTTAAGGCCTAAAACAAGCCAATAAAGAATGGAATAAAAAATTGGACAATACACTTCTAAAATTTGGTTTAAAGCGTTCTTGTCTTGATCCGTGCATTTATTATAAAATTGAGGACAATTCAGTTATTTATGTTGCAGTTTACGTCGATGATTTATTGATTTTTTCCAATAATCATAACTTTAAATTGAACTTCAAATCATTTATGAAAAGTTAATTTCATATGAAAGATTTGGGTGAAGCAAGCAGTTGCATTGGCATCAGAATCAGAAGAAATCGTAAGCTAGGAAAAATCTGGTTGGATCAACAAGCTTACACCAAGGAAATACTACGACGGTTTAATATGGAAAATTGTAACTCACTAAGTATACCAGTTGATCCAAATCAAAAAATTTTAAAAACTATGTGTCCTTCAAATGAAGCTGAAAGCAACGAAATGTTAAAGGTTCCTTATCAACAAGCAATTGGATGTCTTTTGTACCTTGCACAGAGTACAAGACCTGATATATCATTTGTAGTCAACAGTGCGAGTAGATTTAACAACAATCCAGGAAAAGCACGCTGGGGAGCAGTAAAGAGGATTTTACGTTATTTGAAAGGCACCGTGGATAAAGGGTTGGAATTTTCAAACAAATGCAATACTAATTTTTTTGGTTTTTCTAATTCAGACTGGGCCACTAATATGGACGATCGAAGATCGTGCACTGATTACGTTTTTGTACTACAGGGTGGCGCTGTTTCTTGGTCTAGCAAAAGACAGCCTACAATAGCATTATCTACTACTGAAGCAGAGTACATGGCCTTAGCAACAACTACTCAAGAAGCCATGTGGTTAAAAATGTTTCAAGACAAGCTCACACCTAGGAAAAGCGATGAGCCAATTACTATTTTTTGTGACAATAAAAGTGCTATCAACCTCTCAACCAATGATGCTTATCATGCCAGAACTATACATATAGATGTCAGGCATCATTTTATTCGTGAAAAAGTCAAAAATAAATTAATTAAAGTAATTTCTCTAGATACAAATAGTATGGTAGCTGATAGCTTAACTAAAGCAGTTTTTAATGCTAAATTTAATTTTTGTTCAGAGAAAATGGGTTTAAAGTAACTCATAAATGATTAAAAATTTCTTTATATATTTGTTTAAAATTATTAAGATGAATTCATTAAATTTAAATTAAACAAACAGAATTAAAACATTTTTTTTGTAAAATCACATCAAATGTGAATATATTTTTTTTTGTAACACTAAAAATATTTGAAATAATTTGAAATGCTTGTGGTTTTAAGAAATAATTAAAATGTAAATATGAGAAGAAAAATTTAGGAAATAATTATTATATGAATTTTGAAAATAATTAAAAAATGTTCCTTCTAGTGGGGGTGTTAGAATAATAAAACACACATATTACTTACCCATACACACACACAAACATTACATTCTTTGTATCACTCATCTATGAATAAATCAGTCTGCGTTATTACTTCCATAGATAACGACGTGTTTCATTGCATAGCCTTTTCCTAACACATATCCGGAATTCGACAAAACTTTTATCATAACGACTGATGCAAGTAACTACGCTCTGGGTGCTGTTTTGTCACAAGGTAAAATAGGGCAGGACCGTCCAATAAGTTTTGCTAGTCTAACTCTAAATCCCGCTGAAACGCGTTATTCAACCATTGAGAAAGAATTGCTTGCAGAAGTATATGCCGTCGAACAGTTCAGACCATATGTGTATGGTAGACATTTCAAACTAATTACCGATATGATCATTCCAGGAATGGAATTTTGTATTTCGATTTGACCCAATTGGATCGTATATACGATTCGATCAACCAATTTGGTATCGGCTAAAATTGGATCGAAAATATTTTACACTGTGATCGTATAAAATTCATTCAATCAGTGTTGAGTTGTCGCAAACATGTTTTTTTATGTTTATTGTCATATTTTTAATATCTTTAATGCAAAAAACCCAAGTACAAGAAATTTGACAATTATTTCCTTAAATTTTTACTAAATTATTGTAGTTTTCACAAAAAAAAGAAAATAAAATATTTTTTAAAAATTTTATTTTTTACTTGAATTCATGCAAAAAAATTCCAAGCTTGCGAAAATTAACTTGAAAGTATTGAATTTAAAAAAATTATCAAGATTTTCATGAAATTACAACCAAATAAAATGCTCTAAAAGCGAAGTGAAAATTATCATTATAACAAAATAAAAAAAACGCCACCAAATTTAGGACCGAAGACACTTGAAGATATTTTGTTTCACTGAGATCAACAATTTCAATATTTATTATTAAATATTAATTTAAAAATAATTCAAAACTAAAAACAAATCTAAAACACAAACATTTTAAATTAATTTTTTCAAAAAAAAACTATCAGCTGTCAAAATTTCATCGGGCAATTTGAAAATTTATACCATTTACGTGGAATTCTCAACAGCCACACTAATAACCATACGATCATGTTAGCCGACGCCAAAAAGTATTCAGATCGAATATTAAATCGAATCGAAAATTCAGTTGGATCGAAATACAAAATTCCATTCCTGTGTGAAGTCGATTTACTAAAACATGTTAAGAAAATTCCGAGTGCATGCAATATAAAAACAATCCCCAAAACCAACTTCTGGATTCAACTATCGCAACCTAACAAATGGCTATTTGTAATGCATGACGAGGAAACTACCGATGAAATATGCGAAAATAAAATTACGCCCTACATTTTGAAAAACACTAGTATAATACAAATAAAACCGTGTTGTTACATGAGGGGAAGAGAGCTTATAATACAAGCTCATAATGTTAAAACTTCTCGTTTGAACAATTACTATTTGCCATCAATAAATATAAGTAACAAACTGGATCAATTTATGTCTACCCCAAAAATTCCTAATAATAATTCGAGAACAATTCTAATTAAATATAATGATGACGATCTTAAAGACTTAAGTAAAGCAATACAGCTCCAAAAAGAGCATGAGAAGTTAAAACCGCTTGAAAATAATTTGCACCACATACATTATTACACAATAATTTATCTATTATTTTTCGTAATAGTAACCGTTATAATACTTTTCATAAAAAATAAATACTGCAAAAATATTAAAGAATTCGGTAAAGAGGAAGATGATAATAAAATTGGAGAAAATGAAGAAATTTCAAATGTAAACGAACAAAATTACCAACTGACTCTTGAGAGTGATCCTAACTAATAAACTTAAAAAAAAAAAAAAAAAAAATAATAAAATAAAAAAAAAAAAATAAAATGAAATTTTATGATTATATAAAATAGAAATAAGTTTTAGGTCAATTAGCCATATATAAATATATATAGTATACAATATATTGTATGGCATATTATATCTATTGTACGAAAACGCGATTTCACAACCAAAAACTATGGTTTTTGTTTTTCTAAGGGCATAGGAATGTAATGAGCCGAACTCATTACCATTCTTTATGTACAGTCTGTAAAAATTAAAGAAAAACCGAAAGTTTCAAAGAAAAATCGAAATTTAATTCCATTTAATTTTTAAAACAATAAATCATACGATTTATTGAATTTCACAAAAAAACCACACCGGAAACTTAATTTACTTTTAAATTTCTCGCGATTAAAAAAAAGCATATTCAATTGATTTCAAAAGGTAATGCAAAATATGATGCGTTAGCATAATTTTAAATGCATTACCTTATTACCTTGAAAACAAAATATATAAATTATAATTCGATTTTTTTCTGTGAAAGTGCGAATTCGGCAATTTTTATAATTAATTAAGCTAAAAGAATAAAATGAAAAATTGTTTTAAAGTCAGTCGATCAGAAGCGTTAAAGAAAATAAGTGATCACCAAAATTTAAAAAAGAAAAACTAATTCATATATTTTTAATACATTAAGGCATAATAAATAAATGATCCAACAAATAATAAACTAAATCAAATAAGTGATCGCAAAGATTTTAAAAAGAAAAAACTAATTAAAATATTTTCATTAAATTAAGGCATAATAAATTAATTGTTTCAACGAAAAGAAAATAAATTGAATTCAAAATAAAATAAAAAGACAATACTATTTATTTTAGCACTCCCAGTTCTTGTAGGACGGGGTGCTACACCATATTCCAGAATCATCAATACCACATGATATTGCAGCGGTTAGAACAAGAGATAGGTTGAGGGATTCAAAGTGTTAAATAAAAATCAATATATTTTTCACAAAAATCAATTGATTTTATTTCATTGCACCACGTCTTTTTGTATTTGAATGTAATTCAGTCTTATTTAGTATTTTAAGTAATGAACAATATTTTCGGCAGTTACTCTATCGACAATTTTGTAGCCAAGATCGACAAATTTATTGTCGATTTCATGTTGCCAAATATAAATTTTTGATCCTCGACAAAAATCGAGATCAAATCGAGAAACCAAATACAGTTTTTCATAAGATTTGGAATGTACATTCTGTATAGGACAACTAAAATGATAGAATAGGTCATACCCATTGGTGCGTGATTGCGGGGTTCCAAGTACAAAAACCTCAAAAGATTTAATCATTAAGGAGCATGTAGAATCCGGGGATCCCGAGCAACCATCGAGGAATTCAGCTAGTATTATATATTTATAATGTCTCTTTTTATATTTATAAAACAAAAAAAAAACACAGAAAACTACATATTTTCAGTATGTTTCTTTAATCTTAGTTTTTTTTTTTTAATTTATAATTCACTTTAAAGTTTTTCTTTTTTTTTCTTTTTTTTCCTGTCATATTTTTATATATTACTTTCTTTTCTTAAATCACTAAAAATGTATTTCTTTTTTTTAATTCAGTTTTTTGTTCTTTTTTTACGTTCCTATCTATCCTCTAAAAAAAAATAAAAGTTATAATAAATGAAAAATAAAAGAAAAAGAAAATAGAAGAAAAAAAAAAAAGGAAAAGAGAAGAAAAAGTATACTTCATTACTTTTTCTTTTTGAAATTCTGAAGACTGGGCGGGCTTGTCCCCACCCCATGCCCCCACTTTTTTTCTTTTTGTTTATACTATCATAAATGAAAAATAATAAATTAATAATAGCAATAATTATAAGTGTAGTTATAATAAAATAAAATTAAAAAAAAAGGAAAAAATAAATTTCTTTTTTATAAACTTTGTAAAGAAGAAAATATTAATTTTTCTTTTCTTTTTTTCGCTTAAATGAATTTAATTCAATTCATTTCTTAATATTGATTTTTTATTTTTTTCCTTTTTTAAATTTTAAATAGAATAATTACTTCAGAAGAGAATATTTCATAAATTTTTTTTTTTTTGTTCCTTAAATATACTATTATTTATTTTTTTTTTATTATTTGAAAATTGCCTTCCATAAAAATAAATAACAAGCTTCCATAGCTAAAAAAAAAAAAAAAGAGAAAAAACAAAATAATAAAAAATTAAACTGAGATAAATTTCATCATTTGTGGAAAACGAAAATTATAATTTTGGTTATTTTCGTGTTTAGTGTATTTGAAGACGTATTTTTCGTACTCAGTCCCTTTACATAATATTTTTTAATGTTAATTGGAAGAGAATCGGTAAAAAAAAAAAAAAAATAATAAAAGAAAAAAAATGAAACGAAAACGAAACGGAAAAGAAAAGTAGACATTTTCATTTCAACTGACGAATTATTTCCAAATGATTTTGAAAATATTAAAAGAAAAAAAATAAATTGCTTTTTTTCTTCCTCTTCTTTTTCTTCTTTGCTTATATACATTTTTATATTCTTTTTTTCTTTTTTTAATTATGTACTGTAGCCGAGGAATGTTGAATACTACGCTCAAATTCTTCTAAACTTAATGCTTGTCCCATATTTAATGATGGTAATTTTCCAGCTGAAGCTTGTGCTAAAAGTTCCGGTGAAAACCAACGTGCCAATTGATTACTTGTTGGTGATAAACCACCATCACGTTGATAATTTATAATACTAGTATTTCCGCTGCTATTACTATTATTGGTATTATTACTATTATTACTATTACCACCACCACCAGAAGAAGAAGAAGACGATGATGATGTATTATTTCCTGATGCACCACCAGTTGGGCCATTTTCATTCACTAGAAAAAGAAAAAAATATTACAAAAAAAAAAAAAAAAAATTATGTTTAAATAAAGTAATTATAAAGTTCGGAAACTTCTTATCCTTGCTATGTTAATTTTTATATCTATTTCACATCTACATTTTTTTTGTGTTATTGATGTCCACAATATATCATAACTAGGAGGTTACTTGTCCTAAGATGGCCTCCTTAAAATGTCAGTTTACAAATCACTGTGAATTAACAAAATTTATTCGAGCGTAGCATCTTAATTCGCAACATTATGGATCTTTTACACCGGTTGGCAAAATAGTTCCCGTCAAACTCATATTACGTAAAGGCAAAAAACCCAGAAACAATCGCAGCTCCAAAGCGATGAGAATGTCCGGCATAAAAATCTTAATAAGATTGCCTCAGGTCAGAATCATGTCCGATGTATATTTCAGATTATAAATGAGGTTTTGCGAAATTAGATTTCTGCCAAGTTTTTGGCCTTAAATGTTTTGATCATTTAATTTCAAGCGAAAAAGTCAAATTCCTTTGTAATATTTAGAATATTTGGCGTGGACTCAGTTATTTTGTTAATTTAGTTCAGGCGCACAAGTTAAGACATAATTTTATATGGAAATTGTTTTCTTTTTTAAATAAATTTTGTTTTGATTTCGATGCATATGAATACGCGAAATACCAAAAATCAATAAGAATCTCTAACCGAAATTTAAGAATCATGACGTAGTTTTAACGTGCTTCACAACTCTATGCAATTTTGTTGCTTTACTTTAATTGATAGATCTTTTTTAATCACCAAGTTTTCGAACTTTATTATTAATTACTATTGCAATTTCATAATTATTATTACCACAAGAAGCATTTGGAACACCAGTATTTGGCCCTGACTGTTGTTGCATCATATGCTGATGGATTTGCATTTGATATTGAGCCCGAATAGCTCGTTGCCTTTGTTGATGGAATAATTGATTTAAATGCTGCTGCTGCTGTTGTTGTTGTTGCTGCTGCTGCTGTTGCTGTTGTTGTTGCAATTGAGTTAAAATTATATTTGACTGTTGCTGTTGACCAACATTCTTATTACGTTGTTGTTGCATTTGTTGAAATTCAATTTTCGATGCGAATGACATTTGTGACGTTTGAGATGATGGCGGCGGCATCATAGATGATGATGGTACCGGTGGTGTTGATCCACCTTTTAATATAGGACGACCTAGAGCGGAAACAAAAACAAAAGAAACATTTTTAATTTCTTCTAAATTATTGATTGTCTAAAAAAAAAAAATTCTGAACATTATAAAATTGTGTGATCACAATTTACCTCTTGTGCAGATCATAATTCTAACATAATTATTCAAATTAAATTAAAGTTGAATTCAACAATTTCGTTAAGTTTTAGATTCGAACATATATTACACCTCTCGGATAACACATGCAGTATAAATATCTAATCAAGTGAGAAAAAACGGAAACAATTCACTAGAAATGTGATTTTACTTCAATAACTCGTTTTCTCAAGCCGCTTTGAATACAAAAAATTCTGATGCCCATTTGGGCTAGCTAGGGACTTCTGTCTGTGCCTAATTTTCCGGACATGTCTCCTTTAGATTATCGGTTATTTCCAAGTTCCAAAGTTTACGACATGCAAAATTTGTGCTCAAAATGACCAAGTTCCTATTACAAGGAAATCCCCAAATTACCTGAATATATGGCAGAAGATCACTGATATAATATAACGAAAGTTTCTTTAATTTATTTTGAAATAAGCTTAACACGTTGACTGTCCCATGCATCACATGTGATGCATGCGCGCTATCACTTTGACGTCCATGAGATACATTTGATTCATTTGCTTACCCGTGTTTTGTCCGTTTAGCAGCGAACTCTGAATCCCTGTACCTCTTGGTACACTTTCATAATGGCAACTAAATAATCTTCCTGCTATACATGCGATCTACGCCGACAACAAACTATCAGTAAGAGGGGATTGATGCGGGTGCTTGTAAAATCATGTAAAAACGGGTGGGAAACAATGATCATATGTGATTCATGAACGTCGAGAACTCTAGACGTTCATGAGTCATATATAAACATTTAAAAAAAATTACTAAAAACAAAAATATTATATTCTGTTATGTCAAAACCGTTGTTTACTAAAGTAAGCAATCGATTACTTAAAAAAAAACATGTGAGCGCATGAGCAAGTAAAAAAGTTCTTATGGGGACAGTCAACGTGTTAAATATCATGTTGAAACATACAAAACAAAAACTTAAAAAGTCCAGAATTTTATCTATACAAAATACTCTAAAAGAGTATCCCTTTTCTGTTGCAAATCAGTGTGTATTTTGGATGTATCTTTACACAAACACACCACCTCAATTTACAACAAGAAAAAGGAAACCCTAGCATTCAATTTTCTTACCCATTGGTTTTGTAAGTGGCATTTGATTCATTGCTGTCCATGATTTAATAGAATTGCCACCGTTAATATTTGGAACAGTATTACCACCACGAATTACTTGATGTAATGATTGAGGTGAAATTGATTGTGTTGTACTAACACCACCGCCACTATTGCCGACGGTAGAAACATTTAAATTTGGTTGTTGTTGAATATTACTACCGCTACCTAATATCATACGGGGTTGCGGTTGTTGTGAATTACACAATTGATGAGATTGTTGTATACCACCACCACCACCGGGCGAAGATCCTTGATTTGTTGGTGTTGTTCCTCCAACTCCTCCTCCAGTTGTTGGCATTAATAATGATTGCATAGCTTTAGTAGCAGCATTCAATGATAAAGATGATTTTGATGTATCAAAATTATCTTTTTCAGCAGTCATTTTTCTTAAAACTGATGTTGGTGTAAATGCTAATGGCGTTGGTGAATTAATTTGTCGTTGTTGTTGTTGATGATGTTGTTTATTTACGGATGGTGATGGTGAACTATGTAAATTTGAAAAATTTATTTGTTGACCACCACCAACAACAATACCATCAATTATATCACCACCAATTTGTTGTTGTTTTTGAATTTCTTGACGTCGGCGATAATTTTCTTGTTGTTCTTCTAATTTCTTTTTAATTAATGCACTTTGCATTATTGTTTGTGTATGATATTGCAATTCACGTGGTGATGGAATTCGTTGTGGTAAACCTTTACAGAAAAATAAATAAATAAATAAATAAATAAATAAATAAAACAAGAATTAAATAAGATATTGTTAAACCAGTCAAAAAAATAAAACAAAAATCATACAAAAAGGGAATAACTAAAACCGAAAAGACAAATTACTAAAAACACAATAACTAACTAAAATAAGAAAAACGAATATTAAAGACCTAAAAAAAACCCACCATTTGGTAATGGTGATAATCTCATTTGTTTCTGAGATTGCTGTTGAAACAATAAATGTTGTTGAATTTCAGTTGATTGAGATGGTGAATGTGGTGCACCACCACAACCAGTTGTTAATAATGAATTCGTTCCTCCATGATTAATAGAATTATTATTATTATTAGTACTATTAGTATTAATATTATTTATATTAGTAGTTATTATATTCACAACACCAGCTGTGACATTTTTAAGCACAATATTTGAGTTATTATTATTAACTATAGAAGTTAATGAACCATTAGGATTTGGGCAAATTGAAGATACAGCAACGCTACCACCAGTTGTTGAATTTCCTTGATGTTGTTGCTGTTGTTGTTGAATAATTGATACATTCAACTGTTGCTGCTGTTGTATATTACCACCATTGCCACCAGTATTATCACTACTACTACCTCCTCCACCGCATGCACCACCACCAACAATAGCTGTAGGTGATAAAATTTGAGGATGAGGATGAATACTATTATTACTATTATTAATATTAATATTAATATTAAAATTATTATTTGGTGAATTAGTACGTGATAATGTTTTTAAAAAATTCAATACATTCACGTGTACGTATCAGAGATGCAAACCAAAACTTTTTTGTAGCTGGTTTTTTTGGTTTAAGCATAAATCTTCTTTCTGGTTTTTGGTTTGGTTTTGGTTTCTAAATATTTCAAAATTTGGTTTTGGTTTGGTTCTGGTTTAAAGACTGCATAATTTGTTGTTTTTGGTTCAGAGCAAATGTTTTTTTTTTCTTAGTTGTTGTGGCGGAAACGATGTGGATTTGCTTGGTAAATTTTTTTCAGCTGTTTTATTTCTTCGCTTTGAGTCAATTATGTCGTAGGATTCCGAGTGCTTTCTTTTAAAATATGCTATACTAAATTTTCTTGAGGATTATTAGTCATAACAATACTGTCATTCATTGCACTTACTGCTATTTGTTATAGAATCATAAAGAAATTTTTCAAAAACCGGGTATTTTTCATCTGTGTTGCCTGACATTTTCTTTTGCGTAATACTAAAAAAATTATTATTGAACTCAAAAATATACAGACATGCTTTACATTTGTCATTTAGATATGATTTTTATTTACATCTTTTAATTTTCAGTATATCCTTCCTTCTTGTGTTTGTTTCTGTTTTTAATTCAAATAAGGTTTCACTAAATGACGAACTATGTCGTGCTTGATTACTCGTTAAAAACAAATTCGAAAACTGGCAAACTGTTGAATGTTGATTAACCATCGTTTTTATAAGAAAATGTAGTAGACTTTTTCAGTTTTTTTTAAAAGGAAAATGTAAATTATAGGGCAAATTTTTTCTGCTGAACCGAACCATAAACCAATAGAAAAACTTCGGTTTATGGTTCGGTTCAAGTATAATTTTAAAATGGCTTTGGTCTTGGTTTGGTTCGACCGAATCATTTTAAAAGTGGTTTGGTTTTGGTTCGGAAAATTTCAATGGTTCAGTAGTTTTTGTTCGGTTCAAAGAAACCGAAACCGTGCATCCTTAGCACGTGTAGCTGTTGTTGCTTTGTTAATTGTTGTAATAAAATATTTTGTGTTATTTCACTACATGTTAAATCTACAAACACAGAAGAAAAATAAAGGTACAAGCGAAAAACACAAAACACACTTACTTAAACCCCCATAATTTATAACTTTATTTTCTATATTAAATTAGAGTTGATTTTAATACCCTTAGTTCGGGTTCGAATACAAAATATTTTCATTAAGTTAGGATACAATTGCTGTATTTTATTGGGAATTTTATAGGGCACTAATTTATTTTCTCAAAAGAACGATTTTTATTATATAAATTCCTAAAAGTTTTAATTTCGAATATTCGAACCGCTGAAATTATTTGAAGGAATTATTTGGTTGCGTACCAAACTAAAGTAATTTTTTTTTAGGTTAAAAAAGATTACAAATTCTTTTTTAGACAAATAATGAAATTAAAACAAATAATATTTTGTGAGACGGCTATTTGAAGTATTGTTTTAATTAAATAAAACAAAAAGCAATAAAAATAATAGAAAAAAACTGACCAAAATCAGGTATGATTCAAGATTCAAATCAATTTTCTGTTATTTTTAAATATTCCAATGAAAAAAAAACTTTGATTTGCACCATCTACCATCTGGTAGATGGTACTATCCATCCTGCTATCCATGCCTCCTTATCCATCGCTAATTAGCCCCCGATATTATCCGGCGCTAAATATTTGTGACAGACGGGGATAGCATTCTCAACAAAATTCTGCAAATATATCATATACTTTGGATAATAGTAGATGGAGCATAAAATCTTATATAAATTAAAATTGATTGATTAATTTTAAACATAAAGGGCGCGTTTTTCTCAGTTTCCTCCAGACCATAGCAAAATTTTATATTGAATACAACAACATACACCAGGTTTTACTTGGCCAAGAGAATTTCTGATCCATATTTTTTGCCAATAGATGGCTCTGTGTTGTGTTTTTTTTTTTATAATTGAATGTTATCCCTCCTGATGACAGTTTTTATTTAAACATATAAAAAGTATAAATTGAAAAACCTTTCTAATCCACTTCAACTTTTTATAAGCATTTTCTTAAATTATTTTTTCTACCTTCTACACAATTCATTTACAATTTCTTTGCGATCGACTTTTTATTTTCATGGGGTTTGAACATATGCTACCAATATCTAAGGTTTTTTTTACTTTCTGGTTTGATCCGAAGCAGATCAATGTGAAAAAACGCACCTAATATAATACACCGATATTCGATATTTAGAAAGCTTTTCATAGTACGTCCAAACCTTAAGAATATAAATGGCTGATATTTTCTTTTGGATAATAGATGGAGCATAAAAAAATAGCAACATTTATTTCATATGGAAATATTATATTTCATTTTTTTTTTTTTTAAATAAAAAGTGTGCTAAGATTTCTTATTTAATTCAAATTTTATTTGGATAACTTTAAAGAGTATTAAAACTTCTACCTGAGCAGAAGTAAAATGCCAGTTATACCATATAAAGCTTCTTATTTATTATTAGTTTCAATCCATATCTTTTTATTTACAACACAAAAAAAATATACCCACTTTATCTCTTGTTTCACTTACCTTGTATAAGTGTTTGAGCTTCAGGTCTTTTAATAATATCATTACGTTGCTGTTGTTGATGATTTATAACTTGACCACCATTTACTGTTGCAGCAGCTGCAATTGCAGCTTGTGAAAATTTTTGCAATAGGTCATTTGGACGTATTTGTTGAGTACGTTGTTGCTGTTGTTGTTGTTGCTGCTGTTGTTGCAACAATTTTTTCAAATCTTCCTGTTGTTTTGTACGATTCAACATTTGTTGTAATACAATTGCCTGTTGTTGCTGTTGTTGTTGTGGATGATGTTGATGTGACGAAACAACAGAGGGATGATGTTGCTGTTTTAGGAGAAAATAATTTAACCAAAAAAAACTAATTAATATATATATATATATATATATATATATTTACCCCAGCAGCACCAGGTGCTAATTGTTCTAATAACTTTTTAAATGCTTCCATTTCTTGTTGTTGTTGTTGATGCGCTATAATTGTATCTGTTGAACCAGATAATCGATTAATAGCTGTATTATTAATTTGATGATGTTGATTATGAGAAACATGTTGTTGATTTTGTTGTAAATTATTTGTTAGAAATTGTCGAAATGGATGATTATTTGATGGTGTATTTGGATTATTACCACCAATAGCAGCAATATTACCATTACCCCCACCACTACTAGTTGATGATGATGACATTATTGTTCCTGTTGATGTATTCATTTCGTTTTTTCTCATACGAGCTTCAAGTTCTTCAACACTTGGTATCATTCCAGCTGTATAAATTAAAGTAGTATTTCAATATATATAAATATATATATATACATTTAATTAATATACAGTCAGGAGCACTTGATTATACGCAATTAAATTTTTATCGTCATTTTTGCCATAATGGTGCAAATTCTTAGAAACTTCTTCCGTAATATTCGTTGCCCATTATTCTATTCTACCAGATGCCCCAGAAGTGGGAAAAACCCATGCTTGAGTGGAAATTCCCATTTTTGTCTTTTTTGGCTATTTGCACCGGAGCACTTTATTACACGCATCAGTTTACTTCAAGCTTGCAAGGCGAACGGTGATCTTCTAAAAACAATTTATCGTTAAAAAACAAGTGTGTTATTTGTCTGCTTTACCTTAGTGAAGTTTTTGTTCCACCTGGACAAAAATGGGGCGGGGTAAAAATCACTAACCGAAACAGAAGAAGGTGTGGATACTGCTTGATTACCACGAGAACAGTTAGGACACTAGCCGTAATACCCACTTTCTCCTTAATTTTATGAGCAGTTTCCACAAAATTCGATGCATCCCGTAAAATGACCCTATGTTCTAGTTCGATAGTTGCTTTGGATGTGCGTCCTTTTCGATTTTTTCCGTAATTTTCTTTGTTTTTGAGAAGATTATTTATAGTCCAAGGATCTCGACCAATTCGCATGGCAATATCGCGATTGAAATAATTTTTTTCTTTCAATGAAGTGATTTTTCCAACTTCCGTTTCGGTTAGTGATTTTCCACGCCCCATTTTTGTCCAGGTGGAACAAAAACTTCACTAAGGTAAAGCAGACAAATAACACACTTGTTTTTTAACGATAAATTGTTTTTAGATCACCGTTCGCCTTGCAAGCTTGAAGTAAATTGATGCGTGTAATAAAGTGCTCCGGTGCAAATAGCCAAAAAAGACAAAAATGGGAATTTCCACTCAAGCATGGGTTTTTCCCACTTCTGGGGCATCTGGTAGAATAGAATAATGGGCAACGAATATTACGGAAAAAGTTTCTAAGAATTTGCACCATTATGGCAAAAATGACGATAACAATTTAATTGCGTATAATCAAGTGCTCCTGACTGTATGTACAAACAACCCTTCTATAACAGAATAAATTTATTTCTCGGCCACAAAATGGAATTAACACGTGAACATTTTCGTACGATTATTTTTTACAACTTTTGAAGTGGACTGTATCTCAAGCAGCATCAAAAACCGGTGGTATACGGAATTCAATAGTGACCGTAGTTCGCTCACGGACGAATTTCGTGAGTTATCCAAAATCGTCAGAAAATATTGATGCTGTGCTCGAACTGATATTGCAAGGCCGTCATGTGACGTGAGATTGAGGCATCCTTGGGCATTAGTATGACGAGCATCAAGAGGATATTGTATGAACATTTGGTTGTCAAAAAGATTTGTTCGCGTTGGCTCCTGGATAATTTGAGAATCGCTCAAAAAAAGGATCGTATTAATTAGTTCAAAGTAAATTTTCAAAAAATACGCGATTGTATTTTTGCATCAAATGCTGTATATAACATCTACACAGGTGACGAATGTTGGATCTATGCATATGCGCCCGAAACAAAACAGCAATCTACTGTATAGATCTTCCAAGACGAGCCAAATCTGATAAAAGTTGTTCGAGCACGAAACAAGTAAATGGCCGCCTGTTTCTTCTGAATAACTGGACATGTAGCAACTGTACCGTCAGAGCAACGTAGAACGGTCAATTCTGAATGGCACACAACCATTTGTTTGTAAGAAGTGGTCGGAGAAATAAGGAAAACCAATCGTCGAAGAAGGATCATTCTCCAACACGACAATGCGAACTCTCACTCAAACATCGGATCGAACAAGTGACTTTTTGAGCACTCAAAACGTCGATAGTCGAATAGTCCTGACTTGGCACTCAATGACTTTTTTTATTCCCGCACATCAAAAATAAATTGCGAGGTCAATGTTTTTCGACACCTGAAGAAGCGATTGATGCGTTCAAATGTTTTCGCGGTACCTCAACCGGAGTGGAAAACGTGCTTCGAAAATTGGTTCAAAGTGCATTGATCATCATGGAGAATATTTTGAAAAAGAATAAAGCCATTATCATAAAATCACGTCGTAGATATAGGTATAGAAAAATCGAAAGACATTATTTAATATCTTCTCTTTATAATATTAAAAAGATAAGCTAAAGCTTTAAACGATTCAACCGAACTGGATGAAACTCGGTATACAGGGGTTTCTGTATATCAGGAAATATGAACCTGATGTTAATTTGTCAAAACAGGAAATACTATACGGTTGCTCGGGGAGGAGTGTTATTGGACCTGGTATCTTTGGATGGTCGGAAGATTGAACCTACGCAGCATGTAGAATTCGGCCCCTAGTACAATATAAATTTACATACATATCACTGATCAAGTAGAAGGAAAAATAACGCCGTTATTATATATTTAATTGAGCCGCAGTACTCATTTACTTGTGTTATTTTCAGAATAGGATTGGGAAGTTCCAATGTCTACTCCTAGTATTGAATGGGTTAACAACGATCTTCTAGCTGTTCCCCGTATCTCACAGGATCACGATATATCCTAACTATTAAGCTGGCATTTCCAGAATATACATTTCAAACTTTATGAAAATCCGCTTACAATTTACCGAATTATGAATACTTTCTTAATTTTGCTCTCTTCCCCATAGCAACTAAAGACAGAATATCGGGCTAACCTATCTAAGATATATATTCCAAGTTTCATAAATCGATTCAGTATTTTTCGAAATTAACCGAAACACTCAGTTTTTGCACCGTATTACAGGAGATTTGTAGTACGTTAAGAAAAAATCAAAAAATAATACTAACTCTTTTGTTTATCTAATGAATGCATATTGACAATATTTCCACCAGTTATTGAAGTTTGTCCACCACAATTGTTACCCATATTAGCAGCTCCTCCTATATTTCCACTATTCATATTTGTTCCTTGATTATGATTAATATTATTATTATTATTAATGCCAGATCCTGCACAGTATTTGCCTCTTTGTAAGAATTCAAGTAATGTATTTGTTTGTTGTTGATTATTTATAGCAGCTGGTGAAATTGGTGCAAAATATTTATTTAAGTCTTCACCACTGACACTACCGCCACCTTCAGTTGTTATTGTTGTTGTTGTTGAATTCGATTCTATATTTACATAAAATAAAAACATTAGCAAAAACTTATTAATAAATGATATATGTGTTCCATTCGGAAAGTTTTATCATTATATTCGATGTACTTCGATATTTTTCTATACGAAAATCCTAAAGAGTACATCGAATAGAAAGAATTACATTACACACATATCTAACATACTATAATGAACAGCCATGTCCAATCGAAATTGTTTGTTGAGTTGAAGGAAAAATTTTACTTATCTATATATGTGGACCGCACGTATAAAAAAAAGGTATAGGTTTTAGATTAGATTAGACTTTTGATTGATTTTGATGAGAGTAATCTCTATTGGCACTCCCGACACTTAGACCACGAATTGGGTCCATTGTGCACACCGCGGATTGAGACCTTAAATTTTGGGATTGGTCAGCCTCGCCGAGCTAAATACTAGATGGATCAAAAATTTCTCGACATAACAATTAACGTCGGCGCTAAGTGTAGCCATTTCTAAATGTGATACTATTATCATATAAACACGTGTAAAGTTCAATGTCGGAACTGTCAAGTTTTTATCAAATATGGTCAAAAATTCAGTATCGAAGAATGGTTAGATTCCTGTTGTTAGTTGAGAAAATGTGTGAGGAAAAATCAAAGAAAAAATAAACACTGTCGATGGTGACCCTCGATAAGAATCACCAGGAATTGATTAAATAAATTTAAACGTGATCGGTAAAAGCGTGTATGATGAAGAACGTCCAAATCAGCAAATTAAGATGACCACTTAAAAAATTATCGAAAAAGTCCATGATTATCGTGTTAGGAGACCGAATTCGCTCTCGATCAGTTGAGTTGGACGCGTGTCTTTACATGAAAATATTCATGTAAAATTGAGTTATTTAGCATTAATATTAACCGCCCGTAACAGACGAATAACCGGCTCATTTGTCCCATATTCCATTCTGTGGTGTATTATTTTAAATATTCCCAGCTACCTTAGAGAACGTGCATTAATGTTTAAATGTATATTGTCCAGTAGAAATGGGGGCATCAATGATGCCAGTCAGCAGTTTGTGAATAAAAACAACATCTGTCACCTGACGTCTCAATTCCAAAGAATACAATCCGATCAATTTAAGTCTATACCCTTATGAAGGTAAAAGAAAAATGTCCTTCCAAGGAAGGTTTCTTAGGGTAAACAGCACAAATTTACGTTGAATTAATAGAGTAGAGCAGTGGTTCCTAAAGTGTGTTCCGTGGAACCTTAGGGTTCCACGAAAAAATTTAGGGGTTCCGCGTGACAAATTTTATTTCAATAAAAAAAAATAAGAATGGTGTTTAATAAATTCTCATTTTCCTCGGAAAGTTTGCAATCGACCACCAAATGAAATTTAAAGTTTTTAAATAAGGCGACTGAAAACACAAGTATCAGTAGCAATTCGGTTAATTTTCGTACTCTGTTACTTTAAATCCAACATAACTATTTTTTCTTGTGTTTTTATAAATCAGGTAGGACTATAAATAGTTTTTATATTTTATTCATTATACTCTGTAATATTTTTACCATTTTTGTTTCTATAAAAAAGAATTGCCCTTATATTGGATCGATGGTTAAAAAATGGGTTGTTAAAGAAAACTGACATTGATAGTAGTAATGCAGAAATCGCGGAATCTACAGATACAGGCATCCCGGAACCCGCAATGCCATCAACTTCCAGTTCCGTACAGCTACAGCCTCATCTTCCAACTCTGTCATCTTCCAATTTTGGACAGGTGGTATAAACGAAAAGACGTAAATATGATACTAGTAACCTGTCATTTGGATTTAAATATTCAGGGTTCCGCGATGATTGGCAAAAAATTTGGGGGTTCCACGACCAAAATAGTTTGGGAACCACTGGAGTAGAGTATTAATTTGGACTTTGTTGTAGGGGAATCAAACCTCGCTTGCATATTCAAGTTGACTCATAAATTACGCCTAGATTTTGTATACTATTCACTGTCCGTATCCGTACGTAAAGTGACGCCCGTAATAGAATAAGAAATAGAAAAAGTGTTAACCTCACATATACACCATGTAGCAAACCTAATTAAGTCCTCTTGAAGAAACCGAGAGTATGGGGGTTAGTTATTTCCTTACAGATTATCATGTCATCAGCAAAATTAGAAATTTTGGAATATTTAAAAACAATATTGGTCCCAAATGACTACCATGTGGAACACCCGAGGTTGCAATGTACATGCGAGACTTGTCTGATCGAAAAAGAACCTGATAACTTCTACCATAAAGGTAAGATCGGATCCATTTGATACTATACTATGCCTATATACAGCTCACGCATATTGGACATAGCTCTGTCACGTTATATTAAATAAAATATAAAAAAATGCAAAATATAAATTACATACCATTTAACATATTATTTAGTTCTTCGTGTAATAATAAACATGGACTGTTTTCTATTATTGGTTTATTAATTGGATTATTAGAAGAATTCGGGCTAGTTCTTTTAAACCATTGACTAAAACGTGAACCACCAGCTTCACATACGTTTGTATCGGCCTAAAAAAAAAAAAAAAAAAAGGAAATAATACAATTTTCTTATACATATATACAGGGTGGCAAAAAATGAACGTTGTGGTTTGAATTATTTATAATTTCTTTTAATTTTATTTCAAGATTTTGTAAAGCAGGTTTGGGAAATTTAAAATGGAGCAATATACACAATAAAGTAACGGCTTGGTAAACAAGCAGAACTACAGGATATTCGGCTACGGAGAATCCAAGATCAGTTCATCAATGACAATTACACCCACTTAAGTGTACTGTTTGTTGCGGTGTATCGTATGGGAGAATCATTGGCCCATATTTCTTCGAAAATGAAGAAGATATTGCAGTTTCCATCAATATTGCTCAATATCGGAAGTTGTTGGAAAACCATCCGACCCTTTTGTCCCAACAAAATGGAACCGCAGCGCATACTGCAAGGGACTTAATGGCTATTTTAAGGAATACCACAACGTTCATTTTGCTATATAAGATTATAAAAACAATTTAATAATTACCACTAAAATATCACTTAATGAATCTAATTTTAAAAATTCTTCAAAATTAAATTCAACACTCGTTTCATTCGGTGTTTCTTGTGTAGTTGTTGTTGTCGTTCTATGATCATCAACATTTAATTTCTTTTTATGATCATCATTTATACTATTTTCATTAATTTTTTGTAATTTAATTGGTGTAATAGTACGCGGTGATGCTGTTGTTGTTTTTGTTGTTGATGTTGTTTTACTTTTCTTATTATTATTATTATTAACAACATTTTCACTCTCAACAAATTTATCATCATCATTATCAATCTCATCATTCTCATCATCTAAATTATTCGAATCATTTTTTTTAATAATATGTTTTGTATTACCAACAGCAGTTTGTGCGTCATTTAATTTTTGCTCAACAATTGAAGATTTTAAATTTTGTTGTTCACGTTCTGTATTTCCTATTCCTCCACCACCACCACCATCTCCTCTATGATTATTACTATTCATTTTATATTGTTTATTAAATAAATTTTTACGACCATGATTATTAGATGATGGATATAAACTTGGATCATTATCGGTATCATCAAAACCTCTTAATTCAATTGTATCGTGTTGTGATGTTGGACCACCGCTAAACCATTCTGGTTCATCATTACAACGTGATTCACTATATTGTCGTCGACGATTATCATTATTATTAAATTGATGTCCTCCTCCTCCTCCTGATGATGAATTATTTTGTGTTGCTAAATCTGATATAAAACGTCTTACATAATTTGTATTATCATTACTATTATTATTATTATTAATATTTCGTCCACCACTGGTATTATTCATACTATCACGTTCATTATTATAATCGTTATTATTATTATTATTATTATTATTATTATTATTATTATTATTATTATTATTATTATTATTATTATTATTATTATTATTATTATTATTATTATTATTATTATTATTATTATTATTATTATTATTATTATTATTATTATTATTATTATTATTATTATTATAATTATTATTATTATTATTATTATTATTATTATTATTATTATTATTATTATTATTATTATTATTATTACTATTATTATTATTATTATTATTATTATTATTATTATTATTATTATTATTATTATTATTATTATTATTATTATTATTATTATTATTATTATTATTATTAATATTATTATTATTATTATTATTATTATTATTATTATTATTATTATTATTATTATTATTATTATTATTATTATTATTATTATTATTATTATTATTATTATTATTATTATTATTATTATTATTATTATTATTATTATTATTATTATTATTATTATTATTATTATTATTATTATTATTATTATTATTATTACGTAAATATGAACGTCTTTCATAGCGTCTATCATAATCATTTGAATTATTTTGATTTAAAATTGATTGTGATTGTGATTGTGATGATGATAATGATGAATTTCTATGATGATCACGATATGATTGAACTTGATTTAAACGATAAGAAGATGTTGTATTCGATGATGTTGATGATGAATTCATTGGATAATCATCATTTGAATTATTTGTATCTTTATCTGGCCGATAATCCCAATTAACATCACGTGGTGGTAATCTACCGCTACCAATACGACGTTCACGTAATGTTGTTGTTATTGATGATGATGATGATGATGATGATGGACCAGTTGTTGTTGTACCAGTTGTTGTTGTCATTATTGTTGATTGTAATGATGATGATGAATTATCACGATCTAATTGATTATTATTTGTATTTGCTGATGGCATTTGACAACCCATACTCATAATAGATTTACGTTGTGGTGATAACAGAACAGTTGAATCTTGTTCTTTAAGTAAACGTTCTTTTGGATCACTAGAATTTGTATTATTCGAAATATTTGAACCACTACCAACATTTGTTGAGTTACCATTATTAGTATTAACAGTATTACAAATAATACGTCTTTTAACAAATGCTGGCATTAAATGTGACATACTACGATGATCAATTGCATTTTTTTGATTATTTATATGACTATTTGTGGTGTTTCCAGTTCCAGTATTGTTGCCACTATTACAATTTCCACCACCACATGATAAACCAGAATTATTACGTTCCAATAAACGACCACTACCACCACCACTACCGATATTAGTACCGCTGTTTCCATTTCCTCCTCCACTGCTATTATTATGATGATGATGATGATGATGATGATGATGATGATGATTACTGTTATTGTTATTATTATTTGAATAATTTGATTGATCTATTCCATATTTCCATACACCCAATGACATCAATCTTTGATCATCAATACAATCTGGTGGACATTTTGATGATGCCTCATCACGTAATAATAATAATGCTGAACGTGTATAACGACGATATGATGATAATGGGCCACGACTTAAGATTGCTGGATCAATTGCTTCTGGTCCCATTTTATACATATCTTCATCTAAATAAAAAAAAAATATATATAATTAATAATTTACGTAGTCTAAAAACTAAGTTAATAAAAAATCTTTCAGGATACAGAAGAAAACCAATTTGTTAGGTGAAATTAAAACAAAAATTACTACAAACAAATTCAATCAAACCAGGCTGAACCATAGAAACGGGATCGAATCTCAATTTCACTTGATATACATGAATGTGTAAGCAAACCTCACACGTTCAATATTATGGAGCAATATTCGGCATTGAGCCATACTATTGAAGGTATGGGGCGATATTGAGGGTTTCGGGAATATATTGCGGAATATTAATTATATAATATATTATAGCTCTTTCAATACGTGTAAGGACTGTATTGCGTAATAGTAGACTACTCTGTGTTGAATCCTCGACGGGAATAAAGGAATTAAAAATTATCTGTCACTCTGAACATTTTTTTTAAACGCTTCGAAAACTGTTTCCCGTTGCTGTCGTTTTTCAAATACATGTACTTGGTATGCGTTGTCGGTCGTTAGTAAGTATTCTGACCTGACTGAACAATCAGTTTGAATAGGTTGATTATTAATACGGTATATGATTTCTGGAAAATTTTTCTTATAATAAAATCAATTTCTTTAAACCTAAGACACTGTTTACTCTGCGAGTTCCAAAAATATGTAACGTGATGCAGACACCAAAAAACAAAGCCACAGTAGCAGCTCAAACATGCCAAATATGGTTTTAAAAAAACCGTTCGTGTGACTTTCCTTTGACAGAAAAATCCAAATCAATGATGTTGAAGACAAATCCCATCCCCACCATCGCTTCAAGCTTACAATTTATCAGACAATTGCTTTGAGTTATATACATTAAAAGAATTGGTTTTGTGTCAAAAGTTTCGAGTGCTACAGGAATTAAGCGAGAAAAATCTAATGGATAGAATTTCCAATTTTGCTTCAAATCTTGAGGTATCCGTTTCTAGGTAGCTTAAGAAAAATGTGAATAGTACATAAAAAGAAAAAAAAAAGTAGTAAGAAAAAAAAGAGCCTACATTTTCAGTTCAGAAACTCAGACGTTTATGTCAAAAGCAAATGTACATCAGAAGAAGATTTACACTGTGTTATTGGTGAAACCGGAACAGTGTAATAAATTGGTGAAAGTAAATGAAACATGTTAACGGCTTTAAATACAGAAATTAATTTTGTAAACGTTCATCTTTAGCCAACAGGCTAAGAATGGAATGTTTATGACATTACGACAACGCTAGATCACACATACACTCCGTGACACTTGATTAGCATCATTTTAATTTTTAACGTCATTAACGCCATAAGGGTGCAAATTCTTAGAAGCTTTTTCCGTAATATTCGATGCCCATTATTCTATTCTCCTGATATTGCAGCACCATTGATCTATCACCTATTCATATCGTTGCAAAACATAATAGAAATGAATATCTTTGTGTTAAAAAAAACAAACAAAAAATGGAAAACACCTTTTTTTGCCTCTAAAAGTGAAGACTGTTTTTTCCCAGGAGACTGAAGGAAGCTGAAAGCTACAAGTAACAGGAAATTATATTTTGAAAAAAAAAAAATAATAATAATAATACTTTCGCTTAAGAAAAAAAAAACGACAGAAATTTCCCTTATACCTAAAATAAACAAAGTAAAAGTTTATTAAGAAGTAACTAAGCTGGCCTTTTAAGCTACTCATAGATATTCCAATTAGTTTGTCAAACTTGTAACGATTGTTAGAAATAGTAGACCGTCTTTGGAGGGGGAGGAGGGGAACGGGTGTTTGTCAGATCAAATCTCAAAATCTTATTGGAAAAAAGATATTAAATTGTTTTAACTTTTTTTTTTTGGAAGGCTTTTGGCTTCATGTTTGACAAACTCTTGTTGGGACGTATATAATGCCTTCTGTCTAGCTTTAAGTAGGTCTCACATTCATCAGTCATGACTATGTCAGTTGTGTTTGATAGAAAGCTGAGATTGCCCACAAGAATTTTGAATTATTATTGAGTTTGTGACTGTTAAACCGTCAGTTTTTACACTCTCACTGGTTAGTAGTTTTCTCTAAGTTGCTTAAAAGCTGATGGAGAACTGATCAATATGAGGTGCTACTCTAAGGGCACACAAAACATATAAAAGAAGTCAATTTTCAATTATTCCTCTATTTTCTTCAGGCATCATTTTCTTCTTTTATGGATTTATATAAAAAATATAGTAACTTAAAATCGGCCTATAGCCCTATGCCCTATGGTAGAAATGGGGCAGAAAAACTGTCAAAACTAACATTATTTCAAGGTTTTTTCTTCACAACTTTGTTTCTTCTTTAAAAAATTTCTTACAATTTGCAGGTAACCTAGACCCTGATAGCGTAAGTCTAATCTATAAATTTTATTCAAATCGGTGTATTAGTTTTTAAAGTACATCAAAAAAACTTTATAGAGGGTTATTTTCTCCTAGGATTATTTCTTTCTCCTTTATCCCTTGAACTGCTTTGATTGAAATTTAATATGGTATCGTCTATTTAGGTAGTTAACCTGCATAATTAATTTCAATAAAATTGATCAACAAATTTTCCAATTAAATCCGAAAAACTATAAACAAAAAAACGACAAAACTTTCTGGTCACCCCGGTTCTTCCTTTATAACTTTGCTCCCCCTGGATCGATTTTGCTCAAATGCAATACGAACCCAAGTTAAGGAATAAGCAACTCACATTCTAATTTCATCAAAATCGGATAACGCGTTTTTGAATTATCCTGTATATGGACGGACGGACGGACGGACATGCCTAAATCGATATAACTTTTGATTCCCGACACAACCATACCATTAAAACCTTTCTACGACGATTATTTCGATGTGTTACACACTTAATGACAAAACTAATATACCCTCTGGTAGTACCTACCATAGGGCATAATTAAATTTCAAAACAAAAAAAAGCATTAATTTAATAATAAAACCAAAAAAATATATTTTACCAATTTGTTGTTTCTGTTGTTGTTGTGTAGATAATTGAGAACCACGTTTCATTCCAATACCAGATGTTGAAGATGATGAAGTTGTTACTGATGAGGATATTTTAATATTATTACCACTGCTATAGGAGGACATATCAACGCCACCACCATCATCATTATTTTTTGTTGATCCTCCTCTTCCACCTGATGATACATTATTGTTACCACTGCATCCAACTGCACCACTGTCATCATCATTATTACTACTGCCACTATTCCCGCCATTATTAATTTCATTATTTTCTGAAGCAACACTTCCAATACTACTACTACCGCCGCCGCCGCCAACAACACCACCTCCTCCTCTTCCAGTATTATTAATATGATCAAATATATCTGACATTTTTAATCTTCTTTGGAGATCGCTATACATTTTGGATGGGGGGGGGAGGGGTGTGTGTGAACAATGGGAGGAAGAAAACAAAATTTCGGGAACTTCACTGGTTTTTTCCCTTTTTTTTTTTGCAATATAAAAGAATTGACAAAACACTTTTCTAGTTTTTCTTCTACTTGTTGTTGTTGTTGTTTTCAATCCACCAAAGGGTGGAGGACTATAAACACTTTCCACACAATTTGAAAGAAATATATTACTGCTTTTTGTTTTTATAGCTTTGTTTTTTTTTTTTCAGTGAATTATTAGAAATCACAAACAAAACAAAACAAAAAACGAGAAAAAAACGGTACCTCAAAAATGAAACTTTTTGCTGTTGTTGTTCTTTAGTCGCCTTCGTCGTGGTTGTTGTTCACCACTTTGTTTTTTTTTTTCCTTATTCCCAAATATTCTGATTTTTGATGTTTTTTTTCTGTTCTCGCTTTCCTTTATTTTTCCTAAAATAAATCCCGATTTTCATCGAAACACGTTTTTTTTTCTTGTCTATTAGCGATTTATTTTTATTTTAAACGAAACAAATTTTCTCTTTATTTTTTTTGGCTTATTTCGTAGTCACCCGCAATCACCGCTAGAGCACACACACACACTGTTACGGCCAAAAGAAACTTTTAAAAACCACTTACACAATCATACGCATATATATTGAATTTCAGGAAGCAAAAAAAGTTTAAAATAAAATGGATTTCTCCTTCCTCCTCGAAACACAAAAAGAAGACAAAAAAAAAAACACTTCAAAAATCGAACAATAAAAAAAAAGAAATCCGAATTATTTTTTTAAATTTAAATTTAACAAAAATCAAAAATAAACTGCAAAAACTTTTGCTGATTGTTTTATTTTTCTTTTAATTAATTTTTTTTGTTAAGCCAATATCACAGTTAGAAAAATTCCTCTCTTTCGTTCTCGTTCGTCTCGTGTGCCTTCTTCTTTACTAAAGATTTATTTTACAACAAAAAAAAAAAGTCTATCTCTTTTTGATTTTCTGAATCAAACATTAGGGGGAAAAAAACTGTTTTTCTTTTGTGAGATTATGTGTGTGTGTTCTGCGAGTTGTCAACGCGTATATAAAAAAAATGTTGATCCGATAAGATGAAATATAGAAGTTTTCCTGATGAAGAAATTAAAAGAAAAAAAATGCGAAAAACAAATAATTAATACAATTATTAAATAAAAAATATTTTAATTATTTACAGTCTAAACTAAACAATTGAAGGTTGTGGATTTTTGAGCTTTCTAATGGGGTCGTATTTTCGAATAAAATTTATAGAATTTCGAAGACAAAAAAAAGACAGTTTGTTTTGCAATTTTATTTATAAATTTTTCAACCCATGTCATATGATTTACTAGTTTCGAAATAAAGATAATAGGCCAAGCGTAGGCATTAACTCATTTTTACGATATCTGTGTCTGTAGCAACGATTTTCAAGCCGCACTGTCAAATTTTGGAGGGGAAAAAATTGCATTTTTTTAATTTATAATTTTTAGTGCGTTTCGGATTCCAAACCAAATTCTTTTGAATTACATAATCAAAGTTAATAAATTTGCAATATGAAGTGCTTAATTTCTGGGTGTAATAACAAACAACGTCAAAAAATTCCTGGAATTTCATTTCACAGGTAAGTTTGACATATTTTTTATTAAAATGGGCGAATTTTCGTTCTAGCTGTATAAAAAAAAGTTTTTATGGTGTTTATTTACTTATTGGTAATCAAATAGAAATTATGTTAATTCATAAATTAGTAAAAAATTCGTTTTTTTTAATCAGTCATTTTTTGGTTAAAATGGGGGCAATTCTTAAAATTCGTCGAAATTTTTGAAAATTCAGTATTTTCAGTTTTAAATGTTTTTTTTTTTTTGTTTTAACCCTGGAGGCAATCTCGACGGACGCGACGGACGCAATGAACGCGTGAATTGTCAAAAACGTTAGTGACGGTATAAATATTTTTGTGTAGGCAAACTCGACGCCGTCGATGAAATTTGTAATTTTTGTTATTATTTGATATAATCTTTGTGTTATAAGTTAAAATAGTTTTTTAAGTAGTGTAAATTAATAAAAAGAACTAAAATACCGTTTTTAAATGGAATTTTCACAAAATAATTCCCACACAAAAATTTTAAAATGACATTTGAACGCGTCCGTCACGTAAAAGTTGAACACGAATCAACTTTACAACGTCTGAACCGTCGCGTCCGTCACGTCTACGTCGAGATTGCCACCTCCCATACATTTCATATGAAATTAACTTTTATTTGACACTTCACGCGTCCGTCGCGTTCATTGCGTCGTTCGCGTCCGTCGAGATTGCCTCCAGGGTAAAGTTTCCAAAAAATGAGGCTCTACGTATGAAATGGCTTTCGGCTATTGGTTTACGCAGGAAAGGAAATATATAGGCATGTTTACATGTTTATAATTATTATTTAATAATTTAATTTTGTATGTTTAAGAAAAACTTGATTTTTGTAGCAATCAAACGCAAACATTTTTTTGCAATTCGGATGTTCCAGAATGCATGAGCTTTTGGCCCATTTGCAATGTTGCTCCTCCGAATTCATGTTTTTAACGCCACCACTACACCGCACACATAAGTAATAAAAATGCAAGTGTATTCCAAAAGTGCTTCAATTTCCCCTGCGAAAGGCCTATCCATATATTTTCCCTAATCTAAGTAATAGGCCTTGTCACGCGGCTTGATTATTCTTCGCAAGTTTGACCGCTCTATTCTGATTGGTCAGGGAAAATTTAAAATAATCTGCACCTGTGACGTTCGCAAATATAATTTTCCATTTCAGCAGAAATGACATTAGGCAGTCAGTTAAAAAACTACCAATTCCCTTTTTCCTGATATTTTATACAATAGTTTTTGGTATTTATTTACAAAAGAAAAACCCGTTAAAATAAATTCAGAATTGCATGTCAAAAATGAAAAATTCATCTTCCTAACTTTGCGAAAATAATCAGCTCCAGGTCATGTATATTTTCGGCATAAGCTTCGCAAATCTACGAAATCTTTTAACTATTTTGATTGGTTCAACGAATTGTGAAAATTAATCAAATAATTTCTCAAGTTTGCCAAGTAACGCGTGATAAGCCCTAAAGACTCGTCGAGTTTTATAGAATTTGGAGATTTTTCGGAATTGCAAAATGTAACCTTAAATTATCAATTTTGAAAACCTTCACAAATTTCGGTACTCAATTGTCACGTCTTTCCAAAATGCAAAAAATTTACACAGTCTTTAGCCTAAACAGAATGGGACGGGGATCCATGAAATGTCAAATAGGTTTCAAAAATGTACATGTTTTTGAAAATTTACTTGAGATTAATACTATGTTTCCATCTCCCTCAAATCTCGCGATTTTGCGAGATTTCGCCAAATCAACATACAAATCTACTAGATTTCCCATACCAATAGAGGATTTCAAAATCTTGAGATTTCATCGAGATTTTGTTGAAATCTCGTTCAATATCTCGAAAAATTTTGATGTCAACCCTGAAAATTTATTCCGCTCTATTCAGCATGTATCAAAATTGGCAAATGGTCGACCCTTTTCAATAATTTCAAATGCGCGCTTTTTTCCGATGTTTGAATTTGCCTTTTTTATTCAAATGATGCGCTCGCTTTTTTTGTAATCTTTTAACAAACATAAATTTCATCTACTTTCACACAAAAATACAATTTTTTTCAATACGGCCAGCTAATGAAAGAATTATTTTTTGGGATCTTTCCATTCTAAATTTTTTTTTTCTAGTTTTCAAAATTGTAAACGTCAAATGAAATCTCGCAGGGAGATGGAAACACTTTGAAATCTCTTTCTCGAAATCACGAGATTTCAGGGAAATGGAAACATGGTATAACTTGAAACTAACCCCTGAATCAGATTGAATCAGCAACAACAACAGCAACAGCAAAAGCAACAGCAAAAGTCGTGAATGCTGCTTTTTGAAACACATTAAACGACAGCAACAGCACCAGCAAAAGCAAAATTTTTGAGGAAGTCTTTTTTCAGACTTATTTTTGCCATATTGAAACGAAATGTATATAATTGCGAGAAATTTTTCCCAATATTATTTCCATTTCAAATATTTTTATTTCCTTAATATTTTTTTTGGAAAAGAATTAATTTGAGGCCTTTCAACAGCAATAAAATAAATTTGGTTTAAAATTTTTATTGTTTTAGGACAAAAATATTACAAATATTTTTAATGATATATTTTTATTGAGGTAGTTTTTAGAAAAAGCCTTTATTCCATTACCAAATTGCACATTTCTAAGAAATTTTTTATATCGCGTTGGTTTCTACTAATTACAATTCCGGTAAGAATTAACATTTTAAAAACTTCGAAAACTCGCGTAAAAAATAGGGTAAGGGATTGGTTCTACATTTGAAAATATACTAAAATAATGTCATTAAAATACACGAATTTATCGTTTTTAGGTAAATTGCCTTCTATTTAAATAATTTCTAATTAAATTATAACAAAATGCAATAAAAAATTATAATTTAACAAAGAAATTATATTTTATTCATCAAACAAAACCAAAAAACGAAAAAAATTCAAAAAACGATAATTCATATTTTCAAGGTTCATGCACTGTATTATAAGCATGATCATGTTGTCAACTTGCAACAGCAACAGCAAAATTAGAAATAGAAATGAAGTTGCTGTTGCTGTCGGTAATCTAATTCAACCCATTTAAATGCATGGTTTCTAAAATTTTTGCTGTTGCTTTTGCTGTTGCTGTTGCTGCTTCCTTCTAATCCAGCCTTAAATCGGATAAGACTTGTAATCTTAGATTAGGGAAAATATGGATAGGCCTTTCGCAGGAGAAATTGAAGCACTTTTGGAATTCACTTGCATTTTATTGCTTATGTGTGCGGCGTAGTGGTGGCGTTAAAAACATTAATCCGGAGGGGCAACATTGCAAATGGGCCAAAAGCTCATGCATTCTGGAACATCCGAATTGCAAAAAAATATTTGCGTTTGATTGCTACAAAAATCAAGTTTTCTTAAACTTACAAAATTAAATTATTAAATAATAATAATAAATATTTATGTGCCTATATATTTCTTTCCTGCGTAAACCAATAGCCGAAAGCCATTTCATACGTAGAGCCTCATTTTTTGGAAACTTTAAAACCAAAAAAAAAAAAAAATTTAAAACTGAAAATGCTGAATTTTCAAAAATTTCGACGAATTTTAAGAATTGCCCCCATTTTAACCAAAAAATGACTGTCACTGGTAGATTTCGTTAAAATCAAAATAAAAAAAAAAGTGGGATTTGACGTTTCGGCGTGGATAAAAAAAAACGAATTTTTTACTAATTTATGAATTAACATAATTTCTATTTGATTACCAATAAGTAAATAAACACCATAAAAACTTTTTTTTATGCGGCAAGAACGAAAATTCGCACATTTTAATAAAAAATATGTCAAACTTAGTTGTGAAAGAAAATTCCACGAATTTTTGGATGTTGTTTGTTATTACACCCAGAAATTAAACACTTTATATAGGAAATTTATAAACTTTGATCATTTAATTCAAAAGAATTTGGTTTGGAATCCGAAACGCACTAAAAATTATAAATTAAAAAAGCACAATTTTTTCCCCTCCAAATTTGACAGTTCGGCGTGAAAATCGATGCTTCAGACACAGATATCGTAAAAACGAGTTAATGCCTACGCTTGCTTGTAATCGACTTCAAATCAGCTTAAGGCAAGGGTGTCCCACCTTTTTGTTTCCTTGGGCCACATTGGAAGAAGACATGGTGTTTTGGGCCACAAGTATATTACTATAGCTGACGAGCGAAAAAAAACGTAAAATACAGTTTTCATGTTTAACCGTTTTAGTGCTAAGCAATTTTTGTGAATATATATGAAAATTGCTATACATTTTTTGATTATTTTAAAGGAAAAATAATGGTGTCAAATAAAACACTCTAATTCAGACAAATATCAATCAATTACTATAATTCTTTTTTTAATATAATGATGCGCGCGGCAGTTTTGCGCTGCGGCGCAATTTTCGATTCAAACTATCGCATCACTTTTGCGCCGCTTAGCACTCTAACGGTTAAGTAATTTAAAATTTATTAGTTTATGAATTTTTTCATTATAAAAACAGAACATGCAATTCATTTAATATCACTTAAGCCGTTAGGTGACAAACAACAGAACAGTGTAGCTGAGCGAGCAAAGCAAACAGAAAGAGAATTTACTCTGTTCTGTTCCTGTTTCTCTTGTTTGTCACTTGTCAGTACACAAATCATTCCTCAGAAAAATACATGCTTCAGTAACTTTGAATATTTTCGAGCCGCATTGATACTTGTGTTGGGCCGCGGGTTGGACAGCCTTGGCTTAAGGCCTTTGCCCATGAGACGTGAACTGCGAATAGTGAATACATATACGCATTACGAAGCATTTTTTTGAAACTGGCATTTTCGAGGTGAAAAAAAATTGTATATTTTTAATTTCTAATTTTTAGTGCGCTTCGAATTCCAAACAAAATTCTTTTGAATTAAATAATTAAACTTAAAAAATTTGCAAACCGAAGTGTTCAGTTGGTGGGTCTAACAGCAAACAACATCGAAAACTTTCTGGAATTTCCTTTCGCACGTAAGATTGATATATTTTTTATTAAAATGGGCGAATTTTCATTATTGCTGTATAAAAAAAATTTTTTATAGCGTTTTTTTAATTCTAATTAATCAAACAGAAATTATATTAATTCATAATTTAGAAAAAAATCTGTTTTTTTGAATCAAGTTTAAATCTAGATCGATGCGCGAAACCTGTCTTACTTAAATTAAAACAAAAACTACCAGTGACAGGTCCAGGTCATTTGGGAGCGGTTTTCAAAATTCGTCTAAGATTTTGTATTGTAAAATTTTTAGTTTTAAATGCCTTTTTTTTAGTTTTAAGGTTTCCAAAAAATGAAGCTCTACGTATAAAATGGCTTTCGGCTATTGGTTTACACAAGAAAAACATGTGCTCATACATATTTACAATTATCTATATAAATAAAATCGTATCTGTACGTTTGTACAAAATCGCTAATCTCTGAAAATTCTTTATGGATTGATTTGAAACTTTTACAGAACTTTCCTATCGAACATGAGCAGGTTTTTATACTATTTTTATATACCTATGTCACACCTGTTACAGGTAAAAAAAGGTTTTATAAAATCCATCACTAACCACTAAGCATCATGAAATTCATGCATTTCCATCGAGAATATACCAAGCATCATGTAGACACAAAATAGTGATTATTCACGCGTATACATCAATAAGGTATTAATGATGTCATCCATACACAGAATTATAACGAATCTCTCAGTTTACATTTATGAATATGTAGTGCGAACAAAAAAATTTTTTTTTGTACGTCTTTGTTTTTTCAGTGCAAACAAAAAAAAAAACACTAAATATTTGTGAAAAAACTTTTGTTTTGGTTCTTTCATTTCGTAGAAAAGAATTTAAGGTTTTTTTTCTATGACTGTTTTTTCAGTGCAAAAAAAAGGTGATTTTTGTGAACGTGATGTGACGTTTTCGTTTTTTGGTTACCATTGTTGGAAAAAGAAATTTTATCTTCGTTTAACGCTTTTTCTTCAATTTTGTTCGCTTTGTTGATTTAAAAATTCCTTTCATTTCTTCGCTTTCATTATCATCGTTGGAAATTTGGCGCTCAAAGAATTTTCCTTGACAGCGACAATGCTGGTAAGCTCTTAAGACCTGAAAAATCATGAGACTCAGTGGCCCTACCACTTTTCATTTCCTTTCTTTGCCTTTGATAGTGTAGTGGAAAAACAACGCTTTTTCTTCGTTTTTTCGTAGCATCGTTCGAAAATAAAATATTTTCTTCGTTTTTCATAGCATTGTTGGGAAATTACGTTTTCTCTTCGCTTTTTCCTAGCATCGTTGGAATCAGTGCAATCTGCTTTAGTTCATCTGCTTCGCAGAAGATGAAACTTTGTTCGTCGTCCTCGGATAACGGAAGCAGTGCGGCAAATCAAACTGAGGAAGAACGGGGATTAGCGAACGAACAAAACAGACAAAGAATGACTCAAATACGTGTTGAGGAAGCAGCAGGGCGACGTGCAACCAGACTTGAGAATGCATCGTTGCGAGCCCGGCGATCGCGTTCTGCTGTTTCAGATCTGCTCGTTCTCAACAGAATGAACGCGACAGGCTGCGAGTGGCTGAAAGACATCAACGAGAAAGAGCAAATCAGCAAAAACAGCAATGAAGTTGTATGGCGTATTCCTTCATTTCCCATATATGAACGAAGTCCAGCTATGGTTCACTGACCTTAACATCTAGAAAATGGACAACACGTTTATTTCACAGCTGCAAAAGCGCAAAAAATTGCCCTGAATCCACCGGCTACAAAGTTAACTGCTTTCTTCACGTTATGTCAAAATGATGCGTTTGCGGAAACACTGGTGTATTCGGAAATGCCTACGTATTATACATGGAATGGTAATAGAAAATCTTTCGATCGACGCAAACGAGGAGAACGAGTCGACGGACAATCTGTCATAATCAAGAAACTACGATAGGCAGACTGTACACCGTGCATCCCAATCAAGATGAGTAATTCATTCTTCGCATGCTGTTGGTAAATGCGCCCGGTCCAACCTTTCCACCAATTAAGGATTGCCAACGGTGTTACACATGCCACTTGCCGCAGTGCATGTCAAGCTCTGAATTTATTGGAGAGCAACCAACAGTGGGATATATGCGTGCAACACGTCATCCACATCAAATTTGTGCATTGTTTGCAATCATATTGACCGCCTGCTCCCCTTCACCTACAACAGAGTTACGGGAGAAATTTAAAACACACTTGGCTGAAGCTATTTTCCATCGAATGCGCAAGGAAAATTAAAATATGAGCATGGATTTCACAGCAGAAATCTACAACGAAGTGTTGATAATGAATGTAGATTTGTGCTTAGAAATCGCGAACAAAGTTCTAAATCAATTGGGAATGGCATCACCGATTCGATCTGCTGCTGTTTCGTTCGATATAGGATTGCGTCGTGAACAAAATTACAAGGTGGAGTCCAAAGTAATCAGGACTTTAAAAAAAAAACAGAACAAATGGTTTTTTCGGCAAAATCAATTGATTTTATTCAAAATAGTCTCCTTCTCCTTCAATACAGCTTTTTGCACGGTCCAAAAGCATGTCGAACGAGTGTTTTAGCTCGTTGGCCTGTATGGCCGCCAGTATGCCGGTGCAAGCCTTTTGAATGGCCTCTACGTCTGCATAACGCTTTCCTTTCATCGGCAAATGCATTTTTTCGAAAAGGTAGAAGTCGCACGGTGAATACGGGGAGTGGTTGATGGTTAAAATGTGATTTTTGGTGAGATAATCGGTCACAAGCGTCGATCGATGAGACGGCGCATTATCGTGCAACAAACGCCAACTTCCATCTTCGCGATATTCGGGCCGAACACGTCGAATACGGCGCACCAAACGTTTCAAAACTCCTAGGTAGAATACCGCATTAACGTTTTGACCGGGTGGAACAAATTCTTTGTGGACAATACCCTTGGAATCATAAAAACAAATCAGCATTGTCTTCACTTTTGACTTCTCCAGGCGCGATTTTTTGGGTTTCGGCTCGTCCGGCGCCTTCCATTCAGCACTCTGGCGTTTCGTTTCGGGATCATATTGAAAACACCACGTTTCGTCACCAGTCACAATGTTATAAAGGAAGTTTTTGTCCTTTTTGACCTCTTTAATGATGTCCTTCGAATGTTGAATTCTGAGCAATTTTTGGTCGTCGAAGCTCATTTTCGCACCGATGACACAAACATACTGCACTTAAAACGCAATAACTTCACTTTCAATAGATGAAATGTCATGAAATTCTCACAGGAAGTCGATAAAAGATAGCAGATTCTAACGCACCAGTCGTCATATAGATGGCGCCACTAGGGGCGCTAGATTCAAAAAGTCCTGATTACTTTGGACTCCACCTTGTACAACACGGGTGATATTTGCCGTATGTGCAATCAAATATTCCTAAGCTAACGTTTGAGCAAAAGGCATTTACGATCAAATAATGCAAACTGTCAATAACGTGGTTGGAAAAATCTTCTTCTGCGCCAGGAGGAATTGATAAACCGTTCCTAATTAGATTGATTCTGGCTGCAATTCGATCCCAAAATTGCATAGTCTTAGCTCTTGCGTAGTCCGGAATAGCTGCGACATTGCTACCAGATGGAAAAACGGCTCATTCCGCTTTGAAATTGCCATTGAACATGCAATTCATTGAAACTCCCACGTGCAACATTTCCGAAGCGTCCGGCATGGGAAAAGTATTTTAGAAATGAAAACCTATTATTTGGGATGAATGCACAAAAGCGCACAAAAATTCGCTCGAGGCTTCGGTCATTGCAAGATTTGCATGGAAACATCAGACCATTTGGGAACGCATTAATATTGTTTGCAGGAGATTTCAGACAAACATTACCTGTAATTCCTCGATCGACATTTCAATTTAGGAGATTACAATTCCTGATTCCATTGGAGTTTGCAATCATTATCAATAAAGCTCAGGGCCAATCTTTAGAATTGTGCGGTTTAGATCTAGACACGGATTGCTTCTCACATGAACAATTATATGTTGGGTGTTCTAGAGTTGGCAAACCAGCCAATCTCTATATCTGCACAGAGAATGGAACAAAAAAAATATTGTATACCCACAAACATTGGGAAATTAAACATATTAGAAACGTGCGCTTTCTTTTTTCCATTTCACCAGACTGAGCCACAGCAACGCGTGGCCAGGTACAGTTAGTCATTTAATAATTTAATTTTGTATCTGTGTATTAAAAGAAATTTGATTTTTGAAATAAATAACGCAAACAAATACATGAGTATTTAGCCCATTTACAGTGTTGACCCTCTGAATTCATATTTTTTATGCCGCCATTACGCGACAATACATAAGCAATAGAAATGCAAGTGTGTTTCAAAATAACTTCAGTTTCCCATGCACGTGTCCTATCCTGCTGTCTTTAATTATGGTAAATAATGGGAACCAATGCCATTTGAAATTTGTATGACATTTCATATACCACTGTGTTCAAAAAGTAAGATGAATTTTGTTTTAAAATTAAAAATTTTTATTTATTCTTCCAAATCGATTTCGTCCTCCTCAAAATAATCCCCCCCCTCCCCCCTCAGGTACAATACACTTATGCCAATGTTTTTTCCAATCTTTGAAGCATGCTAAAAAGTCGTCCTCAGGTATAGCCTTCAATGCGCGTAGCGATTCATGTTTGATCTCTTCAATCGACTCAAAACGATTTCTCCGGAGTGGGCTCTTGAGCTTTGGGAACAGCCAGAAGTCACACGTTGCTAAATCAGGCGAATACGGTGAATGTAGAGCGACATGAGTGGAGTTTTTGGCGAGAAACTCATGCTCTTTTTCGAAAAAATTCAGAAATTTTGGCACCAAACGCGATTTGACTCTTCTGAGGCACAAATAATCCTTCAAAATTGCTTGCACTGATCCAATTGCAAGCATGTCGGCAAGGTCTCGAATTGTTAATCGACGATTTCCGAGCATCAATTCTTTGATTTTCTTGATGTGTTGCTCATCATCGTCGATGGTCGTCCAGAGCGTTCCAAGTCATCAACACGTTCTCTGCCTTCTTTGAAGTCTTTGTACCACTTGTAAACATTTTTCTGTGACATCGGAATTTCAGGTTAATGTAGAGTCTGCGTAGAGAGACGTGCATTTAATTGATTTTCCAAAGAAAATTTGATTAGGAAAATTAAAGTCCACAACAGACTAAATAGAGCCACGATACACCGAACTCTTTTTTTACACGTTAGATACGTTCTTCAGAAATTCGTGTAAAAAAAGATAAGTTTCCATATAGTAAAATTGGGGATACGTTCCATGTTATCCGAAAACATTGTAAGATGAAATAAAGAACTATGTTTAGTTTAAAAGCCGTGTTAAAAAAATGCGGAAAACTGTAACACAGGGTCTACATTAGCTTTTATTTGCGGTATACCAGCAACATTGGTCGCTAAAAAGCTAGTGTAGCCCACGCTGGTATACCAATTTTTCTGGTATGACAATTCTGGTATACCATTTTCGTAGACAGCGCTGGTATACCAATTTTTGACATTTGCATTTAATAAAATGGCGGAAACTAAATTTTTGCGGAATGAAATTATCAAATTGATAAATATGTATCGAGAAAAACAAGAAAAATATAGAAAGATTCATTTTAAAAAAAGGGCATGGGAAGATATTGCCACAGAATTGAATTTGACACTTTAAAGTCAATATTTTGGCTATTTTTACTTTCTGCTCTCGATTCAACGGCATGTCAGATACTGAATTGCCATACCAGTATGGACCCACGTAAAAAGAACTGCTGGTTGTAATTTATTTCTGGTAAGCCAGCTGGTATACCAGAAATAAAAGCTAATGTAGACCCTGTGTAAATTTGACGTTAAAAATACCCTTTTTTTCGCTTCTTAAGGTCTGAAATGTTGAAATATAATTGATAGCACTATGTAATGGCTCATACAACAAACAATTGATTAAATAACAGGCCAATTGACAAGTCCCCGGCCTAACACATAAATCCATATGATTTTTAGTTAGCCCTAACCTTCAAAAGACGCGTGTATAAATTTGACAGCTGTCGGATCATTAGTTTGTGAATTATAGCATTTTGAGTGAAGCAACTTTTGCTATTGAAAAAAGAATGGATAAAAAAGAATTTCGTGTGTTGATTAAACATTGCTTTATGACCAAAAAAAATACCGTTGAAACGAAAACTTGGCTTGATAATTATTATCCGGACTCTTCACCTTCGAAATCCACCGTTGGAAAGAGGGGTGCCTTTTTAAATCTGGTCGTACAAGCCTTGAAGACGATCCATGTCAAGAACATCCAAAAAGTGTACCAACAACAGAAAAGATACAAAAAATACAGGATATGGTTTCGGAAGACAGACGAGTGGCTGTGGATAAGGTAGCTGACATCCTAGGCATCTCATATAGACCAGTACATCACATCTTAGCTGAAGTTTTAGGTTTCAAAAAGCTCTGTGCAAAGTGGCTGCCGCATTTCCGAAAAATGGAACAAAAACACATGCAAATGCGACTTTCTCAAGAACATTTGGAGCATTTTCGAAAGGATAAAGTGGATTTTGTGCGCCGATTCACACTATGGATGAGACTTCGGTCTATCACTATGATCCTGAGTCGAAAGCAAAATCAAAAAACCGATAATTCGGCTCCAAAACGGGTGAAGGCCCAAAGATCAATGAAGAAGGTTATGACATCAGTTTTTTGGAATGCAAAAGGAATTTTGTTGGTGGATTACCTCCAAACTGGTAAAACAATAAACTCAGATTATTATTACAACCTTTTGGACCATTTGGATGTAAAAATTCATGAGAAAAGACCTGGTTTAAAGAAGAAAAAGTCATTTTTCACCAAGACAATACACCGTGTCACAAGTCGATAAAAACGATGGCAAAATTGGATGAATTGGGCTACGAATTGCTTCCCCATCCACCGTATTCTCCAGATCTGGCCCCCAGCGACTATTTCCTGTTCTCAGATCTCAAAAGAATGCTTGCTGGGAAGAAATTTTCGTCGAATGAAGAGGTGATCGCCGAAACTGAGGCCTATTTTGAAGCAAAGGACAAATCGTACTACAAAAATGGTATCGAAAAGTTGGAGGGTCGCTATAATCAGTGTATCACCCTTGAAGGGAATTATGCTGAATAAAAAAAACGAATTTTGCCAAAAAAATGTGTTTTACTATGGTAGGCCGGGGACTTTTCAATTGACCTGTTATTGTGAGCTAATAAACTTAAGCTATTTAATGATACAATATATGTTATGTAAATATCATATGAAATAGATAGGCAAGAGTATCGAATAAGGTGGTTTCCCAGTAACTACTACATTATAGCAGTGAGCAGTGATGCCGAATTTTGGAAGTGTGGTAAAAACGTGCATTTTTTTGATACGTTGCTACCAAAAACTGCTATTTGTACTGGACCGCTCATGGTTCACGTACATAATTATAAAACAATGACTTTGAAATCGTGTTTAGATTAAATCAATTTTTCAAAAAAGCAAGGCCTTTTGAACAGTGTAAAAAAAGAATTGAGTGTATACTATATATGTAAACTCAGATCAATTTGAAATGAAATCGGTTTTTGATTGTAAAATTTCACTCATTTCTTAAAGAGCATAGAAACTAATACCACAGAGTATATAAACAGAGGAACTTTTATATATAAAATTTGTGTACGCTGTGTTTTCCTATCCGTGTGTAAAAAAAATCCCTAAAGTTAACATAGTAGAACGCGTGATTTTTATTGGAGGAATGGGACGCGATCTTCATTGTGATTTATTCCCCCAAAAAATTTCTGAAACATTTTGAAGCACCAATTAACTACAAAAGAGCATGGCTGGTTTTCAAAAGGAAAAAAAAATTTATTTATAAAATATGGTCTTATACAGGGTGACACAAAATGAACGTTTTGTATTATTTAGGAGCCATTAAGTCCCTTGCAGTATGCGCTGTTGTTTCATCTTGTTGGAACCAAATCGTGGTTTTCCACAGCTGGCCTAAAAATTTCCCAACATCTTCCGATATTGAGCACTATTAATGGAAACTGCAACACCGTCTTTATTTTCGAAGGAATTTGGACCAGTGATCCTCTCAGACGATACACCGCACCAAACAGTACACATAAGTGGGTGTAACTGTCGTTGATGAAATGCTCTTGGATTCTCTGTAGCCCATATCTTGCAGTTCTGCTTGTTTATGAAACCGTTTAATTGGAAATGGGCTTCAATGCTCATTATCAAATTGTTAAAACAATGGACCGTTCATGTTCAAAATAAAGTTGGATGATTTTGGTTCGTTGCTCGATTATGTATTGTTCCATTTCACATTCCCCATTACAAAATCCTGTAATAACATTTTTAAAAAAATTGAACAAAAAATTATCAATAATTCACTCTACAACATTTTGCGCCACCCTGTCTTTCCTTTTATTTGATCTATATTTCTTTTAAATGCAACGGACAACGTTTGCGGAGACAGGTGTTTGATTTTTTGGCAATATGAAAATATTTTTGGTGATTTGATTCCATGAAAAATATATTTCAATATAATTTCTGGTAGAGTTTCTGGACAAGTGATGTTTTAAGGCAGAGGGGAACACATTTTTTAGAAATACTCTTTTTGTGTTGTATTATCACAGATTGTGTGGTTTTTTTTAAAGAAATTTTAAAATCAATGTGCCGATCTGTGAATACATTTTCTATAAAACAAAATTATGAAAGGTCAGTTTTTTAAGCGATTTTATGATTTTTGTTTTTTTTGCTAGCTAAAAATTTTTTTAGGGAATGCATATAAATTGCAATATCGGGAAATATATAGTAAATATTTTTTTTTGATAACACACTGAAGCAGACAAAACAGACCAACACAGTTTTTTAGCACTAAATCAGTTTTGTTACCAATAAATACACAGAAGTATATGCGCAAACCCACATTAAATCCGGCAAAAACATCTACGAAAAAACAAAATGTTTTCTTGAATGTTTCGACATATAAATACACACAATCAAATCGGTCAACCCTCACTAAATCGAACAAAACAACCGCAGTCAGACTTGCCAATATTTCCCCTCCATCATTTTTGTCTTAACAGAAAAATACATTAATTTAAAGCAGTCGACGCACACTGAGAAAACAAAACAAAACAGATGTTATGAGTGTTTCGAAACGCGAAAAATCATGCCTGGTACTGTTCGATGGTATCATGTTTTTTTAGTCAAATGTCAATTATCAATATACGCGTTTTACAATTTAAATTAAAAAAAAAGTGTTTAAAAAGGGAGAAATATTAAAAATATGTTACTTGAAGGTAGGACAATGAAATTAGAAAATATATTTTTATTTATACAATTTAAGTTTTTTAGATCTAAAAATCAAATGCAATGGAGTTGGATGCAGAAAAATTGCTTTTGTTGGTAGAAGACCGGCCTCCAATATTTAATATAAACTTAAAGGAACATTCAAATCGTTAAAATCGTTTGTTAAAAAATCCCACATAATGGGAATGACATCTTCGTCTGAATCTGACATTATGATTCCAACTAATTCTGTTTTGTCAATGCCACACTCACTGATTAGGCAAAATAACCAAAACATTTAGTTTTGTGTTACTAATGTGTGTTAGGTTAAGACAAATCGTTTCGATAAATTTGACATATTTGTTTTTGGCTGTTTTGTCTGATTCGGTGTGTTATCAGCCTAAGTTTGAAGGGTTGAAACAAAAATTTTACGGGATTTTGAAGGAGATTTCAACAAAATCTCATTGAAATCTCGAGATTTTGAAATCCTCTATTTGTATGGGAAATCTAGTAGATTTGGATGTAGATTTGGCGAAATCTAGCAAAATCTCGAGATTTGAGGGAGATGTAAACATAGTATAATTTATTCAAAAGGGTTTTGATTTTATGGTAGCCTATATCAAAACTAACTATATCCCAGTGGCGGCTCGTCACTATCTTCGAAGGTAGGGCTAATTCAATATTTGCCTAAAAAAAGGTCATTCAATATTCTAATATTGTAAACAAGTTTATAAAAGTATCTACTTCATCCTAGAGTTATTGCAGTCGAAGTGGTGACCGAGTTTTATCTGATTGGTTTCTCAAAAGTCTATAATGATAGTTGATATAGATACATACTTTCTTGTTCGCAACCGATTACTACACTTTCTAGAGCGAAAAATGGAAAATATTTGTCTACGAACGAAATTATTGAGCCGACCTTACGTCATCGAAAACAATACCAACATATAGTAATGTAAAATCAGCTTATAGCAGATTTTTTTTATGCCCTATGGGTTACGGCCGAAATGGGACAAAAAATAGCCAAAACTAATAATATTTCCAACTTTTCCAAATTTACTCTAAATAACAGATATTCTGGACCCTGATGACATACAGTGGTGTTCAATGAAATCCGGACACCTATCATTTTTCGATTTGAAGCGATTTTTTCCAAAGAAGCAGTGATGCTCATTCGGTAAAATAATTTTTTATATTACCTCAGGTAATATTTACTAAAAATATTATATGGTTCAATCAATATTTTTGGTTTTATTGGAAAATTAAAAAAATTAATAGGAATTCAGATGATTTTTTGTAAATATTACGTCTATTAAGATACAAAAAAAAACATGTTATAAATAGAGTCAATAAAATTTATGAATTGTATTTTGTACACACTAGTTGGGACCTCCTATTTATAATTAAGTATGACTGCCATTTGCTTAATAACCGCTGTGCACCTGTGCTTCATGGAATTCACCAAATTTCCAGTGACGTCATCACTAATTTCATCCCAAGTACTTTGAATTTGCCACTTTAAGTCCTGTTGTGTTTGGATTTCTTCATAATAGCCCAGATATTTTCGATGGGATGAAGATCTGGGCTGTACGGAGGCCATTCCAAAGTGTGATTACCGTTTTGGTTTAGGTAGTCTTTTACCTGAAAATGAAAAAAAAACGGAAGTTAATAAAATTTCACAAAATGTTAGAACTGGATTTTCTTGAGGATTGTCCAATGGTTCTAAAAAAATAAATAAATACCTTTTCTGAAGTGCGTGCTGGCGCATCATCTTGCGGAAAGATGTACCTTTCAGTTTCAGCAAACAGCTCCAAAACTGACGGTTTCAAATGACTCTCTAGGACATTTAAATACATATCTGCGGTTACTCTTCCATCTATAAACCCCAGATGACCTAAACCACTTGCACTGAAACATCCCCAGACCATTACTCCTTAAGCTTTGTTGGGAATTTCCTGAATGCAGTTATCACTGAGGTGTTCTCCTGACTTCCTTCGGACGCGTAGCCGCCCATCCCCGATATGCAGCTTAAATTTGCTTTCGTCAGAGAAGACTACTCTATTCCACATTTCTCGGGTCCAACTGGAATGTTCCTGGGCCCACCGAAGCCGAGTGATCTTTGATGAAACCTTTAAAGATGGCTTTTGAAGTGAGCAACGTGACCTTAGATTTGCCTCAAGTAACCTCCTCCGCACGGTTATTGCAGAAATTTCAGTTCCACTAGCTAAAGCAAGCTCCGCTTTCAATCTTGTGGAAGGTTTAAAGCGGTCTGGTTTGCAACGAAGGACCAGAAATTGATCTTCTACTATGGTTGTCTTGCGTTTCCTTCCAGATCCTTTGGAGCGTTCTGTGGTCCCGGTATTTTTAAATTTTTTGATTAAATCAGCAACGGAGGACTTCCCCCGTGATACTCTATCACTAATTTCCCGTACTGATAATCTTTCATGCCATAATGCGATAATAACACTTTTTTCAGCATCACTTAATTTCGACATTTTTTTCATTTATTTAATGTTTATGCTTATAACTTGACTTATCGATTATTACTAAACTATTTATTGAAATATACACTTAGTACATAAATCAAGTAACTAAATACTGAAAAAAAAATGGGAGGGGATTAAATTTCGACCTGCACCATGCATTTTTTCCAGGAATTCAAAGTGTCCGGATTTCATTGAACACCACTGTACATTTATTCTGCAAATTTTGTTCGGTACATTCGTATTAAAAGTACATCAAAAAGCTTTATATACAGGCTTTTTTCCCTGTACAATTATTTGATAGATTATACTGAAATTTATTGCTTAACTGCAATACTAAATCGAGGAATAACAAACTGATATTAATATTTTTATATTCTATTTAATAATATACACACAGAAGAATGAAAAAAAATTTAATTATTGAGCTTCCAAATAATTTTAGTAAGTAATTGAAAATAGTTTGCCAGAAATCTTAAAACATGTGTTTCAGCTAGTGAGGTTTTCGAAGAGTTTCTTTTCTATATGTTTTTGCGATTTGTGTTTAAGCTAGCGAGGCTTTTGACTTGTTTTTTCTTAAATAAAAAAGCAAAGAAAGGGTTATTTACTTAATTTATATTTGTATTTAAATTAATGTAATACTATGTTTCCATCTACCTGAAATCCTGAGATTTTAGATTTCGCCAAATCGACATACAAATCCACTGGATTTCCCATACAAATAGAGGATTTCAAAATCTTGAAATTTCATTGAAATTTTGTTGAAATCTCGTTCAAAATCTCGAAAAATTTTTGTAGCAACCCTGAAAATTTGTTTCGCGCTATTCAGCACGTTTGAAGCAACCCTGAAAATTTGTTCAGCAATATCAAAATCTTCATATGATGTGCTCGCTTTTTTTTCATTAAACAAAACTTAGGGCTCAATTATAATGGTAAGAGCCAAGCATAGCAAGACAAAATAATTGAAAGTATGCTTGCTTATGCATGTCAAATCCGTTCAACCGATTATAATGTGCATAAGCAAGAATAAGAGTTTGACAGCTCGCAGTCAAAGAATTTTGTGTTTTTTAAATTATTTTTTGTATAATTTAAAAGTGATTTTAAGTAATTGAGAATCGTTTAGAAAACAAATTTCCAAAAAAAAAACCATATCATCGAGTAATAAGAAAAATATTTGCAATTCAACTGTCAAAAATCCCATACGAAATGTACTAATTGATTTGTAGTGCTTAAACATAACGAAACGGAAATCAAATTTAACGAAAATTTGACTCTGCATACTAGGGTGGTCCAATACTCTCTCAGCCTCGACAAGAGAACGTGCTGCTAACAGGCCAAATTTTGCCTTATGTTGGTACAACCTTCATATGAACATGTGTCAAGTTTCACGTCGATAAGTCAATTCAGTCTTTGTTTAGAAGCAATTTGAAGTTGACATGTCATTGAATTTTTGTAACATGGAAAAAATTGAATTTCTTGATCAAGATTTCCCAAACTCAAGTGTATCAAATAGATAGGCCGGACTCTGGTCGAAGATAACTGAAAAGAAGGAATAGAATACGAAAATTGAAAAAAGTAATGAAATCGGTACCTTAAAATTAGGGACAAGATGAGATATGTGGTCCCTCCCTATGCGATCCTTAGAATAGATAAATCTAACTGATGAGTTGCATAAAATACGAAGCCTGGCTCTGCACTCAGCATTGCAACCACTATAGACTTCACAGCAGTAAAGTAGATGGGATAAAACTAGTGTCTTGACTAGTCTCAACCTGGTATTGCAGAAGATGAAGTTCTGAATCAAGTATAAACTCTTGAGAGATCGACAGATTTTACTCGCAATATGGGTAACTTGTTTATCGCACGAAAGGTCTTCAGAAATAATAATTCCCAAGCTTTTCTAGCAATAAATATAGCCTATGTTACTTAGGGATAATGTAGCATTCTAATGGTGAAAGAATTTTTGAAATCGGTCCAGTAGTTTTTGAGTTTATTCGTTATACTAAAGACATATTAGCAGCGATAATCTCGATTATCTCACGATTCTCGGTTAAAATTCTACAATGGACCAGATTTTCTCAATTATTGGGGATAGTCAACCGAGTATTTTAATCTCAATTATTGAATAATTGAGAATTTCTGCTCTCTGATTGCAAAAAGCTTTAAAGCTTTAGCTTTTATATCTGGTAATACCGCTCATATTTATAGATATAAACTTTCAAAATGCAAAAAGTAAGAAGACTAGAAGAAAATAACAGATTTGAATTTGGCGGTTCTAATTTTTTGTATTTTGAAGGAAATGATTCTTTTTTTTTTTTTTAAAAATAATATTTTTAAATGTTTTCTTTTAGATTTTAGATGTTTGCATATTCATTAATAATTTTTTTTTTACTTCCAAAATTTTCTAACCAAAAAAAAATTTATAGAAAGCTTTAAGAAATGTCAAAAATAATTGAGAATGAATTTTAATCCAGAAAAGCAGAATGTGTCGCATGATCTAGATTAAAAATAATCGACTGGATTAAAGAGTGTAGTATGCCTAGGGCATTACAGACATACAAAAATACAAATTATTTAAGTTTTAGTAGGGATCCCTAATTTTTTCTAGCAATAAATATAGCTTATGTTACTCAGGGATAATGTAGCATTCTAATGGTGAAAGAATTTTTGAAATCGGTCCAGTAGTTTTTGAGTTTATTCGTTACAAACATACAAAAATACAAATCTTTCCTATTTATAATATTAGGTTAGAAAACAATACTTTAAATAACCGTCTCGCGAAATATTATTTGTTTTAATTTCATTATTTGTCTAAAAAAAAGAATATTTAATTTTTTTAACCACAAAAAAATTGCTCTAGTTGGGTACGCAACCAAATAATTCCTTCAAATAATTTCAGTGGTTCGAATATTCGAAATTAAAATTTTTAAAAATTTATATAAGAGAAATCATTTTTTTGAGAAAGTAAATTAGCTCCCGATAGAATTTCCAATAAAATACAGCAAACTTGACCATAATTATCAATTCAGTGCATGAACGTTGAAAACAATAATTATCATTTTTTTTTTGGGTTGTAATTAGTTTCAAAAATGGAGAAGCGAATAATTGAAATGCGTGAAATAAAATCGGTTTTTATTCGACAAAAGCGAAATAAAAAATTATAAACTAATATTAGTAATAAAATTTCAATTGTCTAAATTTTGTTGTTGCTGTCGTGTAATGTGTTTCAAAAAGCACCAATCTCGACATTCGCCCTTGTTGCGCTTCAATCTAATTCAGGGGATAGGAAGTTGTGACACTTTTCGCACCCAGGTCATAAACATGTTCGTTGCGGGATATCCAAAGGATTTTCATACATTTTAACTTTCTGTGTTGCGTTAAGGCCAATTTATATCACCTAAGCTAGCAAAATTTACTAACAATGTGTAAGGGAGATAGGTTAATTAAATTTTATATGTGACCCATACCTATATACCTCACATAATTTAACACACACTCACAAAATGGTGCCTATCATGGAATACGGCGTTAGACAAGTGAATGTGTATCCCTCGTTTTGTGATCATTGCATACGTTCAAAGGAAATCGTCAATCCTTTATCATTGAATACGACCAATTGTGAATGACCGTACAAAATTTGACGTTTCAAATACGCGACACTTTCACTGCGTATTTGAGTGAAAAGAAGAGAAGGCAAAATGTAAGTTTAATGAAATTAATGGAATAAATAGTAAATTTTGAACATATTTTATTAAGAAAAGAACAACAAACCAAGACCAGTTCCCTAGTCTAGTGGAGGCTATGGAAAGAAAAAACACAGACATAGCAAAGAAATCTCGACAAAACGTTCAGCGGAGTTAGCAACAAAAATTTTGGAAGAAATTTCAATGAAAGTTAAACAGTTTGGGCCCGCCAATAAAAGAAATTTCCGAATGGGTACACAAATAATTTTTTATATACTTTCACCAACCATTTTTTTTTTAGGTATGGAGTGATTTTAAATCTAATTTACGCAAAAATTTGGCGGCTAACAAAAGAGAGATTAAAGCAACAGGAGGAAGCCCCTAATAATTAAATCTCATTTAAACCACTAGACTAGAGGAAGATGTAATCACTCTTGTCTAGTTAAAAGATTCTGTCGAATCTCTGAAGAATACATAATCTTTTCGACTACATTATGCTTTATTCGAAGGAACGTTTATTAATTCGTAAATGTTTTTCTCGTTGTGACACATTTTCACTGTCGCAGTTTAAAATATGCGAAAATAATGGAACTGTATCCATTTTTTAAGTTTTCACACTTTAAAACCACAATGAAAATAAATAGGAAAATAGAATTTTAACCCAACCTTTTATCTGTTAAAATTAGCGAAGACAGAAAAAATACTAATGACCAGTTATTCAGTGAACATTTAAATTTAAAATTACTTAATCCAAGTACCCCGATTAAATTCGTAGGTTAATCCGAAAGCGTTTTACAAAGCGTTCATTTTTATTTTTCGTTAAACTAATCTGAAAACGGCAAGTTATTGTGAATGATTTCCCTTTACTATTGTGATTGAAAATTTTGACGTTCAAAACAAAAACAAAGAAAAAAAAACGAAACAAATAAAAATGAAATGCTTGAAGGAATTATGAATTAAAATGCAAGTTAAAAACGAAAATAATTTATAATCGGAAACAATGTAATAGACATGCTTTCTTTTAGTAGAAATATTATCGAAATATTTCGCATTGATGCCTTTTCTTCAACAGGTTGCCATTTTTGTTGCACGTTCATTAAAAAATACTAGGGCTTGTCACGCGTTACTTCGTAAACTTGCGAAACTGTTTATTTTCGACAATTCGTTGAACCAACAAAATGGTTAAAACATTTCGCAGATTTGCGGAGCTTATGTTAAAAATATACATGCCTTGGAGTTGATTATGTGCTCAAACTTGCGAAGATAAATTTTTCATTTTTGACAAATGCAATTTTGAATTTGTTTTAACGGTTTTTCTTTTGGAAGTGAATACCAAAAACTATTAAATTGTATAAAATGTCAGGGAAAAGGCAATTAGTAGAATTTTTAATTTAAAATAACTAAAATAACTGACTGCCTAACGTCATTCCTTATGTCATTTCTGCTAAAATGAAAAAAAGAAAAATTATATTTGCGAAAGGTGCAGATTATTTCAATCTTTCCTTGACCAATCAGAATGACCTGTCAAACTTGGGAAAAATCTTCGCAAAAATAATCAAGTTGCGTGTCAAGCCTTATTAAATTTCATTCCTAATTTGGCGAATGTTGAATTTTAAAATAATTATGTTCTAAATAATAAATAAATAATAATAAAAAACCTTTTGTTTCGAAAATCCTAAATTCAATACATTTAAATTCGAATAATTTTTGAAAATTTTTTTTTATCTTGCATTTGATTGGTGAATCGAAGAAAAAAATTGTTTAAACTCTGTAAATTGGCCGATTAGGTTCAACTGAATTTTAATCGGGCTACACGGTTCAAATTCGAACAAAACATTTTTTAAACCCCAGAAATAAACGCTCGTCAGAGTTTAAACGTTCACTGAAAAACTGGCCATTAACGAACGATTCGTTAAACGCCGTGTTGAATGATATCAGCTATTTCGTTTACATGGCGATTTCAGAATTGACTTGAGATCGACTTGAAATTCAACCCGAGTTTTTTATCTTTACCGAATTGAAAGATTGACTTGAAATTGACTTCAAATCAACGTCAATTTCATAGATGCTGCCAAACAAATTTTTCTTTTTTAGGTTATGTTTCCCTTCTTTTCATACTCCATTTTAAATTTTCAATTCGATTTGAAGTCGATCTGGGTACACATGCACTATATTCGGATTGAAGTCGACTTCAATCCGATCATGTAAACGAAATAAGTGACAAGTGAAAGCGAATCGAATGAGTAAAGGGAATCGTAGATACGCCGTATTCCATGATAACCACCAATATTTCGAACAAAATTTTGCCATCAATGCTTGCCGTACTTTTCATACTAATTGATTTTTATATAAACGATCGTTTATCTCACTTACATCGCACGGTTTTATTCTGCAATGCTTCGGTAATGTAAATTGGCTTGTACGCGCTACTTTACTTCATCCGTTTTGTGAATTTAGGGTGTTAATTTTTTTAATTACGCCTTCGCGCAATTTTTTCCCAACCTAAGCGAAAAAATACGATTCTTCTCTTGTTTACAAAAAAAAAATCCACAAAATAAACAGAACAAAACAAAAAAAAACGGAAAAAACAGAAATAAACTAAAACTAATTAGAAATTATTTGTTTACCAAAATTAAGAAAAAAAAATTCTAATTGTTTTTTTTTGTATTAAATTACTTACCTGTTTTAATAAACAGAACAAAAAAAACAAAGTAACTTTTATTTCGCCGTGTTATTTTCAATGCACCCCGCGCGCGCGTTTACGTTTCTTATCGCTTTTTAACTTCGTTTTTTTTTTTTTTTGACTCACAAATTGAAATACACGAAAAAAAACTGATAATTCTTGTTTTTGGAATGACTTTTTTTTCCGTGCCAAAATTCGCTGAGAAAATTGCACACAAAATTTAGAAATTGTTTTTTTTTTTTTTTAAATAAGAATTTTTTTTTTGTCTTTTTTTCTTTTTGTTCGTTTAATTGTCCACGTCAAAATTTTGCTGATTAAAATAAAAAATACAAAAAAAAAATAGAAAATTTGTTTCTTTTTTATAATTTTCTCGCGGAGAAATTTTCTTTCACCTTTCCGTGTGCCTACAAAAACAAACGAAAAAAACACACAAAACTCTGCGACCCGAAAATTAAGCCTTTTTTTTCTTGGATCCCAAAAAAACAATTATATTTTATTTCAAAAGAAAAATCTTTTTTCTTTCAAAACTTAACAAAAAATAAAAAAACCGAATTTTCTCGTTTTTTTATCCTCCAATTTTAAATTTCAATTACTTAAATTATTACTTTTTTATTCTTTTTCTATGTAGTTTTTTTTAAATGTTTTTTTTTGCTTTTACAATATTTTCATATTTCCAAATTAAAAACTATTTATTTATGATAAAAAAAAAAAGAAAAACAAAAGGGCTATTCTGTCGTGGTTAAAAAAATTGAAGTAAATGAGAGAAATGTCAGCCGCCATATGCAAAAATGGAAAAAAGGGATATTTTTGCGGGTTGTTTTTTAGCACCAATGTACCATCAGTGTTGAGAACCTTTTTCTTGAAGAAAAATCCCAACGTTTATACTTTAATCAATTTACCTATGAACTTGAAGCATATACTTCGTTTAATTAAATGACGGCGGATGCTTGAAAATTGATTTCTTGAAGTTCGACCTGAAATTTAATTCGGGTTTTTAGAGTTTTACCAGGTTGACTTGAAATCAGCTTCAAATTAAGAAACGGTTGCGAACAAATTTTTTTTTTTTTTAATTTCACATTTTATTCATATTCCCATTTAAATTTTCAAGTCGATCTGAACTCAATCTACGTTTACATGCAAAATTTCAAGCCGATCACAAAAAATTGTGGTAAAGCCGGCGCCAGACGATGGGGTGAACGTTTGATTCAAATGTTTGCCTCCAAAGTTTGAGTCAAATATTGGACGATTGACGTGGCAAGTGTTGGTTCAAATGTTGGTTAAATTTTTTCTGACATTTGTGTATTTAAATTAAATACAATATTATTATAATATTTTTATTAAAAATAATAATATTTAATAATAATTTAAAATTATTTAAAAAATGGAAAATGATGATGATGTTGTCGCTGCTGCCGCGACAGTAGTTTTGTTGTCTTGTTGCAAATTACTGCTCGCAAAAAATAAATTTAAAAGACGTAAAAGGAGGTGGTGGATGGTGTCTTTAAATAAAAGCAGACAACGGTAAAATTAAATATAAAAATATTGAAACTCATATACAGAACAAGAACTATTTATTTTCTTAAAGATTTTTAACATAAATATTTAGAAACATTTTATTTGAAGTAAAACTGAATGTTGTAGGTACAATGGATCAGATTTGTTAATGGAACCTTCAGCAAAATTTGAAAACTTTTGTCGATGTCAGCACAAGATTTTGAGTGTCTGTTAAATAAAATTGGAGGAAAAATAACAACCAAACTATTGATTAAATAGACCAGAATTAACCTTAAATAAAAAAAAACAATATTTTTATAAATTATGAATTAACATAATTCCTGTTTGATTAATTATAATTAAAGAAACACTATAAAGGACTATAAAAACCTTTTTTTAAATAGCAATAATGAAAATACGCTCCTTTTAATAAAAAATATATTATGTCAAATTATAAAACCATCCAATATTGGACGATTCGTGTAGCAGTGGAATTCAAATGCATGAAATGTGAATTAAATGTTGTGGTGGGGTTTCAAAAATCCCTTTGACGCGTGTCAAAAGCCCGACAACAGCCCGAACATGTTCCAACACGAACGTTGGACACATGACATTGGACACACTTAGTTCGTGCATCGGCCACACGATGCGTCCAACCATCAAGCGTCCAACGTTGGAAGGAGTTCGTAGCATCGTCTGGCGCCGGCATAAGATCAACTCATATCGAATTCAAGCTAATTCAAGTTTACCGGCATGATTTTGCGGATTGAAGTCGACTTCAACTGGATCATGTAAACCAGAGGTTCCAAAACTTTTTTGTCCCGTGGGCCACTTGACATGTTTTTCGATTTTAGGTAGACCCCTGCTTACCTAATATTGATTTTCTGTAAATTCACCTACTTCAAATGTATTTTTGAAAGCTGGTGTAGTGCTACTCACTTTGAAAGGGCTAAACGTGAGGATACCACCCCGCTGGGAGCTGTTGACGGCGGCCGTCGACCGCGGCTATCTAAATGCGGAATTAAATATAAAATAATAATGGATTTCTTGAAAATGTTATTTATTGAACAGGAGGAAGAAGAAGAATTTCTAAATTTATTATTATTGAATAAATGGCAGCCTATAAATAGTATTTCTAAATCCCGTGAAGAAGAATGCTCATTTAAATACATCTGGTGAATATTTTAGACTGAACCAAATATATATTACATATATGTATTACAAACTGTAAAATAAGATTTAATTAAAAACATTTCAAATACTGTAAAAAACCCGATTAAAAATCTATTCACTTCAATTCTAATCAAACGAACAGCTTCGACAGCGCCGCTAGACTGGTTCAAAATCAGTCGAACGGCAACAGCTAGCTGTTGACAGCCACTGATGAGCTGTAGAACAGCGTGAACGAAACCACTCACACGGTTCTGCCATAAGAAGTCATTTTCAACGGCCGCCGTCAACAGCTCCCAGCGAAACCGTACCTTAACCCCACGACTCCATTGGACTTATTTCAAAACATAATTTCAGTCGGACTGACAAAAAAGTCCAAATTTTCGAGTCTCCATCAGACTTTTTTCAGATCGACTAAAAATATGTCCAACTTTTAGAGTCTCCATTAGACTTTTTTTCAGTCCGACTGAAATTATGTCTTGAAATAAGTCCAATGGAGTCGTGTGGTAAGATACTATGCAACGTTGTATATGAACAGCACAATTTGTTCACAATAAAGTAATGACAATTATATGGTTCTTTATCCAAAATATTTTCCCTGTAATTTTCTTCTGCTGACATGGACCCCTTGCAGGTAGTCGTCGACCCTTGGGGGTCGATATAGATCACTTTGAGAATCAGTGATGTGAACAAAGTAATTGTATTGATTTAAATTGATTAACATTGTTAGGTTTACATTCTCTAGAAAAGCGGCGCCTAGTGGCGGATATGATTTTCGTTAGCCAAATTTTGAATGGTGCTATTTACTTCCCCTTCCTGCTAGGCTAAAGGTATCTTAACATTATTACATGGTTCTTTAGGTCGATGGAATTATTAAAATTATCCATCATAAAACAGTAGAAACGAACCCAAATGCTGCGGTCAGTTAATGCTAATGCCAAACAAAAGAAATTTAAAAAACCTTCTATAAAAAATGTGTTTTAAATAAATTATTTTAGCTTAAAATTTCTTTAATCTTTTTGACAAATTAATTTGTCCACCAACAAAATTTCCTTTAAATGTCATGAGAAGCTCTAGAGAGCAAATAAGCGATAGGGTAAATATTATTGTACCTCGTTTAAATTACCAACATTTTACAACTGTAAGCAAATGTGGGTAATTTAAACGCTTGTAACGGCCGCAAAAAAACTGTAACCATTACGACTATTTTTTTTACAGTCGTGAGCTGATGTACCCTGGTTGTTTTTTTAAAGATGCGTTTGAAATATTTTTTTTTAGGTTAAAATATATGTTGTCCTCTTTGTTTTTTTTCTGATGTCTTCAAAAAACATTTTCTATCTATTATAATAAAAAAGTATTTTCCGCACATCATTTATAAATTGTCGGTAATGTAGGCCCCCGCCCACCAGTTGGATAATGTAGTTTTATTATTGCTGTCAAGCAGTGGTTCTCAAAATCTTTTACTCTTTATTTTTGGAAATAACAGATTTCAAATATGAAAACATTTAATTTTTTTTTCATTATTTTTTATATTTTTGCCGCAGAGTTTAAAAATTGATGTTGTAAAGAAGAAATTATCTATCTATCTACCTATCTATTATAAATAAAAAAGTTTTTTCCGCACATCATTTATAAATTTTGTAGTAAGAAAAAACTTAATAAATAATTTATAACTGAAAAAATTTTCGGCACCGACGGAGTCCGAACTCACCGACATCATTCCACTGTGTAACGCGCCTTCTCGTTGCACTATCGAAACCAATTTCTCAAGGAATTCAGATTCGTTAATATCAAATCAGAACTGAATAAATAACTACAGCTGAAAAAAAAAATTGTTCGCCAATTTTTGCATACTTTATTTAAATATTTAAAAAAAAAGAAAAATAGAATCTTATTCTACCGCTAAAGAAAATAAAACAAAAAACAAATAACAAAAGAATAGTGTCCTTGATGCTTTTTTTTATTTTCTTGAATTAATTGGAGAAAATACAGAATGTGTATCAGTTCCTAATTAAAGTTCATTCTCCTCTACCAACTACATCCTCGCGAGGGGGAGCGCTGGGGTTGGCGAGCGAAGCGAGCAGGGGCGGAGCCCCCTAGTTTATATTAAAATAAAACAGAACAGAAATAAAAAAACTCCAAATGCTTCATTCACAATTGTCAAATTAGAATCTGTCATATTTACCGCCTTAATAATTCATGTGTGTGAACGCTGGTAATGGCGACTGATGATTTACGCCTGCAAATAAGTGCTGGTAACGGTAATGTTAGTTTAAACGAGGTATTGCTCTATTCCACTTGAAAAACGTCCAAATCTACCAGTAAAATTTTCTTTTAAATGTCTTTATATAGCTCTATAAAGCTTCTCAGTCCTTTTCCTTTATTTGCTCTTTTATACTATTCGTTCTTTTTGATACTGTCGCGTAATGGGGTCTCATCAATTGAATCCTGATACAAGATTTCTTCTTGGAAATATATCTCAGCCAAGAACGATTTCCTTTTTTAATACCTGTATCCTTCCTTAGTTCCTGGCGAGAAACAACAGATATTTACGCTTATGTACAGCCAACGAACTAGCCAAATTACACTAAAATCAGGTAATACGTTTGTCAGTTATCCTAAGTATAATTTATGAAGGTAATGTGGAAGGAAACTTCGGAAATCGTCTCGTGCCGCGTCAAATATACGACCAGAATTTTGCCAACCATAGACGGACAGACAGACAAAAAATTTGACAAGCCCATGAGAAGCTCTAACCGTGAATTCACAATGGGTGAAGTAGCGGAGCGTAACACAGCGCAGAAAAATTAAAATTTATGTAAATCCTTTGGCTATTCACAACGAAGAATTTTTTGAAGCAGTTGAAATAGTCAACGCAAAAAGTTGTTCAACTTTCAACTTTCTACGGAGCCGAAGTAAGGAAAATTACTTAAAAAGTTAGTTTGTTTATTTATGTTTTGTTTTCTGAGAATTAATTTTGTAAAAAATATGAGTGATTTTGAGGAGATATTAATTGAACAAGTTGGGAAAAATAAGATATTATATAAAAAAAAAGAAAAGATCTAGATAACCTCGATAAATTTATTTATTGTTCCAGTTTATAAAACCTTTGTGAGCACTCAAACTACATGAAAGGCAACAAATATAATTATATTTTGTCAAGATTTTCCATTTTTTAAATTTTATTGAAATAATATTTTGTATAAACAAATGTAATTTGACGCATCTATTGTGAATTACCAAAGTAAAACATGCATTGCGCTGCGCTACTCTACGCTACGTTACTTTGCATATGTGAATCCAGCATAATAGGGTGATTTTTCTTAAAGTACACAAAAAGAAATTTAATGGTTGTTGTATATAATAAAAATGCCAGCATTAGGGAAAAATTTCATAATTGTGTATTGGTTGTGTTCATATACACGATAGATGGCAGTACGTATACAAATAAATATTTACCGGAAATAAAAATTTTAAAATTTTCAAAATGAATTTTATAATAAAAAATATAAAAACAAAAAATTATACAAAAATAAAGGAAAAATTCTATATTTTCATTATTTACGAAAAATCTAATTTATGATAAGAAAAACTACCGGAAATTAAATAGGAAAAATTTCAATTGGTAATTTACGAACTAGTTTTCAATTATTAAATATGACGCACTTTGGCCTACGTACGACAATTATAATATTTCATAAAAATGACTGGTTTTCTGGATATTTTGGAAAAAAACAATAAAAATCTCGAGGCTAAAAAAATTCCATCAACGGCTATTTTAGATTTCTTATTTTCAACAGTTTTCATTTTCTTAATTAGACACACACTACCCGCACCCGTTTTATCGCCCTTTAGGCAAGGAAGATTATAATTATTACTTTTTCAATTGAATGAGTGAGTGAAATAGAAAAAAAATAAAAACAAAATTGAAATTACATTTAATAATTGTTTGATTGTGAATGACAGAGAACGAGAATGAAGGAAAAACTGGCGGGAATTTATTTATACAAAAGAAAAATCCCCTAAAACTTTTCGATTTTCAATAAGAAAAAAAGTTCTTTGAAAGAAAAATTTTTCGCACTCTTTTTCCTTTAAATAGAAGTGTTTTATTTATTATCAACTTCAGTTGAATTTAATCAGTTTTTGTGTTCGTTTTCATTAAAACCAAAAAAAAAAAAAACAATTACAAAAGTTAAGAATTTCGAAGAATAACGGACGAAGTACATGTGTGTGCGTGCTTTTTTCTAAAATTTGAAAACGAAATATAAAACAAATAAATAAAAATCAAAAGAGTAATTTCCTTTCTATGTTTGCCATTTTGTTTTTCATTAATTATTTATTAAGATTTGAAAAAAAGTTGTTTTAGTTATCTGTTTTTTTTTTAATTGAAATTAAATAATAATATATTGTGTTTAACAATTTGCAAAAAAAACAAACATAAGAAAACATTTGTGTACAACTTAAAAAGGAATCGAAAAATTAAAAGACGTTCAAAATGCCGCCATCTTTAATTGATAGTAAGTACTTATAATAATAGATGCTTTCCATTTGCATTTTTCAAGAATATGCAATATTAGTACTTGAATACTAATTATTCAAATGTACAAATGCAATGTTCCATACTTTAGGTATGTTCAAGTATTTGAGTCTCTAATATGCAAGTACTTACACATAATTGAATGGTGCAAATGGAAAGTTACTACTAATGCTAATAATAATAAGAAAATTAAAAGAAAAGAGAAAAACTCCTTTACGAACTTCGTTTTTCTTGTTTTTTGTTTTCATTTTGGTTCAGCGTGTAACAATTTGGGGTTACCTGATTTATAAGAAAAAAGATAAAGGAAAAAAAAATGCGGATAGGCAAAGCCAATAGTGCCATAATCTTGTTAATGTAGAAATTAAAATTTTATTTCAATAATTTTTGGATTTTTTTTTTTGGTGGAGACATTTTATACGTAGACTAGCTGTACCCGGCAACGCGTTGCTGTGGCTCAGTCTGGTTAAATGGAAAAGAGAAAGCGCACGTTTCTAATATGCTTAATTTCACAATGTTTGTGGGTATACAATATATTTTGTTGTTCCATTCTCTATGCAGACTGTGCCGAGTCTAGAACACGCAACATATAATTGTCCATGTGATAAGTAATCCGTGTCTAGATATAAACCGCACAATTCTAAAGATTGGCCCTGAGCTTTGTTTATGGTGATTGTAAACGCCAATCGAATTGGGAATTGCAATCTCTTAAATCGAAATTGCATTTCCGTTGGAATCGTATGAATGCGAGGAATGAGGACATATTCACCTTTGAAAGCTCTGCGGTGGCAGATCGCATGCATTGAAAAATTCGGGTGGATAATTAACCGATTCATCTGTTTCCACAACAGTGTCGACTGACTTGTATGTGACTACCTCGCTTTATAATATTATAATAATATTGTTAAGTTCGTAGACATCTTTGTTCTTGGCCGCAAGAATAGCTAATTTATTCACCCAATGGTGATCCTTGTAATTGGTTTGGATAGTGGGGAATACTTTTTCAAACAATTGTTCTTTTGACGTCACTAAATTGCGTTATGAGACAATGAAATTCGTGCTGAGGTCAGATCAACCGACACCTTTACGTTCCCAGTTTCCAGCAATTGTTGTAAGAATATCTCAGTTAATCGGCCGATTTTGCATCTGGACACGCATATGTGTAGTTAGCTGATATCGATCGAGGAATTACAGTTAATGTTTGTCTGAAATCTCCTGCAAATGCTGTTAATGCGTTCCCAAATTGTCTGATTTTTCCACGCAAATCTTGCAATGATCGATCAAGAGCCTCGAGCGATCTTTTGTGCGCCATTGTGCATTCATCCCAAACAATACGTTTTCATTTCTAAAATACTTTTCCCATGCCGGATGCTTTGGAAGTGTTGCACGTGGGAGTTTCAATGAATTGCATGTTCAATGGTAATTTCAAAGCGGAATGAGCAGTTCTTCCACCTGGTAGCATTGTCGCAGTTATTCCGGACTACGCAAGAGCTAAGGCTATGTAATTTTGGGATCGAATTGCAGCCAGAATCAATCTAATTAGGAACGTTTTACCAGTTCCACCTTGAGATTGTAAGAAGAAGATTTTTCCAACCACGTTATTGAAAGTTTGCATTATTTGATCGAAAATGCTTTTTTGCTCAAATGTAATGTAATTTTGTTCACGACGCATTTCTACATCGAGGGAAGCAGCAGCAGATCGATTCGGTGATGACATTCCCAATTGATTGAGAGATTTGTTCGTGATTTCTCAGCGCAAATCTTCAATCATTATCAACATTTCGTTGTAGATTTCTGTTGTGAAATCCATGTTCATATTTTAATTTTCCTTGCATATTCGACGGAAAATATCTTCAGCCATGTGGGTTTTAAATTTCTCCTATAACTCTGTTGCAGATGAAGGAGAGCAGGCGGTCAATATGATTGCAAACAATGCACAAATTTAATGTGGATGTGACGTGTTGCACGCGTCATTAATGCATACATCCCAGCGTCGGTCTTTCTGCAATAAATTCAAAGCTTGACATCCACTCCGGAAAGTGGCATGTGTAACACCGTTCACAATTCTCAATTGGTGCAGACGTTGGACCGGCCACATTTATCAACAGCGTGCGAAGAATGAAGCATTCATCTTGATTGGGATGCACGGTGTAGGGTTTGCCTATCTTAGTTTAATCGAATATGCTAGGGGTTGCTAATTTACCGCCATCTTCTACTGATCTTCTGTATAAAGGATATCCATCGTTTCCTGTAACTGTGTTGGATACTATCATGCATGGTGAATTTGGATTCAGTGTACCGCAATGGCCATGTATTATATTTTTCGTCACAACTTCATGCAAATCCTTCTCGACATCGGTATTTCAGCGCATATTACATCGTCGATTTCTTTTGAAGTGATTTTGTTATAGAGCCAGATTAGTATATGTACGTTTCGGAATCCTCTCTTTTGCCATTCCACTGAGTACATCCAGCAGCGCACAGATCCAGACACTTAATGTTTTATCATGAAATCCATCAGCGATTTCAGCTTCTGTCTGCAAACAGGTGCTGTGATGTCATGCTTACCCAGCGGCGATTGCCTAGGAAGTAAGAGCTTTTGTATTGTAAATCGTCCCAAGTTGGAAATTTCATCTAAGATTTTGTTAAATTCAGCATTTTCATTTTTAAATACCTTTTTTGGTTTTAGGGTTTCCAAAAAATGAGACTCTACGTATTAAATGTCTTCGGCTTTGGGTTTTCAAAATTTTACGCCAATTAGTAGAGAGTACATTCTAATTTTAAAATTCAATTTTGAATGTTTTAAACAAACTTAATTTTTGGCATAAACCCTTTTTTTACGATATCTTTTTTAGCTCGTATTATAATTTTCTGGGGGGAGAAAATTTTCCTTTCACACGTAAGTTTGATATATTTTGTATTAAAATGGGCAAATTTTCATTATTGCTGTACAAAAAAAATGTTTTTATAGGCTTTATTTAATTATAGTTAATCAAACAGAAATGATGTTAATTCATAATTTAGCAAAAAATTTATTTTTTTGAATCAACTTTGAATCTAGTTCCTATTAAAACTACCAGTGACAGTAATTTTTTTGGTGAAAATGGGGGCAATTCTCAAAATTCGTCGAAAATTTTGAAAATTCAGCCTTGTCAATTCTAAATACCTTTTTTTGGCTTTAAGCTTTCCAAAAAAATTAAAAATGAAATGGCTTTCGGCTACGGGTTTACAAAATTTTACGCCAATTAGTAGAGATATAATTTGCTCGTTACATTTCAATAAATAGTATCTAAAGCGAATAATTTAATTTTGTACGCTTAAGAGAAACTTACTTTTTCGAATGAATAACGCAAACATTTTTCGCAATTCTGATGTTCCAGAATACATAAGCATTAAGCCCATTTAAAGTGTTGCCCCTCCGAATTAATATTTTTAACGCCGCCACTACGCCCATCTGTATTTTCTATAAACTTTGCTTACATTATGTATTATGTGTACTTTATAGATGTATGCGCGTGTGAGTAAGAGTAATCACGTTTTCTCGATGGATGGCAATGATTTTCAACATGCTTGTGGCTTTGTATTAGTGATTGATTTTATTAAATCAATTATTACCTGGCTCAGGTGTAACATAGGTAAATAAAAAGTACATATAAACATGGACATAATCACATAGGACATTCTGTAAAAGTTTCAAAGCAATCGGTCAAGAAGTTTCAGAGATTACCGGGTAGGAACAAACGAACATTTACGATTTTATTTATATAGATAATAATCTTTATATCTTTATATATATAGTTTCAAATTTACAGAAATCCAATAATCCTTAGTTGATCATGAAATATCAATATATCTATAATTTTTGAAAAAGAAATCAAAGATACATGCATATATTTATTACTTAAAGCAAAATTCAATTCAATTCTTGGCCAAAGTTCTAAAGATATCAAAATGTTAAGTTAGCGTTATCTAAAAGTACACGAGAAACTTGCAGAAAAAATATAATACTGTGATGGCACGTCACAGTTCGATGTTATTAAAATGATAACACTTTTTATTTATGTGAATTTAGTGTATAAAGTTTATTTATAATTATTTCTGCGTTACAATTAGTCTTAAAAATATTTGTCTTTCAATAATTTAATTATTACAAATTATTTATCACAGTTTATAAAAATACACAATCACTATTTTAATAATTGATCACAAATCGCCCTTGTAATCGCTTCCACAAATTAATCACGTTTCCAATCTCTGTTTTGTATAATCTCTGACGAAGCTTTTGACTTCAACTAACTGATTAAGATTGATTTTAGACTCGACCCTACGGCTGCTTTTATACCAAATTAGTGTGTCTCGGGAAATTTCTCGAAAAGTCTGGTCGTTTGGCTTTCTAAAAACTAGATGCCAATATTTCTCGAAAGCTCTTGTATTGTGACAATGATTTATTGTTATTGTTTACATTATTTCGGAGAAGTGTATTGTATTGTCTCGGTGCTTTAAAGAAAAGATCGTTTGTCTGTGTTTTTTTTTCTTGTTTCTTAGAATACTTGATGATTTTACGAATCACCAAATATTCGAACTGAAATATAGTGCAATACAATGAATATTATCAAATTATGCACACAATCGAACATACAAAATATTTCCAAAAATACAATTTAATTTTAAAATCAGAATAGCAAACAACCAACACCAAAATAAACCAATTGATGCCATTCATATTTCTCCATAAGATATATTCAAAGCTACAAATTCCTTATATGCGTACATGAATTGAACAAAAGCTTCTCTACCACTAAATATTTTAATTAAAACCGACAACAAAATATACTCATCCACGGCATTCATAAGATGAATGAATTCAAAGCTTAATTTCCTTATCCAGTACAAAAACCAAAGTTTAAGAACGAAATGTAAAAATAAGTAAGAATTTTCCTCGTATATGTCTTCCTCATATTTCATTTAGTTTTTGAAGTTGAAATTTGTGGGCAAACCCAATTTTACAGAGTTTTCCTTATTAACGGCTTTGTCATAAGCATTACAAAGTGCTCTACTTATAACTTTGACGGACCGAACATTGATCTTGGAAATAAATTTCTACAATTTGCAAACGTGGTTGCGGTGTAAGTCTTTCCAGGGGTGGCTCAAAAAACTTTTTTAAAACCACGCGCCCTAGGCAAACTTTTTTGTTGCGCCCTCTCTATCCGAGGAATAAAATTTTTTAGAAAGATCTTGCTTCAAGAAATTGTTCTTTTAGTTATAGTTTATTAAGCATGAGCAAAAATAATATCAATATAATTATTTGTAAATAAAAAAGGTATATAATAATTAAAAAAAAATGCATTGAAAAAACGTTCCAATTCTTAATTTTTTTTTCTTAGTGTATTGTTCACCTCGTATTCTTAAATATTTCGTTTGTTATTTTTATCTATGGAAATAATAAGAATTAATTATTAAATAACTAGGGGGTTACCCGTCCTAAGACGGCCTCCTAGAAATTTCAGTTTACAGATCACTGTAAATTAACTAAATTTATTCAAGCGTAGCATCTCAATTCGCAACATTATAGATCTTTTACCCTGTTCCCGTAACACGACTGGGAATATATTTCATATCTTAGGTTTACGTATTCAGAAAGCACATTATTTACGACGCAACACCTCGAGTGGAGACATTAAATTGATCCCATTTCCCCGATTGGTAAAATAGCTCCCGTCAAACATATATTACGTAAAGGCAAAAACCTCGACAACCGCAGCACCAAAGTGGTGCGAGATAGAACCATTCTATCTTCGACAGAAAAAATTCCCGTAAAAACCTCCACAACTTAGCTGAACATTGTAATCGCGTTTGCCCTCTATATATAAAGTTCAAAAGTTTCTATTGACACCAGCGCCAAAGCGGTGGAAGATAGAACTATATGGTCTTCGGCAGAAATAGTGCGAAATGAAAACTTCAAAACATTGTAATCGCGGTTAACCCTATATAAAACGATCCAAAGATTTTATTCACTCCAGCGCCAAAGTGGTGACTCATGGAATTATCTGGTCTTCGAGAGATATTATCCCCATGAAAACCTCCATAACTTTGCCAAACATTGTAATCGTGTGCGACGTGTATATACGAAATTCCAAAATTTTATTGACTCCAGCGTCAAAGCGGTGAGAGATAGAACTATATGGTCTTCGAAAGAAATAGTCGCCATGAAATGCTCCACAACTTTGCTGAACATTGTAATTGCGTGTGACCTCTATATAAAAAGTTCGTAAATTTGTATTGCCTCCAGCGCCAAAGCGGTGGGAAATGGAACTTTGCCGTGTACGTCAGAATGTCCGGCATAAAAATCTTAATAAGATTGCCTCAGGTCAGAATTATGTCCGATGTATATTTCAGATTATAAATGCGGTTTTCTGAAATAAGCTTTCAAGCCCCCCTTTGTAACTCCTCCGACCCCCAACCTCCCCGGAAACAAAATTTCTCCACGTTTCAAGTAATTCTCTACAACATATCAAAAAGTGTTTTTTTTTTTTTGCTCAACGAATTTTGTTTCCGGACAATATAGGACGGACAGAAAGAAAGAAAGAAAGAAATAAAGAAAGAAAGAAGGACTAGCCTTTTATATATATAATGGTTTAGATTAGAGTTAACTTTATCTTACATTTTTAAATGATTCAGAACAGTTTAACTTTCCTCGCCTTTGGTTTGGCGAAATCAGTTACGTAATCTTTGACATCAATACCTAGGGCTATATCATCTTCGATTGATATTTTTGCCAAGCCTACAAACGTTCTTGAGCCATTGTTGAGCGAAGATAATTTATTAACTCCAGTTTCGAAAAACTTCTTTCATCGCTTGCAATTTGAACAGGTAGCGTTAAACATATTCTTAAGGTGATAAATATATTTAGATAAATATCTGACAGCTTTTTTTACAATTAAAACATAGGACATCTTTCGGCGACGAATTCTGTTCAATGCGTATTGAAATAGATTGAAGCTCATTACATAAATTCATTGCTTTGATCTGTTTAGAGCCATCATGACTTAATGCTAACTCAAGCTTAGTACATGATGCATACAGATGCCTCAGTATAATAAACAGACAGTAATTTGACTGGGAAATAAAGAGAAATTAGACGCGATCTTCTCAATACTTCCTTTGAGAATGACAGAAACAAAAAATTCCGCACAAAATAAGGAAAGAAAATTAAAATTTTTCATTAGAAAGAATGAAGTAACCTATAAACCAAATATATTTTATTTTACAACGTGCTCCCTATAAGATAATTAGAGCAAGGGAGAGCATAGATAGTCTTATAATAGTCTTATGGGTTTTGGACTAAAGAAAGAATGAAACAAAGAAACCAATCAGAATTTTTTTTAAGCCAATTTTTGTCAACAAACACCACGTGTTTTTTAAGCGCGAAAAGATTTGGCCAAAGTTTTTACCTATACCAATAAGCTGGGCCAAAGTGTTTTCAAGTGTTGGTGCCTGTAAGAATAAGCTTCGACACGATTTTTGATAAGCGCGTGGGTTTTTTTTAAGTAGAAGAAATTTTTTGTTGTGTATTTTTCAAATATTTTAAGTGTTAGTGTCTATATGAATTATTATTAACATAAATGTTAGAATTGTTTATTAAAGTTAAATGCATATTCATCTCTGTTGCACTAATATAATGTAATCTAAAAAAAATGATAGAAAGCTAAAAAGATGGCGATTAGGATTTATATGGCTTTTACTGAGAAAAACCACACATCCATTATATTTAAAAATAGGGGCGGAAACAAAATTGGGCATAATTATACAAAAAAAGAAGCACACATCTTGTTCCCCTGATTTTTTACTGTATATTAATACTGTGCAGATACTGTGTTGTTACATTTTGTAGACTGTCAAGCAAAAATGCATTTTAAATCTTTGCTGTGAGTTCTGAATGAAATTATCTTGCCCGTTATATGAAAATTGTTTTTTTTTAATCGCATGCGAATTGGTTCTAGTACAAATTCCGTTGGAATGTTTTACGTTAAATCTGTGATCAATCAATTGATTTTAGATTTTATATGAGAATGAACAAAAAAATTATAAATGCCGTATTTTTTGGCGCCCTCAACATTTCAGCGCCTTAGGCGGCCGCCTAGTTCGCCTATATGGTAGAGCCACCCCTGAGTCTTTCCATGTTAATTTGTTCAACCTTAGCATAGAGTAAATATAACTTTTAAAAAAAAAGTTATATTTACTCTATGACCTTAGTAAACACAAATGTCGAGACAGATATCATTTATCATCTATCAAAAAACAGTGTTGTTAATCGAAAGTTCTCTCACTCTAAAAAAAAATCACCCTTTATATTGCAACTCGGTAATTACAGCCCAAAGTTATATGAAACTTGTGTAAATGCTAAATGGGATAATGCGGTGATATGGACCTGTGATTTTCGAACTATAGATTCTTTGAATTAAGCTTACTGCCGTACTAGATTTTTAGTTACTTTATTCAATAGGTTTCTAGTCCTGAGAATGATGGTTTATGAATCTAGTTTCAATAAGTCAGCTTATTAATACTGTTGCTACAACTAAAAACTGTCGATTATAAGTACTTTTCCAAATTTTGATTAGATTTTTTTACCTACCCGAAGTTTTGGGCCGCTATCAAATCTATCTTTTTGCAGAATTTTTGTAGTTTTTATATTTTGGATGAAGTTTTTGGGGGGTACGTGAAATAGAGTTTTGGAGTCCTTATCAAAACGTTGCGAAATGTATCGCTTTTGATTCTACTATGTTCACATTTCTCCTGACATTTCTTTCGGGAACAAAATGCAGAAATTTTTTTTCTTCTATGTCATACATAAAAGGAGATGACCTACCGATTCGAATCGGGCAATTCGACTAGGCACAATTCGACTAGGCGCAATTCGACTTGGATGAAAAAACAAAGTGAAATGGAATTTCAAAGAAATTAGACGCGGAATCAAAGAGAAATATGTATGTGTCCCACAAAAAAAGAAATACTAACATCTTTCCGAATATTTATCTCAGCTAGCAAATAAAGTCAATAATTACCAATAAAAATATAATTCTATGTATTAAACTCAGCACAATTCGGCTAGGGAACAATTTAATTCAATGTATTTAACTCGTGTACGAGTGCCTAGTGCCTAGTGTGGCTAGTCGGGTTGTGTCGAGTTAAATTGTGCCTAGTCGAATTGTCCGACTCGAATCGACCTAGACGCATACAAGGAATATGGAATTTTACAATTCGCAATTCGACTTCGACTGTGAACAATTTCACAAATATTTCATATTATTTTAAAACATAATTCACAAAAATTTTCATTAAGAACAAAAGAAAATTGACTGAAGATCTGTCAAGACGTCAGACAGATCTTCAGTCAATTTCTATGCCCTATGGTAGGTACTACCAGAGGGTATATTAGTTTTGTCACTAAGTGTGTAACGCATAGAAATAATCATCGTAGAAAAATTTCAAGGGTATGGTTGTGTAGGGAATCAAAAGTTGAATCGATTTATGCATGTCCGTCCGTTCGTCCGTCCGTCCGTCCGTAGATAAGATAACTCAAAAACGCGTTATCCGATTTTGATGAAATTTAGAATATAAGTTACTTATTCCTTAACTGGGTTTGGTATTGCATTTCAGCAAAATCGACCGGGGGGAGGGAAGTTATTAAGCAAAAAATAGGGTGACCAGAAAGTTTTCTCGTTTTTTTATATGGTTTTTCGGATTTAATTCGAAAATTTGTCAATGAATTTTGTTTAAATTAATTATGTTCGTTAAATACGTAAATAGACGATACTATGTTAAATTTGAGCAAAATCGGTCAAAGGATAGTGAAGAAAGAAATAATCCCAAGAGAAAATAAGTCTGTCCATAAAGTTTTTTTGATGTACTTTAAAAACTAATTCACCGATTTGGATAAAATTTACAGATTAAATTTATGCTAGCAGGGTCTCAGTTACCTGCAAATTAGAGAAACAAAGTTATGACGAAAAAACCCTGAAATATTGTTAGTTTTGACTGTTTTTGTGTTCCATTTCTACCATAGGGCAGCAATTTTATTTTTTTATTTTATTGGGAATTCTATCGGCGCTTATCATACATTTTATACGTTTTTAATTAGCGCCGTATAATATTGGTCGCTAAATTAGCGATCGATAGAAAACATGTACTATGCCACATCTGCCAGATGGTAGATGGTAGATGGCGCAAATCAAAGGTTTTTTTTTTATTGGGATATTTAAAAATAACAGAAAATCAGTATTTTTTACCATTATTTTTATTCCTTTTTGTTTTATTTAGTTAACATAATACTTTAAATAGCCGTCTCGTGAAATATTTTTTGTTTTAATTTCATTATTTGTCTAAAAAAAGAATTTTTAATTTTTTTAACCTCAAAAAAATTACTCTAGTTGTGTACCCAACCAAAAAATTCCTTCAAATAATTTCAGTGGTTCGAATATTCTAAATTAAGAACTTGTATAAAAGAAATCGTTCTTTTGAGAAAGTAAATTATTATTATTATTAATAAAATACAACATATATGTTCTTTTGTAATTTAGTACATTTTGAGTTTTGTGTAGTTAAAACAAAAACAAACCATACTAGATTAGCCTCAATTAGGTTGTCACATGTCCGAGTTTTCCCGGGTATCCTCTGGTTTTTTGGTTTTTTCTGCGGGCATCTCTAAACAGATTGTCTTTTGATGTTCGGTTTTGTCCGATTTTTGTGATTTTAATAATGAATTGGGAAAAAATAAAAGAAAATAAATTTTTTAAGTTTTATACTGTCCGGTTATTTTTTTTCGTGGTTTTCAAAATACAAAATTTTTGCGATTTTTCATAAGTTTTTATTGATCGTTTTAATTCGGATATTAACGGGGCCACTGTCTTCTAGTGAGACATGCAAAGAGATTCGGACTTGGTACTGTGGGCATATAGGCGTGACTGAAAACATCATGCACATCCTGTGTGAATGCTCAGTTCTGTCACGAACTTGCAACAACTTTCTGGGTAGTTGCTTTTTCGAAAACTTAGAGGGACTTCAAACATTCGATATGGGCAGTCTAATGAAATTCTGCGGGAAAATCAAATGCTTCGAAGAGGAACAGGATACCCATTCTGCCAGGTAATTCTTGCTCTCGTAGGGATTACAATAACCCCATAAGATGACTGGTGCTGTACACAAGTAACAATACTCTACCTAACCTAACCTAAGTTATTGATCGTTTCTGGAGTGGAATCGTGTAAGTCGATTTGCCTTAAATCAGGCATGTCAAACACGCGGCCCACCAATACATAGATTACGGCCCGCCGAGACTTTCAAAATTTTTTAAATATCAAGCTTTGACGCTTGAAGCTGGAAAGTTTGAACTTTTTGGTTGATTATATCGGACATGTTTTAAAAATAGTCACCAAAATTTTAAATTATATTCGAGCACGTGGACTTAATCATCGTCAATTTGCTTCATTTCTGGAAGTTATAGAATGTGAATACACCGATCTACCATATTATACGAAAGTTCGATGACTTTCGAGTCATCAAGTGTTAAAATGATTCTTCAAATTGCTGGACAAAATTATAATTTTCTTAGAAACAAAAAATTATGAACGGGCTGAATTAAAAGATGGACAATGGATAAAGGACTTGGCATTCTCAGTTGATATTACAAGACATCTTAATCAACTTAATCCTAAGCTTCAAGGCAAAAATCATGTTGTTACAACGCTATTTTATAATATTAACGCTTTCAAACAAAAATTACTACTTTGGGTAAAACAAATAGAAAAAGAAAACTTGTCTCACTTTGAAAGCTGTCAATATCTATTGATTAAATCACCTAAATTAAAATTTACGTTCTATGCTCACCAAATTAAATTGTTAGAAACGGAGTTCGATCGAAGATTTTCTGATTTTAAAAGCTGTGAATTACAATTTCGTCTTTTTACTTCACCTCTGTCTATCGATATTGAAATTGTTGATAAAAACTTACAAATGCTGAAGCAAAAATGTATGGAAGTTGGAATTCCAGAATTTTATACATATTTATCTGTAGATCGGTTTACTAAAATGTTATCGTTTGTTACGAGTATAATGGCTATGTTTGGAAGCACGTATTTATGCGAGCAACTATTTTCTTTAATGAAAAATAACAAAAATTCAGAAAGGTCAATTTTAACCGATCAACATTTATCATCAATTTTAAAAATTGCGTCAGCTCAATATATTCAACCAAATTTTGATGACTTGCTTTGTGAAAAACGGTGTGAAATATCTTCTAAAAAGTAATATTAAACTGTATTTCTTATTATAACTTTCATTTTTGGTTTTTTATGAAAAATATAAAATATTTATACTTTAAGTTTAAAAAATAAAATGAAATATAAAACAACTATGTATTTACAATATTAGGTCTGTTTCATTTGCCATTTGCTCTGGGGTAGAGCAAATTTTTACATTGAAAACAAAAACAACAAAAGAGCAAATTCTACACTACTTTCAGACCAAGTGTAACTATTACACCCGAAATTAGTTCAGTTTTCTACCATAAAAAGTGTATTAGCTAAACGTTTCTCATTTCATTACAATATGGTTGCTAAGCGACGCTACAAACATTTGAATTAAAACTTTCTCCTACTTCTGCTCGTTTTATTTGCCACTTACGCTGCTCCAGGGTAGGATATGGCAAAAAAAAACAGACCAATAATATACAAAACACTGAGCTTGACATTGAGTCTAATAAATACATAATACATAATATAATCATCCTAAAAGTCGTATTTTATTAATTTTTTGAACATTGAAAACATGCGGCCCCCAATTTAATACAAAATAGATCATGTGGCCTGTAATATCACATGAGTTTGACATGCCTGCCTTAAATCATATGAAAAGGCGCATTCGATTCGATTTAGTCTAAATGGAAATATGTACTTACATTTCTGGTTTTGTTATTTCTGATCTGGCAAGCCGGCGAACCAGAATACTTCTTTCATATTAAAATTCATGTAAATTCGTACAGAAAATGGAAATATTTTTTTTGTATTTTTTGCATCAAAAATCATGATTTTTTGGATCGATTATTGAAAAAAAAAACCCCCTATTTCAAATTATCTGCGATTGAGCTGAACTTTACTAGATTTGTAGGATTTTTGATTAGAAGACGAAGTTATATAAATGAAAGTACCGGGAGACCGAGCTTTGCTCGGTAATGATGTGTATTCCCAGGTGTTGGGAATACACGGAAGGGGAATGTTGTGCGATTAATGGGACGAAAACAAACACTATGAGTATTTTTTTAAAAAAAAGTTCTTTTATTAATTTTATTTTATTTTATTTACACTTTTAGTTTTTAAATGAATCTTCAATAGTCCTTCCAGCATTTTAGAAGGCCTTCAGTTCTATTGAAGATATTTTTAACACTCTGTGGAGTTTAAATCCACATCTTTGAAATAATTAACAACATAACTGAGAAGTGATTACAACTCACTTTTAATACTGACTTATAAAAAACCTCTTCCTTTGTACCTTACCTCGGGTGGGGGGCAAAAGTACTATTTACGGCGTTTAATAATCAACTACTCACTAATTTTCCGTTAACTCAGCCTTTTTATATAAAAATTCTAGCCTTTAAATGGCTAGGCTTGGGTAGGGATATGTGAAGATGTAAGAAAATCAAATCTTTTCCATATATGTTTAAAAAGGATCGTTTAATATCGTCAGATATTAAACAGACCAAATTTCACATAATATACTTTAAAAGATTTGTTTATTCGAGCGATAAGAACAAGTGCATAACAGATATTTTTTACAATTTTGACCGTGATCGTAAAATCATGATTCCTTGGAAAAAGGGATCTTTGCATCGTTATCCATAAATACCATTTTTATGACTTTAGATGCAAAGATGCAACATGATTTTGTAGACCCTTTTTTACGATCTTTTTGACGGACATTTCTATCGCGGGGATTTTAAAAGATTTTTTTATTTCTTTGTACCCATCCGATCACAAAGAACATGCGCCTTTTGTAAACATGGTCTTTTGAAATTTAATAATTTTTTTGTATTGCCACGTTGTAAAAAGAGTCTATTTCTAGGACATCATATTTGAAAATATATTTCGATGTCCTAGATGGTCGCTAGAAAGTATCTTGGATTTGCACGTTTCCTTCAAACATAATATTTGCGTTTCTTAGAAAACGTGGTCCATTCAAATTTTATGATCGCGTAGTGTGATCATTTTTTCCAAAACCATATTTTTATATCCTTTTGGGCTTGGGTTTTTGGATGCACGTGTTCTTTACAACATTCCAGCATTTTAGAAAACGTAGTCCACTCAAATTTTACGATCGTGTAATACGATCTTTTTTACCAAAACGATATTTTAATTTTGAGTGCACATGTTTTCACAACATTCCTCCCCCCTTCGAGAAAAGAAAATTATTGTTTTCGAAGAACATAATAATTTTCGCTTATATAAAAATGGCTGTGTTTTTCGAACATTAGTTTACATTTAAGTGTTTGTTACTTAATTAATTAATTTGTTTTGAAATAAATATGTGATAGTATTGTTTTCTACCTTTATTTTTTTTTTTTTTTTTTTACACAATTATCATTACTTCTTTTTGTACTAAAATTTGTTTTTTAGAATTTATCATATATATTTTGTATAATTTTGTAATTATTTTTTTTTTAATTTTATCTGTATATATGATTTGTATATACTTGTATGTATTTATTTATATATGTATGTGTTATTTTTATTTATTTTCTCGTTATAGAAAAATTCACGTTATAATTTTAATTTTCCTTTTTTTTTCAAATCATTTTTTTGATTTTTTTTTTTAAATATTTATATTTCTTTTTAGTATTTGTAGTTTAGTTTAGTAATTATTTTGATATTACTAACATGCCTAAAATATTATTGATTCTTAGAAAATATATTCTTCTATTTTGAAAATTGTAATCATAAATTTTCATTTAAATTTTTTTTCGATTTTTGTTTATGTTTTTATATAAACTTAGTTCCAAACTTTCAGTGATGTCGATCGTTTTATTCGATGTAGACCGCCTTTAATCATATCTGAACTTCCTTATTAGCCATGTCGTTGATAGACTAAATAAGATTTATAATTTGAAATGGGTGTAAGAATGAGTAAAACCATTTAGCTTTTTTACCCAGTTATTGTTTTAACTAAATATAACATTCAATCTCACATTGACTTCAAAAAGGTTTAACTACCCTTTTTCAAATTTGAAATTCATTGATGAATGCAATAGTGCGCATGAAAATGCACGTCTGTTTTAAATGATTTTACTTTACAACCATTGCAAATTTGTATAGTAACATGTTAATTTCATGTACCTGCTAGGATAGTGAAAAATTTTGATTTTCATTTCATCCTTTTTCGTTCATAATTGGTTGATCACACATGCCCATTTTCATTTTCCATGATCCCGTTTTTTAAATAGATATGGATAGGCATATTTATTTTAAATACGTTAACCCTAAGATCGAAACTATTTTGTTTTAGAAAACGTTAGTTTTGTAGGTTGACATATCTTTTTCCTTGCTTTATGCAAAGGTATTTTTTCCGTTCCTTTTTATATTTTCACTTTCAATTGTTTTTGTTTGTACATATTTTGTTACCATTTTTATGATCCGAATGGTTATTGTGATTTCACTATGTTTTGTGAATTTTTTATTATTTTTTTTTGTTCTTATTTAGGCAAAGGTTTTTCGTGTTTTTTTTCCACATACCCTTTGTATATCTAACACTTACCAGGCGGATTTTAACTACCGCTTAATACCTAATTGATTATCTTTAACAGGCGTTTTGTACCTGTGTTTCTTAGGTGAATCAGAAAAAAAATGTTGTTTTCTTTGGCACCTGTGCTAAACATTGTTTGTTTCAAACTCTTTTTTTTTCTTATGTATGTCAATTGTTAAATGTGTAATTGGAAATGTGAATTTCTCTCTGAGTTTCCACTTCACATTCCCAAAAATTAAATGATTTAACCTTTTTATACATGTTGTATTCAATATGTGTTTAAATTAATGAAAGTGAAATCAAGGAAACTTGGAAATTCAGTTTGGACATATGTTTAATTGTTTAGGAACAATCTTATCCTGTTATTGTGCACTCTTCTTAATTTATGTCCAATTTTGATTGTTCTATTAACCTCGCTATCTATTTTTTTTACTTCAGTTTTGTATTTTCACTTTCATTAGTTTGCGTAAAGGTACAATTTTTTTTCGTTCATTTAAGTGTCCTTTTCATTTTCAAGAAATTATCACATCTATTTCAGGATATATTTTTTTTTTCATATTTTATTACCACATGTAAGAATTTTATGGTTTTACTGCTTTCAATGCAATATTTTTTTTTTCAACCTAAGGATTTTTTCCTTGTTTCTAGTCTAGTCTATTCTATGTCTATTATTAGGCCAGAGTTTTTCTTATTTCTGCATACCTAACATTTTTCAGGCTGAATTGAATCTTCATTTAGTAGAGAATTTTTTCATATATATATTTTTTTTTTTAATTTAAATATGTACACGCAGAGATCATTATTCGCTTAATACCTGTTTGTGTATATGAAGATATGAATTTCGCTTGTATCCTGATTTCATTATTTTTATCATAGTTCGCTTTTTATTTGGAACTGTGAGAAACTGTTCAAATTTGCGAGAGCTTATGATTTTCTATCCCGAAGGCAGTTTCTCTGTATTTGTTTTGAATTCATTTATATTGTTTCCCAGGCGGAGATCACTCGTCGCTTAATACCTGTAAATTTTTTTACAACGCGGAGGTGAATTGTTGTAAACCGATTCTTACCTTTTACCAGTTCTCACGAAATTATTGTAAAGCGATCCATATATTTTCCGTTATTTTTCTAGTTCTCATGAAATCGCTTATTTCGTATTTTCAGTTATTATATATATAAAAGGCTAGTCCTTCTTTCTTTCTTTCTTTGTTTCTTTCTTTCTGTCCGTCCTATATTGTCCGGAAATAAAATTCGTTGAGCAAAAAAAAAAAACACTTTTTGATATTGTAACGTGTTAGTCTTTCGGTTCGATGTTATTAGAATGATAACACTTTTTATTTATGTGAATTTAGCGTATAAACTTTATTTGTACTTATTTCTGCTTAACAATTAGTCTTAAAAATATTTGTCTTTCAATAATTTAATTATTACAATTATTTATCACAGTTTTAGAGCTTCACTATTTTAATTACTTTTAAGATCAAAGCTTTAGTTTTACTCCGAATATTTCAAGTTCACAGTTCGGCTTTCTAATTTGAATTGATCCTCTACTTGAATCCCGGCGGCTATTTATATAAGTCAGAGTATTTCGGGATTCTACTAGAAAAATCCTATTATTTGATTACTATTGTTTGATTCTTGTTGCTTTTAATGCTATGTGGTAACACTTCTCGAATAGTCTTGAGTTATAAATATTGCGTTTGACATTTCGCGGAAATCGTTTTGTTTGTTTACAAATAAATTATTCTCGTGTTTTCTGGGTTTTTCTTTTATTAAGAAAAACTCAGAAAAGTAATAAATTTGTGTAGTGATTTTTATAGTGCACTACCCCCTCCTTAAATCTGTTCGTCCCGAACAGAATCTTCTGAAGTCGTCCCGTGATACTTTGCTAGCCGATTTAGATGAACCACTTTCATTTTAGCCCTTGGAGATCTTCGGATGCGATATACGACGTCATTTATCCTTTTTATGACAGTATATGGACCTTCCCATTTCGGCATAAATTTAGGTGACATTCCCTTTTTTCGTTGTGGATTGTAAAGCCATACCAAGTCACCATCCTGGAATCCACAGCTGTTCGTAGCAATGTCATATCTTATTTTCATCCGGTCGCTAGCAATTTTTATCCGATCCCTTGTTATGTGATGTATCTCGTCTAGACGATCCCTCAGTTTATCGGTGTAGTCACTAACTTCCATTTTCTCACATTCGGGTCTACCAAACATTATATCCACAGGAAGCCGTATATTGCGTCCAAACAATATTTCCGATGGAGTATGTTTCGTGCTATCGTGGTCTGCAGTTCTATATGCCATTAGGAACAATGGAATGTGTTTGTCCCATTCACTTTGGTCTGATGTTATCACCTTTGATAAATGTTCCTCCAGGGTTCGGTTGAAACGTTCCACCATACCATCAGATTGCGGGTGCAGGGGTGTTGTTCTGGTTTTATGTATTCCCAGTAATTGGCATACTTCCTGGAATACCGCTGACTCGAAGTTCCGTCCTTGATCCGAGTGTAGTTCTAGTGGAACCCCGTATCGACTTATCCAGTTTTCAATTATTACTCCTGCCACTGTGGTAGCTTCTTGATTCGGAATGGCGTACACTTCCGGCCATTTGCTGAAATAGTCGATGACAACCAACACGTATCGGTTCCCTCGTTTAGACTGAGGAAATGGTCCAGCTACATCAATTGCGATTCGTTCAAATGGAGCGCCAACGTTATATTGCTTCATTGCTGCTCTAGTTCGTCTTTGTGGTCCTTTGCTCGCTGCACATGTGTCACATTTTCGACACCAACTTTCAACATCAGCTCGGCAGTTTATCCAATAGAATCGTTCTCGTACTTTTTCTAATGTTTTGTTGACTCCCAGATGTCCCCCTGAAGTCCCACCATGTACTTCACCAAGTACCTCATGTACTTTGGACTTGGGCACAATCAACTGCATTAGTGTATCTCTACCATCAGAAGATTCCCATCTTCTACTGAGAACGCCATTTTCTATTTCCAGCGAGTCCCACTGAGCCCAATAACTCTTCGTTGTACTACTATAAGCTGCAATATCGCTCCGTCCCGGACGCTGATCCTGTTCTTTCCATTCAAGGATTGGTCCAATATCTTTGTCCTTTAGCTGTTCATTTCTGATACTAGTCTCGTCATCATTACCTATTCTTGTTGTCTTGACCATGACTATTTCCTTCTCATCTAGCCTGCCACAGTGCTTACAATTCTCGCCACATGGTCTTCTAGATAAAGCGTCAGCATTACCATGCGATGTCCCCTTTCTATGTTCTGTCTTGAAGTGGTACCCTTGTAGTCGCTCAATCCATCTTGCCACTTGACCTTCTGGATTTTTAAATTGTAGCAACCATTTAAGTGCCGCATGGTCGGTTCGAAGTAGGAACTCCTGCCCGTAGAGGTATTTGTTGAAATGCCTAACAGTTTCAACTACTGCCAAGAGTTCTTTCCGGGTGACGCAGTAGTTTACCTCTTGTTTGGAAAGTTTCCTACTGAAGTATGCGATCACTTTTTCTTCACCTTCGATCTGTTGAGAGAGTACCCCTCCAATTCCGATATTGCTGGCATCCGTATCCACTATAAATCTTTCTCCAAATTTTGGATACGCCAATATCGGAGCAGAACATAGTCTATGTTTCAACTCCTCGAAAGCTGACTGGCATTCTTCGGTCCACTCGTATGGTTTTCCCTTATCCGTTAGCTTGTGTAAACAACCGGCTATATTAGCAAAATTCTTTATGAAACGTCGGTAGTAAGTACACAAGCCTAAGTATGACCGGATTTCATGCTTATCTTTTGGTACTGGCCATTGTTGAACTGCTTTTATCTTGTCTTCATCGGTGGCAATTCCTTCTGCAGACACAACATGTCCTAAGTATTTCACCTCATGTTGAAATAGTTCGCACTTCTTCGGACTTAACTTCAAATTAGCTGCACGAAGACGTCCAAATACTTCTCGTAATCGCTGGAGATGTTCATCAAAAGTTTTCCCGATTACGATGATATCGTCCAAGTATACCAGGCACGTCTTCCATGTTAAGCCCCGTAGGACATGTTCCATCAGTCGCTCGAATGTTGCCGGTGCATTACATAATCCAAATGGCATCACTGTGAATTGCCATAAGCCTGTTCCTACTGTGAACGCTGTCTTTTCTTTGTCTTCCGGTTCAATTCCAATGCCAATAGCTACTTTTTAGATCAAGTGTTGAAAACCAAGTTGCTCCTGAGAGTGTATCTAATGTGTCGTCTATGCGGGGAAGAGGGTAACTGTCCTTCTTAGTTACGTCATTCAGTCTTCGGTAATCTACGCAAAATCTTGTAGTCCCATCCTTTTTCCGTACTAGGACTACCGGAGATGCCCATGGATTGTTTGATGGTTCAATTACTCCCTCTTGATGCATTTCCTCGATCATGTCAGCAACCTCTGTTTGTTTGGCTAATGGTAGTCCCCTTGGCGGTTGGCGAATAGGATCTGCATTGCCGGTATTAATTCTATGTTTCACTTGGTCCGTTCGTCCAAAGTCCCCTTTACTGCATACAAAGACATCTTCAAATTCCTTCAATAAACCTGTAGCCTTAACTGCTTCCGACTCTGATACTCTTTTAGTGATATCAGAGACAAGTGGTTTCAAGGCTTCCGGAAGAACCCGTTCCTCCCGTTGAGTTTCTTTGTATCTGCAGTCCTCGTTTGTTATTGACGAAACTCCTTCAGCACTGCCGACAATGGTTCCCTTTTTCAATTTCTTGTTAATTTTTGAAAAGTTCGCCACTCTGACTGGAATTGTCCCTTTTTCGTTCACTTTCACTATTGTTCGCGCTATCATCAGTCCATCCTTTAAGTTTTGTCTGTCAGGTTCAATAATTTGTATTGCTGGCCTCCCAGTACCATCGACCAGTCTCGCCTCTACAACAGCTTCAGTATTTGCCGCAATTGTTTGGTCTTGTAGAATTTCTACTTTGGCACTGGAACCTGCTTCCTCCAACGTTAGCGAGAAATCAATATTTCCACATCGCAGAACTTCTTCTTCAACATTTACACTCACTCCATTCTTTTTCATGGAGTCCAGGCCCATGATACAATCGTCCATTATATCAGCCACCAAAAATGTATGTCGGAACACATACCCATCTAGCTCCAATGCTAGATCGACTTCCCCAAGAATCGGAGATGATTCACCCGTAACTGTTTGAAGCACCCTGTTACTGCTTTCACTGATGTGTTTATGATTGATTAGTCTCTTGTTAATGATGGATTTACTTGCGCCTGTATCTATGATAATTCTGCACTGATGACCAGCAATTACACCCTGTACCGTTAGACTGTTGTTGTTGTGTTGCATAAGCGAGACAGATACAACGATGCTGGGGGCATTATTCTTTTGAGCTAACTTGTCCCCCTTTAAGTTAGCTCCGTTTCGTTTCCCGAACCTTTTTGTCTTGTTTGGTTCGGGCACTTATGTTGCACATGCCCCTCTTTTCCGCAGCCCCAGCATGTGATTTTCCTGCGCGTGTTTCTGTCCCCTTCTTTCTGGATTGACCGCAGTACTTCTTTTATTTGCTGCCTGAGGTCTTTGATATCCAGTTGCGGTGACCCTTCAGCAACTGTAGCAGTCCTGATCCGTGGGACTGATCTCGTAGCTTTCTTCGCACCTTCTAATGTCAAAGCAAACGCCAATACTTCTTGAAGCGTTCGCTTTCCGCTAACCCGGACGCTATTTTGTATGTCCGTATCCCGTATGGCGCTAACGAATCTTTCTCCCGCCATCTCGCACCGCATCTCCACAGGGTAATCGGGATAGGACATGTATACTAGACAGTCGATCTCCGCCGCTAATTCTTGAAGCGTTTCCGCTGATTTCTGCGTTCTGTTGATGAGTTCGATCCGGTATACATCCTTCATGTGGTTGTCCCCAAACCGATTATCCAATTGCATTACAATGTAATTGTAATTTTTCTCATTTTCCGGTGAGATTGTCCGCAATAAATCGGCTGAGTTACCCCGTAGAGCCAGAATTAATGCTGTGGCTTTTTCTTTATCGGACCAGTTGTTTGCACCAGCAGCCGCTTCAAACTGTCGTTTATATACAGGCCATGAAGTTTTGCCGTCAAATATTGGTGGCTTCATCCTTTTACCTGATGACTCAATATTTGGTTTGTTTTCTTTGATGTCAGCCATTTTTGCTTCTATTTCTGCTACTTTTTGTTCAAATTTCTGGTCCAATTTTTGTTCTACGTTGCTGACTTCTGTAGTTATTTTGTCTTCCAATTTTTGTTCAACTTTACTTACTTCTGTGCGAACTGTAGAGACTTCTGTACTAATTTTATTTTCAAGGTTCGCAACACTGGATTCCACCTGATTTTTTAATTCACCCATGCTGGATTCCATTTTGCTCTGCATATCAGATATGTATGCAATCTTATTTTCGAGACTTGCTGTATTGGATTGCATCTCACTTTGCAGACTAGAAGCAGTTGATTTTAATTCGCCTTGTAAACTAGAAGCAGTTGAATCCATTTTGGTTTGAAGACTAGAAGCATTTGTTTTCATTTCGCCTTGTAAAGAATCCATTTTATTCATCAGCAGGGTCATAAACTTCTCGAACTTATCACTTTCCGCTGATTTTGCACCCTCTTCACTGAAATCGGACTTGTCATTGTCCTCGTTCGTGTTTTCTTCTTGGTTTCCCTCTTTCAGAATTTCACTAAAGTCGAATGTGCTACTGTCTAGTCCTCTTATTGCACATTCAGCGATTACTCTTTTCTTCTTTTCTGGTTTGGTTCCCGTGGAAACTGACTTCCACACACGCAGAACTGTGGATAGTTCTAATGTACTCAAACTATCTAATAATTTACTTTCCATCGTTCAAATATTTTTAATTGTTCACGAAATTCTATTGTTCTATAGAAACTTCTCGCACAGTATCTAAATACCACGAAATTTCCCAGTATAATCTTAATTTCTACGAAATTTCTCGTACAATCGAAATTTTCACACGATACACGACGTATAACCTCAAATTTCGTACAATCGAAATTTTTATACAACTCATACAAAATTTCTTGTACGCCCCTGAAATTTCTCACACAGTCGAAATTACTATACTCAAATTTCTTAATAACGAATTTCTTCGAAATTTTCCCCACAGAAGTTTCTAGTTTAATTTCGAATTTTCTTGCAGAAAATTTTAGCAAAATTGTCTTTTCCGCACTGATTCACAATAAATAATTTCACTTCTGACACCAATGTGACGTGCTAGTCTTTCGGTTCGATGTTATTAGAATGATAACACTTTTTATTTATGTGAATTTAGCGTATAAACTTTATTTGTACTTATTTCTGCTTAACAATTAGTCTTAAAAATATTTGTCTTTCAATAATTTAATTATTACAATTATTTATCACAGTTTTAGAGCTTCACTATTTTAATTACTTTTAAGATCAAAACTTTAGTTTTACTCCGAATATTTCAAGTTCACAGTTCGGCTTTCTAATTTGAATTGATCCTCTACTTGAATCCCGGCGGCTATTTATATAAGTCAGAGTATTTCGGGATTCTACTAGAAAAATCCTATTATTTGATTACTATTGTTTGATTCTTGTTGCTTTTAATGCTATGTGGTAACACTTCTCGAATAGTCTTGAGTTATAAATATTGCGTTTGACATTTCGCGGAAATCGTTTTGTTTGTTTACAAATAAATTATTCTCGTGTTTTCTGGGTTTTTCTTTTATTAAGTAAAACTCAGAAAAGTAATAAATTTGTGTAGTGATTTTTATAGTGCAATATGTTGTAGAGAATTACTTGAAACGTGGAGAAATTTTGTTTCCGGGGAGGTTGGGGGTCGGAGGAGTTACAAAGGGGGGCTTGAAAGCTTATTTCAGAAAACCGCATTTATAATCTGATATATACATCGGACATAATTCTGACCTGAGGCAATCTTATTAAGATTTTTATGCCGGACATTCTGACGTACACGGCAAAGTTCCATTTCCCACCGCTTTGGCGTTGAAGGCAATACAAATTTACGAACTTTTTATATAGAGGTCACACGCAATTACAATGTTCAGCAAAGTTGTGGAGCATTTCATGGCGACTATTTCTTTCGAAGACCATATAGTTCTATCTCTCACCGCTTTGGCGCTGGAGTCAATAAAATTTTGGAACTTCGTATATACACGTCGCACACGATTACAATGTTTGGCAAAGTTATGGAGGTTTTCATGGGGATAATATCTCTCGAAGACCAGATAGTTCTATGAGTCACCACTTTGGCGCTGGAGTCAATAAAATCTTTGGATCGTTTTATATAGGGTTAACCGCGATTACAATGCTCAGCAAAATTGTGGAAGTTTTCATTTGGCACTATTTCTGCCGAAGACCATATAGTTCAATCTTCCACCGCTTTCGCGCTGGTGTCAATAGAAACTTTTGAACTTTTTATATAGAGGGCAAACGCGATTACAATGTTCAGCTAAGTTGTGGAGGTTTTTACGGGAATTTTTTCTGTCGAAGATAAAATGGTTCTATCTCGCACCACTTTGGTGCTGCGGTTGTCGAGGTTTTTGCCTTTACGTAATATATGTTTGACGGGAGCTATTTTACCAATCGGGGAAATGGGATCAATTTATTGTCTTCACTCGAGGTATTGCGTCGTAAATAATGTGCTTTCTGAATACGTAAACCTAAGATATGAAATATATCTCCAGTGGTGTTACGGGAACAGGGTAAAAGATCTATAATGTTGCGAATTGAGATGCTACGCTTGAATAAATTTAGTTAATTTAAAGTGATCTGTAAACTGAAATTTCTAGGAGGCCGTCTTAGGAAGGGTAACCCCCTAGTTTTAAATATAAAATAATATTGCATTACGCGACATCCGCCCAGACAAAAAATATTCATATTTCTATTATTGAAATATTCATATTTCAATAAAAGTCATTTTTTGTATTTCTCGCGCATCTTTATAAAAATGCAATTATGCATTTTGAGATAAGAAATAAATAATAATTATTTCTTCAAAAACCAGTCACATTCTAACAGCGGAGTCCAGCACACCTAAATTCTCTCGTCGAATATTTTAAATTAAAAAGAAGATAAGTTCTGTGTTCCAAAACTAACCGATATAAAAGGAAATACAAAAACCAAATAGTGTAATAAATAGTGTAATAAATATCAAACGGTTGTTTTATTTAAGAAACCAAAAAAGCCTTTCCAACAAATGGTGTCAGATGTGGGGTTGTTTCAGATAAAATAAAGCGCCGTTATAAATTGATTGATTGATATTTATTGATTGATAAATACGTCGATTTGGTTTTTCTTCTTTATTAGTTAATCGTTAGTTTCGCGAAAAAAAAGTGAAAGAAAAAACATTTTTTTTTAAACAAGTGCTTACGAAATAAAAAAAAAAAAAAAGAAAAGGGTCAAAACTTCAAGAACTTCCAACAACAACATTTTGATCATCAAAACTTCAAGAACTTCCAGCAAAATTCTAACAATATTTTGATCGTCAAAACTTTAAGAACTTCCAGCAAAATTCTAACAACATTTTGATCTTCAAAACTTCAAGAACTTTCAGCAAATTCCAACATTTTGAACTTCCAGCAAATTGTAGCAACATTCTGATAATCTTCAAACTCCAGGAACTTCAAATCAAGTAAGATCGTTTTAATAAATATTTATATATTTTTTTTTATTAAATTTAATAAATAAAGTAAAAGTGAAAACAAAAATAAAATTAAATTAAATATATAGAAATAGAGTTTATATAAAGTTATTTAAAGTGGATTCAAATTTGTTTCGGTTTTTTTTTGCTACTGTGTTCCTTGTGAAAACGACTGTTGTATATCTCATTTTATTTTACTTTATGAGTGATTCTTCTTCTTCTTCCGAAGATATTTTTTCGGGTTTCGAATTAGCACCCGCGATGGTTTTCGACAGGGATTTTGCACTAAAAATCATACCCGAGTTTAACGGAGACCGAGATTCATTCCATAAATTTATAACATGTTGTGATATAGTGTCGACAAACTTGACGGCTATAGAAACCGCGTTATTTCTAAATATAATAAAAAGTAAATTGTCGGGACCAGCTTACAAAATTATTAAATACAAGACTTTCACGGACTGGACAGAATTAAAATGCTTATTACAAGAGCAATTTTTGGAAAAACGAACGCTTGCGCAAATTCAAATGGAATTAGTGATGTGTACTCAAAACCCTAATGAAGATGTTCGTTCTTACGCAAACCGAATTGAGCGACTTAAAGCTGACCTAGACGATGCTTGCATTGCTTCGGAAGGTCAAGTTGCAAGTACGATAATAGTTAGTCTAAACGGCAAAACCGCACTCAAAGCTTTCGTTGATGGATTACATAATTCCATTCGGTTAATAATAAAAGCAAGTAGATTTTCAAAACTCTCGGATGCGGTGGAAGCTGCGGTAGAAGAAGAGAAATCGTGGAAACACAAACCCAGCCAAAAACCAAAATCTCAATTAAAATGTTCTTATTGTCACAAAATGGGTCATGAATATTCTTCTTGCTACTTAAGGACCAATACTAAATCAAATAATTTACCTTCTTTTCAAAAAATTACCATGATAAAGGAAAATCTTAATTCGTCTTTTAATGTTAATGTAATAGTTTGCAGCTACTGCAAAAAGAAAGGTCATCATATTAAAGAGTGTAGGAAACGGAAATGTAATGAAGATAGAAAAAAATCTTTTGATTCGGGAAATGCTTCAAGCCCTGGGACAAGCGGTGGTGTAACCAGAGCGGCGGAAGCGAAGTAATCCACCTTAACGAAAATATCTTGCTAAATTCTACCTCCAAGTTCTCACCAAATTATAATGAAATTGTTGATTCAAAAAGCATAAAAAATTCTTGTGAAAATATTCTACTAAATTCTGATGCTAAATTATTACCAAATTCTGCTACAAAATTCTCACAAGATTCTAATATTCAAACTTCTCAAAATTCTGATCAACAAATTTCTCAAGAATCTTATAATATTATGGATCACAAAATTCTACAAAATTCTTCAACATTATTACAAAATTCTACTAAAATTGATAGTACTAAATTATTTTCTAAATCTAAAAGGAATAAGAATAAAAAATCAAACTCAAATGTACAAATTTCTAATAGCTCTGAAAAAACGTCTAAAATTTACAATATTACTCTTAAAAATCTCGATAAATGCGACTCAGTTATAATCAAAACACAAACTACAATAAATAATAGTGCAAAATTATTAGTAGACAGTGGAAGTGAAGTGAGTTTATTAAAAGTAAATCATCTAAAAGACGACGAACTTATATATACGGATCATAAATCACAACTTAAAGGTATAAGTGATATTACTCAAAGTACGTTAGGCATTTGCCATGTAAAAATCAAAATAAATAATAGTGAAATAACTCATCCTTTCCACGTCGTGAAAAGTGACTTTCCTTTAATCAACGATGGTATTCTAGGAAGCGAATTTTTGGACAAATATAAAGTAAAACTCGACTTCGGTACAAAATTATTTTCAATGTCATATGAAAATGAAACATTTTCACTAAATCTTCAACCTTCAATTTCTGAAATCCTAATTCCTGCAAGATCCGAAGTTATTGTCCGCGTAAAAAGTACTACATTGGAAAATTGTTTATGTCAAGCACAACAATTAGAAAATGGATTAATCATTGCTAACAGTATTTCTAAACCAAACAATAATCTTTTCCCAATTTCTGTTATAAATCATAACGAAGAAGATACAATTCTAAATACTGATTTATTAAAAGTACCAAACTTTTCTCAATTTCAAATTCTTGGCATATATTCTGAAAAAATTAAATTCGATCAAGAGTATCATCGTATACAACGTCTTCATACTGAAATTAAAACTGAGCATATGACCTCAGAAGAACGTGAAGCTATTCTAAATATTTGTACAAAATATATACAGTGTCTCAAAGTAATAATGGAACAAGCTGAAATTAATGATATTCGAAGTATTTTTAGCCAGAAATAATGTGTTAGAAAATCGGTCTTATTTTTTTAAAAAACTTTTATTAATATATAATAAAAAAATAAAAAGCAATAATTCAAAATCTGCTATTTAAAGAAAAATAAAATAAAATATTAATGCAAAAGTAAAAATTAGCCTCAAAGATATAATGGAACATAGTCATAAATTAACTTTTTTAACTTAATAATAATAATATTTTTTAAAAAATTTATATTTATTTTTGTCTTTTAACTGCCTTTAAATGACTTGGCATAGACTCGACTAGCTTGCGACAGACGCAAGGCTCAATTTTACACCTTTCGTCCTTTACATTACGTTAAGTTGATTTCTGTTAAAGATAGACAGCTTTTTCAATTTTTCTTCCAAATGACTCCATAAGTGCTCAATAGCATTTAGATCCCGAGACTGGGTGGCGTCTCCAAAGCATGTGGGCAGTTATACAAAAGCCAATTTCTGACTTTATAGGCCTTGTGTTTCGGATCGTTGGCTTGGTAAAAGACAAAATTATTGTTTATTCCCAATTTTTCGCCACTTTCGTTTCACATTGGATTTTAAAATTTTTATATACTTCATTTTATATATCATGTCATCTATTATGAAGAGATTTCCAGGACCTGCTGCAGACATAGCACCCCATACCATATCTGAACCTCCACCGTGTTTAACGCTTGACTTTAAGTTTTTTTTCTTTACGCTCCCCATTTGACTTTCTGCACACATATGAATGTCCATTTGATCTGAAAACATTATATTTGCTTTCATTCATGAATACAACTCGTTCGCAGAACGATAAGTCATTGTTGCCATATTTCTCAGCAAAATCAAGCCATCTTTAGTGATTCACTTTGTTTTATAAAGAGCTTTCTCCTGGCTACCCATCCATTGTACTGGTGTTTCCTTAGAATAATTCTTACAGTTTCGGGAATAACTTTTCTCCATAGATATTTCTCTACTTCTGCTCCTAGTTTCGATGCACTAAGGTGGGGATTCTGCCTGGTTTGTTGAATTATCCATCGTTCGTCTGCGTCCGTGAAAATTTTCCTCCACTGAGCTTGGCCTTATTTTGATAGTTGGTGATGTTTTCGCATCGTTTTATTACATTAAATATTGTAGCGGATCCGCGATTTACAATTGCCGATATTTCCCGAACCATTTTACCAGTTTTTGAGTAAAGGACTATTAATTTTCTTCAGTCAACCGTGATTTGAGGACCTTTTAGCGCCACACTATAGCTTTTTTCTAAACCGCTCACTCCAGAATCCGACAAATAATGCCAAAGTCATAAAAAGGTATACCCCTGAATATTTCATCGAGATCAGTCAAATTAGCTGCAATTAGACTTAACAATTTCGCGACTTTAGTGACGTGTTCCATTATATCTTTGAGGCTAAATTTTACTTTTGCATTAATATTTTATTTTATTTTTCTTTAAATAGCAGATTTTGAATTATTGCTTTTTATTTTTTTGTTGCATATTGATAAAAGTTTAAAAAAAAAATAAAACCGATTTCCTAATATATTATCTCTGGCTAAAAACACTTTGAATATAATTAATTTCAGCTTGTTCCATTATTACTTTGAGACACTGTAGATCTTTTTTATCTCGATGGTGACAAACTAACTTGTACCGACTCTGTTTACCATCATATACCGACTCCTGGTGTACAACCAATTCATGTAAAACCGTATAGATTACCAGAATTCCAGAAATCTGAAGGTGACAGGCAAGTTCAACAAATGCTACACGATAAAATAGTCGTTGAGTCTAAAAGCCCCTGGAATTTTCCCCTAGGCGTGGTACCCAAGAAACCAGACAAGGAGGGAAACAAGAAATGGAGAATCGTGGTTGATTTTAGAAAATTGAATGAAAATTCAATCGGAGACGCGTACGCAATACCTAATATTACCGAAATTCTAGATCAATTAGGTAGTTCAAAATTCTTTTCTACTCTGGATTTGGCGAATGGGTTTCATCAAATTAAGCTTAATCCAGAAGATATGCAAAAAACTGCATTTTCAACGCCATTAGGACATTACGAGTATGTTCGTATGCCTTATGGACTTAAGGGAGCACCAGCGACATTTCAACGCCTTATGAATAATGTGATCACAGGGTTACAAGGTGTTAAAGTTTTTGTTTACATGGATGATATTGTTATCTATGGAAAAACTCTTAATGATCATAATGAAAAACTAGTTGAAATCTTTGAACGATTAAAGTCTAATAAGTGAAAGCTTCAACCAACTAAGTGTGAATTTTTAAAATCGGAACTAACCTACTTAGGTCATGTTATAAATGAAAACGGTATAAGCCCAGATCCTAAAAAGATTGACAGTGTCAAAAATTATACAGCCCCTAAAAATCCTAAAGAAATAAAAATGTTTTTAGGCTTGGCCGGATACTATAGAAGATTTATTAAAGATTTTGCGAAATTATCTCAGCCTTTAACGCAACTCTTGAAAAAAGACGTCAATTTCGAATGGACTCCTTTACAAACTCAATCCTTTAATATTCTGAAAGAAAAATTAACAAATCCTCCTTTACTTCAGTATCCAGACTTTACTAAAGAATTCGTGTTAACTACTGACGCGAGCGGAGTAGCGATTGGCGCTATACTTTCGCAAGGAGAAGCAGGACATGATCTTCCCATTGCATTTGCTTCTAGAACACTCGGAAAAAGTGAGAAAAATTATTCAACGACGGATAAAGAGTTACTTGCTATTATTTGGTCAGTTCAACACTTTCCACCTTATTTGTTTGGTAAAAAGTTCAAAATTTATACTGATCATAAACCTTTGATTTATATTCATAACTGTAAAGATCCAAGTTCAAGATTATTGAGATGGAAAATAAAATTACAAGAGTTTGATTTCGAAATTATCTATAAAAAAGGTTCTATAAATACTAATGCGGATTCTCTTAGTAGAATATGCCACATGACTCTTCGATCATCGATACCAGTTTCTACAAATTCGTGCACAATTCCTCAACATAATTCTTCAGAAATAAATTCAAATAAAGAAAATTCTGTACTAACTTATTCCAAATTCATCGAAGATATCAATAACAATGTAATTTTAAATCCTAACATTCGAGATCTTGATGGAAATTTATTCACCGAAACTTCAAAATCTAATATTTGTATATTCTTAAATGAAGAATTAGAATCAGACGATCAAATTATCAATTTTATTCAAGAAAGAAATCACTTAGAGCCATTGAAAAATCAAAATCCAGAAACTCATACTATAATTCCTTTTGTAGAAGATGACAGACATACAATCTATTTAATTGTTTCTTCTAGACAAAATCAAGCAACTTACGAAAATTTCTTCGAAACATTCAAAAATCTGAAATTATACCTTTTGAACAAAAACATTAAAGAGATTTATTTGCACAATCCTTTTAAAATTTCCTTCTATCAGCATCTAAAATATGAACAACTACGTACAATGTTACGCTATATTTTTCAAGACACTGATATTTCTATTTCTATCTATCATAATAATTATAATGCAAATTTAACAAAAGAAGAAATAGCAAATATTCTTACAGAATTTCATGTGAATCCCACAGGTGGACACAACGGTGTCAATAGAACATTCAAACGAATTAAATTATATCATAAATAGCGAAACATGTATCGTGACGTAAAGAAATTTATTAAATCTTGTGAAACTTGTAAGAAAAATAAAACTACTAAATATACAAGAGAACCTATGGTTATTACTTCAACTGCTAAATTTCCATTTGAAAAAATTGCACTAGACATTGTAGGACCATATCCGACGACAAACAATGACAATAAATATTTACTTAGTGTGATAGACGACCTTACTAAATACGCAGATGCTATACCTATACCAAACCAAGAAGCTAAAACAATAGCAGAAGTGTTTGTAACAAAAATCATATTTAAATATGGTACTCCTAAATTCGTACTTACAGACCAAGGTCAAAATTTTCTAAACCAAGTTCTCAAAGAGACATGCAAACTCTTAAAAATTTCCAAATTACAAACTACAGCATATCGTCCTCAATCTAATGAATGACTATCTAAAATGCTATATAAACCGATCACAAACTGATTGGGATACGTGGATAAAGTACGCAGTCTTTGTTCACAATACAACACCAAATTCTTCTACTAATTTTACTCCTTTCGAACTAATGTTTGGTCGTAAGGCGGATATTCCAACTTCTGTAAAAAAGCCTCCAGATATTTGTTATAATTATGATATTTTTTCTAACGAATTAAAAGCTCGACTACAACATTGCCATTAAATAGCTCGAGAAAACCTTATAAAAAATAAAGAAATATCTAAAATTTGGTATGATAAAAAGATTAATCCTAATAATTTTAAAGTTAACGATTCCGTTCTGTTAAAAGACGAAAAAACATATAAGGGAAAAAGTAAAAAATTATTACCTTCATGGTTAGGCCCATTTGAAATCATTTCTACTTCTGGTGTTAATTCTACCATTCTAATTAAAAATAAACCTACCATTGTTCATAACAATCGACTAAAATTATTTTCTGTTTAATTTCAATTTCAGGTTCTGAAAATGTTTATTCTTACTAAACTATTTATAATCTTTTTATTATGTGACATAAACCTTGCTCAAGATTCAGACAAGCCTTACTTTATACAAAATTTATACAACGAAACAGGACTATTTTATGAACATATCGGACAACTAAATTTATATAACGACAAATGGAAACTATTAGTTTATACTAATTTTGACGAAACAAAACTACAATATAAGCAAATAAATTCTTATATGATAAGAATAGAAATAATTTGCAGCGACTTACATAAGAAAAATGTTAGCCTTAAGGAATGTTCACACTACGTCACGCAAATGAATCAAAGTATTCATAATATACAAATGCAAAACAAATTAATAAGTAATCTCTTAGGATTAGAACGAAATCTTATACAAAAACGAGGTCTTTTAAATATAGTAGGCACAGTAGCAAAACAACTTTTTGGAACTTTAGATAATAATGACGCCGTATATTATGACGAGCGAATTAAATCATTAGAAGAAAATGAAAATAACTTTCAAAATTTATTAAAAGAACAAATTAGCGTTTATGAATCCACTCTAAATCAATTTAATATTACAGCAAACCATGTGTACGAGCTAGAAGGGAAAATAGATAAAATCGTGTATAAAATAAATCAACTACAAAATTATACTATTTATACCCAATTAGTAACTAGCTCAATAGCTACATTAACAGAAATTTTTTCCACTTTTATAATGTTAGCTGACAATTTTGCAATTTCTCAATCACGTATTGTAGATATTATAACTTCAGCTTCTCGTGGAATCTTACATCCATATGTATTAGATGCAAATACGATGTTAACTGAAATTATTAAAATTCAAACACATTTGTCAAATGATCTAAGATTACCACTTGCAGCAAAAATAGAAAATATCGAAGGATATTATAAATTAATTGAGACACATGTCTATTATAGTAATAATCAACTAAAATTTTTAATAATAATACCACTTATAAGTTCTCATTTATACAATATTTTCAAAATAACTAGCATACCGAAATTAATTGAAAATAAGAACTATGCATTAATAGTTCCAGAAAAGCCTTTTATTGTAATTGATTCTGTAAAACAGTATTACTTTCTATATACTAAAGAAGAATTAAATAAATGCCAAAAATTGTATAAAAATAATTATGTATGCGAACAATTATTCCCAATTTCAATTTCTCATCTTAATAGTGCTTGCGAAATGACCTTATTTTCTCCAGTATCGAGTTTTCCTAAAACTTGTGTAACGCGTTTAACTCATTTGGACAATTCAATTTATCTACAAATGGCAAAAGAAAATTTATGGCTATTTATAATACCAACTAAAGAACACCTAGTAATAAATTGTAAAGATTTCAATACAGTATTAGAATTAACTGATATTGGAATTTTAAAAATCAAACCAGGCTGTAAGGTGCATACAAAATTTCTTATACTAAATTCTAAAACCGAATATTCTAGCAACAGCACATTGGATCATTTCACAAACAGTATTAATACGTATGAAACTATCGATTTGGAATTAAATCTAGAAGAATTAAAAAATTTAAATGTAAGTTCTAAATCATTCACAATTTCTAACCAAATCGAAAATTTAAATAAAATTAGTGATAACATAGAAAAATTAAAACAAAAAACAATTCATTTAAAAATTTTAAAAAATCACTATACTAATTTTTATTCATTATATTCTATAAGTTTTATAACAAGTTTGTTAATTTTGATATATGCTATATACAGAGGTGTTCAATGAAATCCGGACACCTATCATTTTTCGATTTGAAGCGATTTTTTCCAAAGAAGCAGTGATGCTCATTCGGTGAAATAATTTTTTATATTACCTCAGGTAATATTTACTAAAAATATTATATGGTTCAATCAGTATTTTTGGTTTTATTGGAAAATTAAAAAAATTAATAGGAATTCAGATAATTTTTTGTAAATATTACGTTTATTAGGGTACAAAAAAAACATGTTATAAATAGAGTAATTAAAATTTATCAGTTGCATTTTGTACACACCTCCTGGCACCTCCTATTTAATATTAAGTATGACTGCCATTTGCCTTAATAATCGCTGTGCACCTGTGCTTCATGGAATTCACCAAATTTCCAGTGACGTCATCATTAATTTCATCCCAAGCACTTTGAATTTGCCACTTTAAGTCCTGTTGTGTTTGGAGATTACATTTACAGACTTTTTCTTCATAATAGCCCAGATATTTTCGATGGGATGAAGATCTGGGCTGTACGGAGGCCATTCCAAAGTGTGATTACCGTTTTGGTTTAGGTAGTCTTTTACCTGAAAATGAAAAAAAACGGAAATTAATAAAATTTCACAAAATGTTAGGACTGGATTTTCTTGAGGATTGTCCAATAGTTCTAAAAAAATAAATAAATACCTTTTCTGAAGCGTGTGCTGGCGTATCATCTTGCGGAAAGATGTACCTTTCAGTTTCAGCAAACAGCTCCAAAACTGACGGTTTCAAATGACTCTCTAGGACATTTAAATACATATCTGCGGTTACTCTTCCATCTATAAACCCCAGGTGACCTAAACCACTTGCACTGAAACATCCCCAGACCATTACTCCTTAAGCTTTGTTGGGAATTTCCTGAATGCAGTTATCACTGAGGCGTTCTCCTGACTTCCTTCGGACGCGTAGCCGCCCATCCCCGATATGCAGCTTAAATTTGCTTTCGTCAGAGAATACTACTCTATTCCACATCTCTGGGGTCCAACTGGAATGTTCCTGGGCCCACCGAAGCCGAGTGATCTTTGACGAAACCTTTAAAGATGGCTTTTGGAGCGAGCAACGTGACCTTAGATTTGCCTCAATTAACCTCCTCCGCACGGTTACCGCAGAAATTTCAGTTCTACTGGCTAAAGCAAGCTCTGCTTTCAATTTTGTGGAAGGTTTAAAGCGGTCTGGTTTGCAACGAAGGACCAGAAATTGGTCTTCTACTATGGTTGTCTTGCGTTTCCTTCCAGATCCTTTGGAGCGTTCTGTGGTCCCGGTATTTTTAAATTTTTTTATTAAATCAGCAACAGAGGACTTCCCCCGTGATACTCTATCACTAATTTCCCGACTGACAACCCTTCATGCCATAATGCGATAATAACACTTTTTTCAGCATCACTTAATTTCGTCATTTTTTTCATTTATTTAATGTTTATGCTTATAACTTGACTTATCGATTATTACTAAACTATTTTTTGAAATATACACTTACTACATAAATCAAGTAACTAAATACTGAAAAAAAAAATGGGAGGGGATTAAATTTCGACCTGCACCATGCATTTTTTCCAGGAATTCAAAGTGTCCGGATTTCATTGAACACCACTGTATAAAACATATAAAAATTGTAAATTTTGTAAACAAAGAAGAAGGAACACAGAAATGAACTCGAGCAAAATTTAAATAAAAAAGTAGAAGCTGAAATGAATGCATCCACTTCTAATGTTGAAAATTGCACCAATCCTAGGTACAATTTTCAAATATAACGGCGGGAATGTTGCAAACCGATTCTTACCTTTTACCAGTTCTCACGAAATTATTGTAAAGCGATCCATATATTTTCCGTTATTTGTCTAGTTCTCATGGGTTCCGTTCACTCGATCACACCGGTGTAAAAAAAAGTCGGTGTAAGTTAATGTCAAAAAAGCCGGTGTCGAAAAATGTAAGTTGTTTGCGAGTGAACGGTCGTAGTCGTAGTCGTAGTCAATTAGTGTCATTTCGAAATGTCAATTGGAGAAAATGCGCATTTATAGGTTAATTTATGTATTGTAATTATTAAAATTACTTTCATGAAATCTGTTTATGTTTAATATTTAATTTAGTAACAAATTTTTACATAAAAAACATATTTTATGATTTCACTTTTTTTTATAAATTTAATATTTTAAATTTTTTTCGAATATAATTCAACGAATTGAATATAAATTTATTACTAAAACTATAATTTTTCTATAAATTTGCCAAATAATTAAAAAAAAATAGTGAATTCACAAAAATTTGTTTTGAATTCAAAATCAAACTGACGAAATAGAAATGACAATTAACAACTACACCCTATGACATTGGTTGAAAAAAGTTACTTTTTTTACACCGGTGTGATCGAGTGAACGACAGAGTGTCGGTGTCATGACGTCATCGTAGTCGAAAAATGTTGACCAGTGAACGCAAAAGTGTAACTTTTAGTCGCTTTTTGTTACTTTGAGTTGGTGAGTGAACGCAGCCATGAAATCGCTCATTTCGTATTTTCAGTTATTTTAAATATAAAATAATATTGCATTACGCGACATCCGCCCAGACAAAAAATATTCATATTTCTATTATTGAAATATTCATATTTCAATAAAAGTCATTTTTTGTATTTCTCGCGCATCTTTATAAAAATGCAATTATGCATTTTTAGATAAGAAATAAATAATAATTATTTCTTCAAAAACCAGTCAGATTCTAACAGCGAAGTCCAGCTCACCTAAATTCTCTCGTCGAATATTTTAAATTAAAAAGAAGATAAGTTCTGTGTTCCAAAACTAACCGATATAAAAGGAAATAGAAAAACCAAATAGTGTAATAAATAGTGTAATAAATATCAAACGGTTGTTTTATTTAAGAAACCAAAAAAGCCTTTCCAACAGAATACTTGCTTACAAGTATTACCTATTTTTTGTAGGGCAAGAGTTACTTTTCTTGGCACCTGTTTGAATTATTCTATCATAGTTCGCTTTTATTTTGGAGCCGTATGGGCCTTTCCAAATTTGCGAGAGCTGATGATTTTCCGTTTTTAATTGAGCATCCTTGAATTTGCTCTGACGTGTATTATTGATGTTTGTTGATATTAGTTCAACGTTATCAATGTGTACTTTTTTCTGCTGTTTAGAATATTTATTTTCTAAATAAATTTTGTTCAGTCTAAACCTCTTTATAATTTGACGTTTATCGCATTTCTTGATATATTTGTCAATATCTCGGACCATGTTTTTCCATTTATAGAATTTTTTAATTGCTTTATAAGTTTTGAATACTCCGGAATGTTTAACTGGTAGTGAATGGAATTCTTCTAATACTTTGCGAATTTCTTCTCGATTGGTTAAAAATTTAATTCCAGTCTCGAGATTCACTTCTGAACACTTTTTATATTCGCGTTTCTTCTTAGTATTGTTCATTGGTTCCGCTTTATTTTTATGCGATTTGATATTCTTGTCATTAGAAATATTCAGGACTCCAACCGTAATCTTTTCATCACCGGATCCAATCAAATAGTTTCCAAGAGAAACTTCTTCGTTTATCTTATTCGATAAACAAAGCTTTGCTTGTTTAAAATCCTCTTCTATTTGAAAGACTTTTCTCGTTCGAGCAGGAATGTGAATTTCTCTCTGAGTCTCCACTTCACATTCCAGGTCTTCCAATACCATTTCAGTATTGAACCCTTTTATATTTTCGAGTTGTAAAAAGTTCCTTCAATTGAGTTTTGATGTTTGCTCGGTGAGGCATTTTCAAACCCAAATTTTCCAGATTTTGCAATATCTTTATTCTGCGACTGAATTTTATTGGACTTACCCTTTTTCACTAGAGTCAAATCATCCTCGTTTAGAATTGTTTTTTTATAAATGTTTTGATTACATTCCGTTTCTGAAATAATTAGCTGTTGATTTAATCCGTCAGTATTTCTCTTAGGTGACAATAAGTCATTAGTTGAGGTATTCTTATTTATTGAAATGGGCTGACACCTTGTATTGTTTGTGTCCGACTTCTTGATCGGGGAAGAGCTTTTGGACTCCCAATTTTGTTTTGCGTAACAATTTTTCATTATGTGATCTGTTCTGAGACAGAATTCACATTTTATTTTTGAATTTAAATTATTGCTTTCATTGTTGCACACTTTTCTTGTGTTGACCATTTGTATATGAACTTTTTTATTATCATTTTTTTTATTTGGCCGTTTTGTACAAGATTTAATATTGTGTCCATAGACACGACAATTTTTACAGAAAGGCGTATTTTTTCGATCATTACACTCTGCATAAGTATGCCCTAAACTATTGCAGAATCCACATTTAATTGGATGTTGCCTTTTTTGAATATTTGATTTTGAATTAAAATCCGTTTGATTCTGGATATTGTGATAATTAGATAAAGGTGAAGTGAGACCGGACATATTTTGGAAAAAGGATATTTGTTTTTCTACCTCTTCCAACTCATTGACTTTTTGTAAGAGTTTGTCGAATGTTTTTCCATTTTCATGGAGTAGAAAAAGGCGATGATTTGGATTTAGTATACCGGATGTAAACGCAAATATCGCGGTTTCTTCCAAATCACTTATCACAGCTTCGGCATCCGAATTATACCGAGCATTCGCTTTTTCTTTACAATTAGTTAACAATTCGTTTACTCTTTTTCGAAACAACGACATGGTTTCACCAGGAATTTGGCGCGACTTTCGAAGTTCATTATCTAAAGTCATATAAGGCTTTGTGTTAATGAATTTTTCTCGAATAATTTTTTTCAAATTATCGAACGTGTCAAATTTCAATTCACCTAAAACCGACATTGCTCTACCTCTAAACCGGGTAGGTAAAAGTTTGGGAAAGAGTTCTTTTTCTTCTTCCTGCAAAACATCGAAAACGCACTCGCAACATCGAATAAAACAATCCGCATCACGTATTAAACTTGGGGTTTTTTCCCCATCAAATAAAGGAATCAAGTTACAGACACATTGATTCACTTTAATTACGTCTACACTCATTTTTACTATTATTATTTATTTTTTTAAAATGAAATTATATTTTAAACTAATATTACTTTTTTCCTTTTTTTTTAAATGGAATATATATTTTTTAAAATATTGAAATTTGAATTGTATTTTTTTTTTTTTTTTCAAAAATAATATTGATATTGTTTTATTATACAATATTTTAAATTTATATAATTTTTTTTATATTTTAGTTTAAATTAGGTTTTTACTTTCATGTTTTTTTTCGCTTTTCGTGATGTGATGATTTTATGTGCTGATATTCGTTGCTCCTTGGTTGATTTGTGTTCCTTCTTGTTGTTTAATGTGATGTCTTCTTCTAATTTGTCGTTGATTTTGTTTCCTTTTTTTTTCTTGTGTTGGTCAATTTTTTGTTTTTTTTGCCGTGCTTCACTTTTCGCACTTCACTTTTCATTTATTGTTTAATTTTTACCACTTGTATTTATGTATTTATTGTTTATGTCACTTTTATTTTTTGCATCAAAAATCATGATTTTTTGGATCGATTTTTGAAAAAAAAACCCCTATTTCAAATTATCTGCGATTGAGCTGAACTTTACTAGATTTGTAGGATTTTTGATTAGAAGACGAAGTTATATAAATGAAAGTACCGGGAGACCGAGCTTTGCTCGGTAATGTTGTGTATTCCCAGGTGTTGGGAATACACGGAAGGGGAATGTTGTGCGATTAATGGGACGAAAACAAACACTATGAGTATTTTTTTTAAAAAAAGTTCTTTTATTAATTTTATTTTATTTTATTTACACTTTTAGTTTTTAAATGAATCTTCAATAGTCCTTCCAGCCTTTTAGAAAGCCTTCAGTTCTATTGAAGATATTTTTAACACTCTGTGGAGTTTAAATCCACATCTTTGAAATAATTAACAACATAACTGAGAAGTGATTACAACTCACTTTTAATACTGACTTATAAAAAACTTCTTCCTTTGTACCTTACCTCGGATGGGGGGCAAAAGTACTATTTACGGCGTTTAATAATCAACTACTCACTAATTTTCCGTTAACTCAGCCTTTTTATATAAAAATTCTAGCCTTTAAATGGCTAGGCTTGGGTAGGGATATGTGAAGATGTAAGAAAAACAAATCTTTTCCATATATGTTTAAAAAGGATCGTTTAATATCGTCAGATATTAAACAGACCAAATTTCACATAATATACTTTAAAAAATTTGTTTATTCGAGCGATAAGAACAAGTGCATAACAGATATTTTTTACAATTTTGACCGTGATCGTAAAATCATGATTCCTTGGAAAAAGGGATCTTTGCATCGTTATCCATAAATACCATTTTTATGACTTTAGATGCAAAGATGCAACATGATTTTGTAGACCCTTTTTTACGATCTTTTTGACGGACATTTCTATCGCGGGGATTTTAAAAGATTTTTTTATTTCTTTGTACCCATCCGATCACAAAGAACATGCGCCTTTTGTAAACATGGTCTTTTGAAATTTAATCATTTTTTTGTATTGCCACGTTGTAAAAAGAGTCTATTTCTAGGACATCATATTTGAAAATATATTTCGATGTCCTAGATGGTCGCTAGAAAGTATCTTGGACTTGCACGTTTCCTTCAAACATAATATTTGCGTTTCTTAGAAAACGTGGTCCACTCAAATTTTACGATCGTGTAATACGATCTTTTTTACCAAAACGATATTTTAATTTTGAGTGCACATGTTTTCACAACAGTAAGGCAAAATTAAAGTATGCCGAAAAATTGCGAAAAATTTAAAATATAGAAATGTGAAAGTTCCTGCATATCCATATGTTTCACTTTTCGGCAATTTTTCAACAAATTTTCGGTAACCTTGATTTCGGATATTCTTTCTTTATTTCTGGTCTTAGCAGCACGGCTAGGTTGAGTTGAAGTAGTCGGCTGCTCATCAAAATGTAATTGGTCGAGCAATACGTCAGAGAGCAAAGGCCACAGTCGCGATGAAACTGGCAAGTTATACTGGAGACAGCTGGAGAAATAGTAATTACAATTGGCCATGAATTGTAATTCCTAATGCAGTCTGTCTCTGAGTAATTGAATCCGATTGTAATTACAACCTGATTCGTATAATGAGGTTCAGGGAACTTGATGATTTTGTAGTTACTATTTATCGCTGCCTATAGATATCTAAAAAGTGATATTTTTATGCATATCGAAAAACCTTACTCCCTAGCAATATTGCGAATTTTCATTAACATCCCTTCACGTTATTCGAAGACAAAAAGCGAGGGGTATCGAGGGGGGGGTTGAGGTTTGTAGTGGGAAAATCGAAAGCCCTTAGCCCCCCTAGTAATATTGTAAAGTTTCATTAAGATCGGATCGCCCAATTCGAAGCCACCAGGGAGGGGTGTCGAGGGGAGGGGAAAAGGGAGTTTTGTAGTCGGAAAATTGAAAGCCCTTACCCCCGTTAGTAATACTGTAAAATTTCATTAAGTTCAGACCACCTAATTCGAAAATACCAAGCGAGGGGTATCGACGGGGGGAAGTGAGTTTTGTAGTGGAAAAGTCGAAAGCCCTTCGCTCCCTTAGTAATACCAAAGACAATAAATAATGATAAGATGTGTAAAATTGGGTTTGCCCACAAATTTCGACTTAAAAAACTAAATGAAATATAAGGAAAAAATATACGAGGAAAATTCTTTCTTATTTTTACATTTCGTTGTAAGCTTTGGTTTTTGTACTGGATAAGGAAATTAAGCTTTGAATTCATTCGTTTTATGAATGCCGTGGATGAGTATATTTTGTTGTCGGTTTTTTTCCTAATTTGAGAATTAAAATATTTAGTGGTAGAGAAGCTTTTGTTCTATTCATGTGCGCATATAAGGAATTTGTGGCTTTGAATATATCTTATGGTGAAATATGAATGGCATCAGTTGGTTTACTTTGGTGTGGGTTGTTTGCTATTCTGATTTTAAAATTAAATTGTATGTTTGGAAATATTTTGTATTTTCGATTGTGTGCATAATTTGATAATATTGAATGTATTATATTTTTTCTGCAAGTTTCTTTTAGATAACGCTAAATAAACAATTTGAAATCTTTTGAACTTGGCCAAGAATTGAATTGAATTTTGTTTTAAGTAATGGACATATGCATGTATCTGATTTCTTTTTTAAAAATTATAGATATTTTGATATTTTATGATCAACTAAGGATTATTGGATTTCCGTAAATTTGAAACTATATATATTATATATAAAGATTTTTATATAATATATATATTTGGAAGAATTTTGTCTAACTCATTTTAAGTACTTTCGACAGTTAATATGTGATGATAATTGGCAACATACCTTTTCCTAAATTTTTAACATCGAATGTTGACAATTTGTTTCAGGAATGCTTTGAATAACCAAATAATTGATTTCAGTATGGCAAATAATTCCGAAACCATGATCGAATATATAATATATCAATAAATTAAAGAATATTTGAAACGTCTGAAATCATAAATAATAACTGAATTGAATTTAAATCTTCTAGGAAGTAGAAAAATGATTTTTTTTAATGAATTATATTGCCTAGTTTAGCAAAGAATTTTATCGAGTGATTTTAGCTGAAAAGAATAGCTATATTGGTATCCAAAAATATTTGTCTCAAAATGTCAATTATAAGTCTGCATCTGGTTATAATTTCTTTCGTGATAATTTAGGTCTTCACTTATGGTACCTAGTCAGTCAGCTTTATATAAGTGGAGTCCTGTGAAACGACTTCAACCAGGTTTTAATGATTTTTAATAAAAAATTTGGCACAATTAGTGAACAAAATGTACAAGCAGTGTTATTATTTGATGAAATATCAATCAGTGGATGAAAATGATTATTACTAGGAAAACAAATATGGATTTTCATGATCAGGGGCTTATTTTCTAACCCAAAATATATAACTAGTTATTTTGTTTCTGAGAACAGCATTGATGTTGCTTTTTTAAAACAAAAATTGGAGGCTAATATGGAAGTATATTGCGAAATAGGGCTTACGGTTAGAGCTGTAGTGTGCGATCAAGGTATGAATAATCAAAAATGCTATAGGCTGTTAGATATTAATAAAGAGAAGCCATATTTCTATTATAATCAGAAGAAAATAATTGCATTATATGATCCTCCTCGTTTATTAAAAAATATAAGAAACACACTCAAAGATAGCACTATTGAGACTCCTAGCGGACCTGCGATTTGGGAAGTTATAAAAAGTGTTTATAGCATAGACGTAAAATCTAAAAAATATAGGTTGTGCCCAAAGATAACAAAAAAACATATTGAACCAGGGGTTTTTGATAAAATGAATGTCAGACTTGCAGTGCAAGTCCTGAGCAATAGTATGGCAGACGCAATAGATGCATTATTAGAAAATAACTCCTTTCCACAAACGATGAAATTATATGCAGTAGCGACGAGTAAATTCGCTCGTAGTTTTGATAAAGTTTTTGACTGCCTAAATAGTCGTAAATGCGCGGAAAAAAATCCATATCGGAAGCCATTAACAAAAAATGGTACTCAATTTAATTATTTAAATGAATTCAAAGAATATCTTAAATTGGGTCTCACTGCAAAAAAAAACTATTGTTTTGACGGATTATATCTTACAATTAATGGTATTTTAAATTTAAGTACAGATATATTTTCAGACAAATATTTAAAAATTAACTTTATATTAACACCTCGACTAAATCAGGACCCATGTTTGCGCAAATTCGGGCAAAAGGCGGTAATAACAGAAATCCTAGTGTCCACGAGTTCATTGGAATAGTTGCGCGCCTAATGTCAATGAGAATTATGACGTTCTCATATGCAAATAAGAATCGTGAAACTGATAAAGACATTTTACTTAATTGGGATAATCCATTAGAAGATACTTATATTGATAATTCATGGAAAGGAAGTTCTAAATTTTTTAATTCTGGTTCTATTAAAAAAGAATTGTTCTTGGGTCAAAAAAATGGAAATAATTTACCCAAAAGTTTTACAAAACACCCACGCTTAAACATTTTTAATGAATAAATAATCCTGATATATATTTTCCGACCTTCTAACACGATATCATGTGCTTTTCCGACAATCCTTTCAGAGATCACCTCATTTGTCTCATTTGGCTTAGACATTCGTCCTTAGACAAAATCCTTCCAAATATATATTATATAATAATCTTTATATCTTTATACAAGTATATATGTATATATATTCAAATTTACGGAAATCCAATAATCCTTAGTTGATCATAAAATATCAATATATCTATAATTTTTAAAAAAGAAATCAAAGATACATGCATATGTGCATTACTTAAAGCAAAATTCAATTCAATTCTTGGCCAAGTTCTAAAGATTTCAAATTGTTTATTTAGCATTATCTAAAAGTACACGAGAAACTCGCAGCAAAATACATATATACCATTCGACATTACCTAGTTACCCACACAATCGAACATAAAAAATATTTCTTAAAATACATTTTAAAATAGAATAGCAAAAAAACAACACAAATATATCAATCGATGCCATTCATATTTCTCCATAAGTTATATTCAAAGCCACAAATTCCTTATATGCGCACATGAATAGAACAAAAGTTTTTCTGCCAGCAAATATTTTAATTCTAAAATTAGAAAGAAAAAAAAACCACAACAAAATATACTCATCCACGGGATTCATAAAACGAATGAATTCAAAGCTTAATTTTCTTATCCAGTACAAAAACCAAAGCTTAGAACGAAATGTAAAAATAAGAAAGAATTTTCCTCGTATATTTTTTCCTTATATTTCATTTAGTTTTTTAAGTCGAAATTTGTGGGCAAACCCAATTTTACACATTTTATCATTATTTATTGTCTTTGGTAATACTGTAAAGTTTCATTAAGATCGGACCACCCAATTCAAAAATACCAAGCGAGAGGTGTCGAGGGGACGGGAAAACGAATTTTCTTAGAGGTGAGACTTATCTAGATCAATTTCTAGTCCCCGAAAACCCTTCACTCCCAAGTTTGGTGAAAATCGTTAGACGGGTTTTCGAGATCGTTGTGCAAACATTCCTCGTATTATATAAGTAATGAAGCCGATTCACATTTGCTACTATTCAAAAATTTTACGGCAATATTTTATTTTTTCGGAATCGAATTTAAAATTCAATTGGATCATAATAGTTTGGCACCAAAAAAAAAAAAAAAACAAGTCAACTTTTATGGGCAAACAAACTTGAGCAATAATAGACCCTCTTTTTTTCCCTCTTTCTTTCTTTCATCAAAGCCATATCAGTTTTGAAAGACGTTTAACAGCGTTTAACAGACAAACAACCTGTATTCCTGTGCAATTGATTAATTCCGAAAATTACTTAATTTCAATTACAATTTTTTCTTTTTTGTTTTAATACATTTTCTGTTGTTTAAGCGTGCGTTGTGCTTCGAGCGATGATGATGATGAAGAGAATACGCAAGATGTGAAAAAGAAGTAGAAATATAATATATATTATTTTATTGGAGAAGTACTATGTAAAATTATTTATTAGAAATCAATATACCCACTTGACCCCCTCCCCCCCCCCCCTCACAAACAAATACACATTCCATCTAACTCTTATCGTAATGAGATAAAAACAATAAAATTCATTTCATTTATTTTGCTTTACTCTTTTACTTTGCTCCTTCACAATTGGCCATCCCCCATTTTTATGAATAATATAACGCCAAGCGAAAAATATAACTAACGCGATCGCATTTAAAGTGAACGTTTTTTTTTCGATTAAAAGACGGTTAAACATAACACATCTGAAGTGTTGATCGTCGTGTAAACACCGTGAGAAGAAGTTTTTGTGCGATTAAAAAAAAACAGATTTATTATCGATCATAATTTTATTAATATATAATAATTTAAAAAAATCAATAAATAAAATAACAAATTAATCAAATTTTGTCTTTTTTTGTTTTGAAATTTCAAGTTTTTTAAAAACGACGCGTGCATGTACAATAATCATAACGAAAATATCTCTTTTTTTTCTTTTGTTTGTTTGTTTTTTTTATTCTTACAAAGGAATATAATATTCCCTTTTAACGTTGGTAGCGCTTTTTCTTTCATTCTCTTTTAAAGTGGCGCCTAAAACAAACTACAAACAAAGGCAACAAAAAAGGGGCGCGGGCAATTTTTTGGGAAGAATTTTATTTTTTCAAATGTGCAGAAAAGAAAAAAAAATAAAAGAAACAAATAGTGTGAAAAATTCTTTAAATTAAGAAAAATAACAAAAAAAAAGTGTAATTAGAAACAAGAAAAACTTTCGCAAAGAAAAAAATGTAAAAACAGTTTTTTGTTGGATATTAAAATTTTCAAAAATTCAAATAATGTTGCTTATAAGCAATTATTATGAAATTATATTAATTATTTGTGTTAATTTATTATATTATAAATAACATTTAAAAAATAAAGAAGAAAGAAAAAAAGAAAAATAGTCAAAAAGAAAAAAATTAGGAAAAACTAACGAAAAATCACAAAAAAAAGAAAAAGAGATTATTACCCAACAACGAAAATAAATAAAATATAATAAAAATAAATAAATAAATAAAAGACAGATTTTGTACATAATATTAAAAACAAGAGCAAAAAAAAATTATAATCAGAAAAAAGCGTCCGCCATTTTTTTTCTTTCAAATTTGAAGCGGACGAAACCAAAAAAAAACCCTTTTTTTTGTGATTCGATATTTTGAATTTTGTTTAATGTTTTTTCGGTGAAAATTAAAGCAAAATAAAACCAAATTTTCACAGAAAAGAAAATATAGATAATAATAAAAAAAACACAGGAATAGTAAGTATTTTTAAGGAAAATTTTATATATTTTTTAACTTAAATTGAATTTATTTAAAAACACAAAAAAAAAACGAGCGGGGAAAAAAAAAGGAAATTGTTTCTTTGAAAATATTTCAATTTTATTATTTTTAAATACGAGTTACAGAAAAATTTATTTACTAAATTTGAAAAAAAAAGAAAAACTTAAAATCGGTTTATACCCGAAACTTGTTAATAAACATTTCAAGAACATCTAAAAACTTGAATACCTAATATTCAAGTACTTGAAGTATGCAAATGGAAAACCTCTAATATGGGCTGCGCTTCAAGTATAATCCAAGTACCAAATATTCAAGTACTTGAAGTGTTCAAATAGAAAGCCCCTAATATGTGATACTCTATTCGAGTATGTGAAAGTACTTGTATACCTTATAATTAAGTACTTAAACTAGTTGAAGGGTACAAATTGGAAAGCTGCGAATGAATTTACTCTGTAACAACCAAAAACTTATATAATTTCAAAGTTTTTTCTATAGTATAATATTTTATTCTATTTTCTTCCAATTTACTTTAATTTACAAATAACTTTGATCTTAAATAGCATAAATATATTCTGCAAAACTATATTCAAATTGGGATATCAGTTTTTAAAGTAAATCGGAAAAACTATACAAAACTTTATGTCTATGAGCAATTTTTCTCTAAAATTATTTTTTTTTTTGCAATATCCTTCGATCGATTTTACTGAAATTTGACATAGTAACGATTATTTATGTATAGCCAATCTACGTAATTAATTTCAGTGAAATTGCTTCACCGATTTTTAAATTAAGATACGAAAAACGGAAATAAAAAACGACAAAACTTTGTGGTCATCCTTATTTTCGTTATATAACCGAATTCATACATTCCAAATTTTATTTAAATCAGACAACATATTTTTAAGTTATTGTATAGACAGACGAACATGTATGGCATTTATATGGCGACTTCAAAATTGACTTGAGATCAACTTGAAACTCATCCCGGGTTTTTTAGCTTTACTAGATTAAAAGATTGACTTGAAATCGACTTGAAATCAACATAAATTTTTTAGGTTATGTTTCACCTCAGTTCATACTCCACTTTAAGCTTTCAAGCCGATTCGAAGTCGATCCAGGTTTACATGGCCGATTTCAAGGCGATCAGAAAAATGTTTGTGATCGGATCGACTCCAGTCGGATTGAAGTCGATCCAGGTTTAACAATGAACGATTTTTCGATTGAAGTCAATTTCAAGTAAACATAATGCATAAATCGAAATAGCTTTTGATTCTTTAATAATTATTTTTGTGTGTCTACAAATGTAGTTACAAAACAAATAAACCTGCTGGTACTATCTACCATAGGGTATAAAAAAAAACAAACAAAACGCGAGAAAAAAAAGAAATGGAATTTTATTAAATTTTAGCGAAAATTTCACTTTCCGTTTTTTTTTTGTTATTATATTTGTTCTTTTTTTTTTAAATATTATGTATTAAAACATTAAAAACAGGGTGATTATGAATGAGAATGAAATTATCTTGTTTATACTTTTATTCGCTTGAAAAAGGATCATGAATTTGAAAATATTTTTGGCAGTTTTAATTATTTCCCCATCTTTTAAATCTGCAATAATAACATTGAAATTCCAAACTTGTATTATTATTATTTGTAATATTACAAGGAGGTTTCCAAAGTAAACAGGACTTTAAAAAAAAACAGAACAAATGGTTTTTTCGGCAAAATCAATTGATTTTATTCAAAATAGTCTCCTTCTGCTTCAATACAGCTTTTTGCACGGTCCAAAAGCATGTCGAACGAGTGTTTTAGCTCGTTGGCCTGTATGGCCGCCAGTATGCCGGTGCAAGCCTTTTGAATGGCCTCTACGTCTGCATAACGCTTTCCTTTCATCGGCAAATGCATTTTTCCGAAAAGGTAGAAGTCGCACGGTGCCATATCCGGTGAATACGGGGAGTGGTTGATGGTTAAAATGTGATTTTTGGTGAGATAATCGGTCACAAGCGTCGATCGATGAGACGGCGCATTATCGTGCAACAAACGCCAACTTCCATCTTCGCGATATTCGGGCCGAACACGGCGAATACGGCGCACCAAACGCTTCAAAACTCCTAGGTAGAATACCGCATTAACGTTTTGACCGGGTGGAACAAATTCTTTGTGGACAATACCCTTGGAATCATAAAAACAAATCAGCATTGTCTTCACTTTTGACTTCTCCAGGCGCGATTTTTTGGGTTTCGGCTCGTCCGGCGCCTTCCATTCAGCACTCTGGCGTTTCGTTTCGGGATCATATTGAAAACACCACGTTTCATCACCAGTCACAATGTTATAAAGGAAGTTTTTGTCCTTTTTGACCTCTTTAATGATGTCCTTCGAATGTTGAATTCTGAGCAATTTTTGGTCGTCAGTCAATTTATGCGGAACAAATCGTGCACACACCAGATTCTAACGCACCAGTCGACATATAGATGGCGCCACTAGGGACGCTAGATTCAAAAAGTCCTGTTTACTTTGGAAAGCTCCTTGTATTTGTACTATTATTTATTTATAAAGAAAGTTTTGTAACAGTGCGATGGCTAGAGCTTAGGGCTTGGCCTTTAAAAGAAAGTGTAAGAAATACAACAAATGCATACACGCGCACATATATATATATATATATACTCATGCAATAAGAAAAACTAAAATACAATATATTAATTTTGAATGAATGAATTTAAAATTATTTCTAGAAGAAAAAGTATAAAAAACTTAAATTACAAAAATATCTCCATATTTGTTTTTTTCTCGTGTTAATTGAATTTCAATAGGATATTTTAATATCGTTCTGACACTATTAACTAATTTTCAATGACTTCTTGATATCCTCTCGCCAGGCCAACCTACATCAAGATGACGGTGAAGCCTGTAATCCAAGTATACATGAGAAATGCAAATAACTAATAAATTAAAAAGTTAAAAGAGAGAAAACACATTTATAATGTAAACATTTTACTCTATTTTATATAATTTGCATTAGAAGCTTGTTTCTCTCTTTTAATCTTCGTGCCTAATAGTTATTTCTATTTTTCACAAATTTATAGTTAAGACCAGGTTTATGGTTCGGTTCAACAGAAAAAATTTGTCCTAAAATTTACATTTTCCTTTTAAAAAAAACGAAAAAGTCTACATTTTCGATGGTTAATTCAACAGTTTGCCAGTTTTCAAATTTGTTTTTAACGAGTAATCAAACACGACATAGTTTTTCATTTAGTGAAATCATAATTAAAATAAAAACAGAAACAAACACAAGAAGGAAGAATATACTTAAAATTAAAAGATATAAAATTCATATCTAAATGACAAATGTAAGCAAGTCTGTACATTTTTGAGTTTAATAATATTTTTTTTAGTATTACCCAAAAGAAAATGTCAGGCAACAAAGATAAAAAATACCTGGTTTTTAAAAAAATTTGTTTGTGATTCAATAACAAATAGCAGTAAGTACAATGAATGTTGTATTGTTATGACAAATACTCACCCAGAAAATTTAATGCGGCATCTTGAAAAAAAGCACTCCGAATCCTACGACATAATTGACACGAAGCGAACACATAAAACAGCTGAAAAAAATTTGCCAAGCAAATCTACATTCTTCCTTCGTTTCTGTCAGAACCACTAAGAAAAAAGACATATTTGTTCTGAACCAAAACCAAAACCAAACCAAAACCAAAACCAAAAATTATGCAGTCTTTAAACCAGAACCAAACCAAAACCAAATTTTGAATTGTTAAGAAACCGAAACCAAACCAAAAACCAAAAAGAAGGTTTATGCTTAAACCAAAACCGAACCAACTGTAAAAAAGTCTTGGTTTGCATCTCTGGTTAAGACGTCATTTTCGTCTATATGTTGGCCTGATGAGATATCAAGAAGTCATTGGCATTGTGCGGTATCAAGAAGATTTCTCAAAGGTCCCATTCTTTGATTCAGAAGTGTTTCAAGTTTTGCATGAAATATATCAGTAGCTAGACAGGCAAACAAAAAATTGGCCAAAAATCCCAACTATACTACTAGAGCGTTAGTTATTTGTTCTAAGATATGATTTCAGTAATTTTGATATAGAAATTATTGGTATTTCATTTATAAAATTGATTCGACCGATTTTCATATACTACGGTTGTCACTTTTCCCGTATATCTAGTCATCTATCCATTTGAGCTAGTATGAATTGTGACTTAGACATTTCTGCCATCATTATCATCATTCATCGTATAGCGCTAGTACTCTGGGAAACTTTTAGCCTTCTTCACTATTTCTTGGCACGTTGTTCTATCTTGCGCTGTCGTTTTTTACTTTTGTATTTTTTTTTTGTATTTTCCTATCGAATATTTGTAGGCAGTTTTTATCAGCAGCTGTCAGAACTCTCGTTTCACAGCTATATGTTATGTTTCTCCCACTGATCCAAATATGTACATATGTAAGTAGCAGCTGCTTATCAGCTACGTATCAACTAAGAGATTTACCTGAGATTACAGAACGTACATTGCATGAAAATCCTTCTATTACAGACGGTTATCTAGCCTTGGCTCTGAAATCCCCTGGCGGGTGGATTGATACCCTATGTTCTAAGATGGCGATTCTTACTTTGGAAGATATGGAAATTTTCCGGGGGTTTGTATTGATTTCAGTGCTATAACGCTGAGTGATGGAATTTTTTCGTCGATAAAAATATCCGCCATTAAAAGCTGAGTAATATTGGATTTGGCTCATAAATGTTCTCATTGCATATTTATTCTAAACTAGCAGAATACCCGACGTTGTTCGGGCTGAAAATGAATTTTAATCATCAAAAAATACGTTTATTATACTGTTTTCATTAAAATCTGTAATAATAAATGCAAATTCAAAAATGTTAAATACGGCATTTAAGTAAATTTACACGTAAAGGTTATGAATAGATCGGGCTTCCCATAAGTTCTTACGTAGGTCATCGCATCTTATGTCCTTTCATGCATGTACCTTGGACTTCCTGTGAAGCTCGATGGAAGAATGCACAGCTGTCCAATATCTCTACCTCCAGACTCATCGTTGTTAATTCCGTCTCGAAAATGTATGTAGGAGTCCACACGTAGTTGTTTTTGATGCGTCTTTATAAATAATAGCCTTTCTGCTTCCACTTTGGCAAACAGCATATTGTTGAAATAGATCTTGACATCGGTGCAAATGGTTGAAATAATTATCGCGTATCATATTTTTGGCCCGGTTAGGGAAGTTTAAATATCTTTCCCCCTTACAACATAAAAAAAACCGTTTCTATTTTACGTATTGCTATCTCAACCCCCCACCGAGTGGAGGCATATCCCGTTTTTAAGTTGACCCCCGAAGTTTAACGAAAATCCGATTAGTTTTACCATATTGGCCCCCTCAACCCCACACCCAGTGGAGACTTACCACATTTTGTCAGTTGGCCTATTCCGAATGTACGTTCAAAGTTTCAAGAAAATTCGACTACTATTGGGGAAGTTATATTTTTCCCCTCTTGACAACTTGACTTCTCAACTCCCAACGAGATATGGAATGTTTGAAAAAAGACCTCCGGACAGGTATTATCCTTAGTGTACGGCTAGATAGGTTCTGCGCTTTCTACGCGTAGTGAGTGAATATTAACGCGGTGAGAGGAACGAAAACGATGAGCGAAAAGTGTCCACATCTCTTTTTTTCTATCGTATCCTGCTTCCAACGAACTCGGCTACATGGCCACTTCCATTTAATTATACGCGTATATTTATCGTTGCTCTCATCTTCGGAAGCGCTGGCAGTAAGTGTAGAGGCTATGTGGCCGCACACTAAATCACATCAACATTCGTGATTTCTACTGTCCTTTTTAAGGTACGGTTTCGCTGGAAGCTGTTAACAGCGGCGGCTGGCCGTCAGCTGTCGACGGCCGCCGTTGAAAATGACTTGGCAGAACAGTGTGAGTGGTTTCGTTCACAGCTCAGTTCGACAGCTCATCGGCTGCTGTCAACAGTTAGCTGTTTCCGTTCGACTGCTTTTGAACCAGTCTAGTGGCGCTATCGAAGCTGTTCGTTTGAATAGAAAGAATTGAAGTGAATAGATTTTTAATCGGGTTCTTTACAGCATTTGAAATGTTTTTAATTAAATCTTATTTTACAATTTGTAATACATATATGTAATATATATTCGGTTCAGTCTAAAATATTCACCAGATGTATTTAAATGACCATTTATAAGTAGGTTTAAGCATACTTCTTCTTCACGGGATTTAAAAATACTATTTATAGGCTGCCATTTATTCAATAATAATAAATTTAGAAATTCTTCTTCTTCCTCCTGTTCAATTAATAATATTTTCAAGAAATCCGTTATTATTTCATATTTAATTCCGCACTTAGATTTGACAATAACCAGCTGTTGAAGGGCTGCAACCAAAACAGTTAACGGCGCTGTTCAACCCCTGCCATCGACAGCCGCTGTCGACGGCCGCCGTCAACAACTCCCAACGAAACCGTACCTTAATACGGGAATTATGTAAGGAGTATTTTCTAAGCAAATTCTATATTTCAGTTTTATTTAGGTATTACACTATATCCTAATACCGAGTGTTAGAGCAATGAAAATTGTTTTTTTTCGATAAATAAATTTTCGTTTTCTTAGAAAATCCATGATTAAGATAGTCACTTTTGTTATCATAGAGAATTATCGTGGTTTTTTCTAGCTTTAACAAAAGATAGTAATACCAAAGATATTAATATGTAAAGATATGTAAAATTCAAAAAAAGCTTGTATTTATCATGAGTGAATTATATTAGGTCGTGGTATGAGCTTAAAGCTCTCTTCATAAGAACTAATGTAATTTACTTATGCTAAATAAAAGCTTTTTTGAACTTTCCACATTTTCTCTCTATTAATATCTTTGTTAATACCATTAGATGTTCTGGGCTGGATACGCCACAATGAAAGTATTTACCGTGGTAGTATGTATTTCCCATATCGAAGGGTACGGGTAAATTGTTGAATCACTTTCTTACTTGGAATTGTGAACTGAAACTATGTTTATATGAACTTGAAATTTCGAGTAAGTGTGAATCCTTATAATTTCTATTTCTTATGCAATAGTAGTAACGTAGTAACGTGCAGGACGTTACTACAATTATTTAGTGGGGTCTCCGGATGCGATTGCTGTGACTCTCTGTGGGTTCTATACGCAAAAAATTTACTGAACTTAATTAGTTAGAGAAAGTTATAATCCGCGGGAATATGAGTACACTTAAGAATCCGTCAAGAAAGAGAACAAACCTAGTTACTAGCACTCATAGTAATTTCAATGATTTTGTAATATTTGAATGTTGGAAAACTCACCGAACTTAACGATTAGGTTTTGAGTTTTTCTATTTCCCTCAGCCAAAAAATTTGACCAACAACAAAACAACAAAAAAACATGAAAAATGTGATAATTACGTTATGCTCGCTTGTGTGACTAACATAAAAAAAAGTAAAACGATGAAAAGAAAAAACTTAATTTAAAATATTTTTGCGAAAAATTTTGAAATAAGTTTTCTTTTTTTTTCTGGACAAAAAAATCCTTTCAAAATTTTTGTTTTTAGTTTAATTTGTTTTACACTTCGTTAATTTTTTTTAAATTGTGTTTTTTTTTCGCTTTTTGCGTAATTTTTAATTAATTAGATTTTGCACAGTTTTTTTTTACTTTCTGTTTTTTTTTTGTTTTTCTTTTATTGAAAAATTGAATAATTTTAATTAAAAAAATTACTGTCGCGCGAAATTTCAGAAGAAATTTAATATCATTTTTTTTTTTAAACTAAAATAAAAATATATAAATTAGAACCGCAAGAAAAAAATATTGAGACTTATTTCAAATGAAAAAAACATAAATCGTTTTGAATTTCAAACAAACTATCATGAATAAAAGAATATACAGATTACGCCTTCCCATATTTCAAGTGTTTTGAGTATTTATTTTTGTATGAAAAAATCAGAGATGCAAACCGGTTTCTTTGAACCACTTTGAACCGAACCAAAACCACTGAACCATCGAAATTTTCCGAATCAAAACCAAAACCAAAACCAAACCACTTTTAAAATGATTCGGTCGAACCAAACCAAAACTAAACCAGTTTTAAAATTAATACTTGAACCGAACCATAAACCGAAATTTTTCTATTGGTTAATGGTTCGGTTCAACAGAAAAAATTGTCCTATAATTTACATTTTCCTTTTAAAGAAACTGAAAAAGTCTACTACATTTTCTTATAAAAACGATGGTTAATCAACATTCAACAGTTTGCCAGTTTTCAAATTTGTTTTTAACGAATAATCAAATACGACATAGTTTTTCATTTAGTGAAATCATAATTAAAATAAAAACAGAAGCAAACACAAGGAAGGAAGAATATACTTAAAATTAAAAGATATAAAATTCATATCTAAATGACAAATGTAAGCAAGTCTGTATATTTTTGAGTTTAATAATAATTCGTTTAGTATTTCCTAAAAGAAAATGTCAGGCAACAAAGGTAAAAAATACCCGGTTTATAAAAAAATTTGTTTGTGATTCAATAACAAATAGCAGTAAGTACAATGAATGCTGTATTGTTATGACAAATAATCACCCAGAAAATTTAATGCGGCATCTTCAAAAAAAGCACTCCGAATCCTACGACATAATTGATACGAAGCGAACAAATAAAACAGCTGAAAAAAATTTGCCAAGCAAATCTACATTGGCTTCCTTCGTTTCTGTCACAACAACTAAGAAAAAAGACATATTTGTTCTGAACCAAAACCAAAACCAAACCAAAACCAAAACCAAAAATTATGTAGTCTTTAAACCAGAACCAAACCAAAACCAAATTTTGAAATATTTAGAAACCAAAACCAAACCAAAAACCAAAAAGCAGGTTTATGTTTAAACCAAAACCGAACCAACTGTAAAAAAGTCTTGGTTTGCATCTCTGGAAAAAATGTATGTATGAAAATTTTTTTGTATGAACATTTTTTTGTACGAAAAATCACAATTCTTTACTTTCAAATTGTAAATTCCTCTCCATATCATTTGCTGGAAAATTAGCGCTACAAATTCTCGACTTTTTCGTATTGAAACAGTCACTTCTACAAAAATGAACCCATTTTTGTAATAATGTTTGTTCTTTTGGGAAACAATAAAACCAACATTTATTTTGTTTTTTATCATTGTTATTATTGCAAAGAAACACGGCACACCTCATTTTTTAATTTAAACTTTTTTTTAAATTCACAAACTTTTTTTTAATTCACAAAATTTTTTAAACGTTTATTATTTATTTTAGTTTTTGACATCTCCCGCTTGACGTCGTAAAAGTATGAAAATAAAAATTCAAAATGGCCGGCATGCGCGTGGCGCAATCTTACATTCTTTCATTCATGACAAGCTATAGTGCGCAAACCACTATGGGATCTTCTATTCATATCGATCAAATTATTTCATACAACAATTTATGATTTATTTTGTACAAAAATTTCGAAGTTTTGTCCGAGCACCCAAAATTACGCACCAAATTTCATACAAAAAAAATCGAATTTTGTTCGCTAGCTACCCGAAGTTGTAATCGGATTCAATTGATTTTTGGACACAATTGTTATTTCAGTGAAAAAGTGTCTAATGCCAAATTTCATTGAAATCGGTCCATAAATAATGTTATCATACCCTGTAATGTAAAAACACAAAAAACCGAACTTTTGTTCGGCGGGTACCCGTAGTTTTAGTCCGATCAAACCCAACTTCTGATATAATGGCTCTCATGAGGAAAAACCACTTTTACCAATTTTTATGGAAATTGCTTCAAAAATATGGCCGCAATCTTGTACACGGCAGACAGACCGACAGACAGACAGACAGACGACAAGCAGACATTGGATAAAAATGATTGCAAACGATTTAGAATCTTATAAAACGTGGAGACTTGCGATCATGATTCCAGTAACTTATATACTTCGTATAGAAGTTCAAAATCAAAAAAAAATCATGTATGCTGTGCACACGCGGTAGAAGTGAAACCTCCGGAAAACTAAACAGCGAGAGAATGAGACGAGTGTCAGGGGTGGGATAGTTATAGGGTTTATTTATGAAAATATTGGTACCAAGTATACTTTTCGTATCCTCTTTGATTCATGATTGTTAGTGCTGTCCCATGATGCAAAACAAAATGACTAGAATATGTGTGGCGTTTAGACCCGCCGCACACTTGGGCTGAGCTATGCGGGCGAGCCTCGCTGTAGTTACATAGCTTAGCTGGGCTCGCTAACCTCGTTGCACACTTGACCTAAGCTACGCGGCGATTATTTTGGTAAATTCATTCCATCAGTTCTACTTGAGCCGTCAGAGAGATATAATGTGCAAGTGCAGTATCGATGAAATATAACTAGATCTTTCCACTTGACACTTTCACATTTATGTCAACAAGATACTACCACAAAATAAAGAAGACATACTACCTACACTTTTGGAAGCTGTCTGATGCCGAAAGTACGTATATATTAGTATCAGCGATGCCAACGAAGCTCGTTCGCGTAGTTGAGGTCTGAACTACGTGAAAGAGCTTAGTTCGTGTCGCTCATGACCAGCCGACGTAGCTTCAAAGCTTCGCTGAAGTGTGCGACGACCAATGCGAATGCTGAATTTTTTACTTTCAGCGAGAAACTTAGCTTACCTAGTTTAGCTCGCTTAGCTCAAGTGTGCGGCGGGCGTTATGCTTGACACTGTCCTTCAGGTTGTATTCTCTCCAGTATCGACTAGTTCATATTGTTGTCATTATATACAATAGTAACTTCGAAATTATGTTCACCTAACCATTATGTTTTGACATTATTTTCTATGTTCATTTCTTGGTAAAAACTAGATATTTTGTTTTGTTTTGTTTTCATTTAAACACAAAACACAAAAGTTTGTTGAGTTATATTTACCCTTAGGAATCTTCAAAAAATAAACAAATATTCGTGATTATGATTAAAGTTGTGACAAAAGTGTGTTGCAACGATTTTATATTTAAAAATCTATATTTTTAGTTAATTTTTTTTTCAAATATTTTGAAAAAGAGAAAGTTTTTTTTCTTCACCTGTGCAAAGGTGGTATCGCACCAAAGTACACACACGCACACACATACACGCGTTGATACAGGTGCATACATGCATTTCTTTTTAAAACATCGTCCATATTGTTTTTGTAGAGAAAGAATGTGAAGAATTTTTTTTGTTCGTTTTCAAATGGTGAAAACTCGTAACCGATGCCGTTTGACGTCTTTTCAAATATTAAATAAATAATCGAAAAGAAAAGTGTGTGTGCAATAATATCATAATAAATAGAATGACAGAAAGAAAGAAAGATAGAAAGAAATTTTTTTTTTTGCTTATTACAAAACGTGCAGTTCTTCTACACATTACCACACACATGTACACATTATGACATGTACTTTCAATCTCATTTCATATAAATTTTGAAATTGTTGCCTGTGTGTCTGTGTGTGTGCGGTAACCCTTTCTCCTTTACAAGTCACATATATTTTATTTCATTTTTATGCACTTTCATTTTCATTTATGTTATGATTATTTAATATAGAAGCCACTGTGATAGTTCAACTGGCAATAGAGCTTCTCATGAAATAGGGAAATTTTCAAAAATTTTCATCTAATTGAAGAATTTAGTAAATTTCCGTCAAAAAACGTTTCTCTAAAAATTTGACAAGCTCACGAGGAAAAGGTAAAATTAGAAAGAAATAAATAAAAATTGCCTATAGCTGGGGTTGAAATTTAATTCCCTTCCAATCAATAGTCTTAACTATAATGGATATATACATTATGTCTATTCCTTTTTAATTAGGTTAACCTATTTGTCCGGCTTCCTTCTAAATGAACATCCTTCTGTCAGTTTAAGTTGGTTGCCTTAGGTTGGTTGACATAAAAACTGTTGTAATTTTATATAACATCCTGGACATTTAACATTCATAAAATATGAATTTGGATGTTGTACGCGCCGCTAGTATTTTATTAGTTGATTTAATTCAAATACTAATTGATCGTTTAGGTTAAATTTTTCGGAGTAAATTTATTTTATCGCCGAATCTATTTAAATTTTGAAAATGTAGTCACATCGCTACAACTTACACTTCCATTTCCACTGTGCACATTTCTTCTCAGCCTTTATAAACCAAAATCTGGTACAATGTATAATATTTCCGATATGTACATAGTGACAGAAACACATAATAGAGGTATTCATGAAAACGCGTAAATCCCTCGTAAATCGTGTAAACTGCATAATTTTCCCACCTCGTAAATGAACTGTCAAAATTCCTATGGAAACTCCAATACACAAACCTGGGAAACTTCCGCGACAATTTTGGTGCGTAAATAGCCTGGTAAACTTACACATATGTTACTTTGGCAATTACTATAGTAGGAAAAAAGAATTTTCTTGGACAACTAAAGAAATACTACTAATTTTTTGTTAAAAATATCGGAGTTAAGTCGAAACTAATCAAATTTAACAATTAAATTGACAAAGTTATATTTATGAGACAAGATTTACACAGTTTATACACGAACCCGTTCATGCAACACTCCTCGGAAAAATATACATTTACGTAATCGGTAAAATTCCCAGATTTCATGAATACTCTTAATTAGCCCAGTCAATAGAGCGTAAAAGACGGCTCCAGCTTGCAAAAGGTATAGGAATCTTTATATTTGGCATGATTGCTCAGTTAGGTGAGTTATTGAAAATTCCAAGTTTTCGATCTTGGGAGGGTGCCGCTCGCGCCCCCACATCGGGTTAAAGGGGTGGAAAATCGCTTTTTCGCGATTATCTCGTTACTGGTGCGAGATACGATGATTGAGGTTAGTATAAAAAATGTAGAACGTACAATTCTCTACATTTTTTACTTAACACATTTTTTTCTAAAGTTTATAGTTTTGAAGCTACAGTGCGTAGAAAGTGAGCATTTTCATCAATTTCTTGGAAAATTTGATTTCCTAACGAAATTTCTCGCTGTTTATTAATTTTTTACTCTTATACTTTACCCCTTTGCACACCACCGTGGAGGTAGAGTAATAGGGCGGCTGATTTTAACGCGGTAGCACGAAGCATTCATCATGTTGTTGGAGATAATTAATGATTTGACGTTTTCACTTTTCTTGTATTCATTGATGAACCCGGTTGTTCTGAATCAGTTAATGTTGAAAAACATAGTTCATCAGAGATTATGCACTCTACCTGAGAATTTTCCTCTTGTTCTTCAGGATCATCATCATCATCATCTGGCATTTGGAAGGACAAAAATTGACTGATTTCAGATGGTTCATCGTTCATCAGATGGTCTTCATCGTCGCAATCGGATATTATTTCCGGAACATTATTACATGAAATTCCTGTGCAAGTGGCGCATATGATCGAACATTTTAGTCCTGCCTCTCTATAACATAACTGCATGTTGTCCCACATCCTTTTTTACATTTACATGAAATGCATGTTAACAGGACTTCAGGTGCAGAGTCGTTCACCATAAGTATTGGAGTAAATCCGAATTTACTACTCTTCCATTCCCAATCACCTGCATTCTTGGATTTATTGTGCCATAATTGAACTTGATGGTGGGTCCGCAAAGAATGATATCGTGCAGCATCGCTTGTAGGGGGCAAAGAGGCCAATGCAAATTAATTTTTTGTTATGCATTTAATAAAATGTTGGTAACGCAAAGCATTTAAAGTAACGTCAGCATTATTTATTTTGTAAAGTAGAACCAAACATTTTTCCCCACCACAAATGATATCTTCGCTGTTAGCATTCTCATCTTTAAATACTTGTATTGATTCACTCAGTGATTTATTGTTCTAAAGTAGATTGAAAAATTTAATTTAACCTTTATTATAGAGTGGTATCGCAACCACTGAATGCATGTGAAAATAAAATATTATTAGCTACAACGTCACTGTATTTCAAGCTACGAGGAGAGAAAATTTTTTCTACGATTTTTCCTTTACCAGGTTTTCTAAAATAAACATTTTGAAGAGATCTTGCTAACGCAGTTAAAAGGACAAGGAGATCTATATCTTCACCTACAACAAAAACTAAAGCATGCGATGGAGACATTTGAATTGCTGTTTTGATTATTAATAAATCTGCATCTTCGACGGCTTGTATCATTGCTATGTTATGTTCTTAAAATTTTTTTTGGAGCATGGAAATCAGGCGAACTTTATTTTTTTCATTTGATAAGAACTTTTCTTGAGAAACATTAGCTTCCATTGTCTCATCAAAATTTATCTCTATACAATTATTTTTTCTTGATCGACGAGCTCTTTCTGCACTCTTGGTACTTTTATCAGCTGTGCCACTAGGATAACCATCGAATACAATGATGGCATTTGCACCATAATGATTCTGGATATATAGAATATAATTGGAGCAGAACGATGCAAATGATTGATTTTTACTCCAAACGACTTGATGTAGAAGATAACCACCATCCACAACATTTATGCTGTTACTACTTTCAATGTTAGGAGAAACCGGTGATAAAATTTTAAAAAGAGATGACTTAGTGCCTTTTCGCATTCCTTGCTCCGAAAAAGAGACATGGGAAAAGGAGCAAGTTCATATTTAAGATATTGCTGCAATTCCTCTTCGGATTGTTTCACTATACACATTCTCTGAAATAAAATTTCTGCGTTAATGGGAACTATGTTGTCATGAATTTAAATACTGCTGTTAGCGATCGCTAGAGTAAGAACTCTTCTATCACGTTTAAATTTCACTGATTTCAAGTTGCTACAAATTATTTTTTTAATACCAAGAAGGCCTACTTCACGAGACATGTGGCAATCAGTTTTTTCAGTTCCGATGATTCCAGTTCCAATTGACATCAATTCTTCCATTCTTGAAAAAGGAAAATGCGAGGAGAGCCATTCACTGAGCTTCTTTAAATCTTCATCGTCACGAATAATTTGTGCACTTCTTGCATCCACGTGTTGTTCAGTTGTTCTCAATGATACGCCAGTGAACATTTCAACATCATCGTGAACTGCGTTCACAAAAGGCATCAAATATTTCTCTTATTTGAGTGCTCTGAATGTGTACAACCCACATGTAATCATTTATATATAAATTGAGGAGAGCTTTGCAGCGCTGCAAACATCTCATCCCAAGGTCGAAAACTTGGAATTTTCCATAACTCACCTAACTGAACAATCATGCCAAATATAAAGTTTCCGATACCTTTTGCAAGGTTAAAGTACCCATTGACTGGGCTAAATATCATTCATAACAGAACGTGTAAACCAAGGCTGTCCAACCCGCGATCCGCGGACCGCGTGCGGCATAAGGCAAGTATCAATGCGGCCTGAAAATATTTAAAGTTAGTGAAGCATGTCCATTTTTCTAAGGAATGATGTGTGTGTTGTGTGCGCTCTCGTGCTAAAGCTGCCAATTGACGAACAACAGAAACAGGAACAGAACAGAAAGCTCTTTCGTTTTGTAGTAAATTCGCTTTTTGTTTGCGTTGCTCGATCAGTTACATTGTTATGATGTTTGTCACTTGGCGGCTTAAGTGATATTTTTCCTCCCCCTCCTTAAACATGAAAACTGTATATTTTACGTTTTTTTCGCTCGTCAGCTATAGTAATATACTTGCAGCCCAAAACACTATGTATTCTTCCAATGTGGTCCAGGGAAACAAAAAGGTTGGACACCCTTGTTCTAAACAAAGAGCATAATGTTTGTATAATGTATGTGCATATGATTGTTTAACAGAAAGAAAAGCATAGCAATCGACTATTTTGCATTTGGTTCTTTTTAATCATCTTAAAAGTTGCACTACATGGGTTGATAAGTAAGCTACCTAACAAGAAGAACACAATTTTTTTTATCAAAATTCTTTTTTATTCTTTAACATAATCTCCTTTTAGCTCGATACACTTAGTTCAGCGTTTTTGAAACATTTTTATACCAGTTCCGTAAAACGATTTTGAAAGTCCCTCAAAATAGGCCGTAGTTTGCGCTTCAACTTCAGAATTAGAGTGAAATCTCATTCCTTGGAGCATGCTTTTCAAGTTTGGAAAGAGATAATAATCGCTGGGGGCTAGATCTGGCGAATATAGTGGGTGAAAACCCAATTCGCAGCCCAATTGTTCCAAGTTGGCCATCGATTAATTCGCTTTGTGGGCCGGTGCATTATCGTGAAGAAACAAAATAATTTTCTCTGTGTACGCTTGCGTTTTTCTCTCAATATAACATCCAATCGATCCAATAATGCTATGTAATAATCAGCAGTGATTGTTGTTCCATGCTCAAGATAATCGACGAATATAATACCATTGGCATCCCAAAAAACACTGGCTAATACCTTTCCTGCCGTCTGTTGTGTCTTTGGGCGTTTTGCACGGCTTTCACGTGGTCCTACCCAATATGACGCTTGTTTAGCGGATTCTGGTATGTAGTGGTGGATCCATGTTTTATCCATCGTTACTACTTGAGACACAAATTCGGTTGGATTGCGCGTAAACATCTGCAATCCGCGCTCGGAAGCAATGACACGGTTTTCCTTTTGCTCCGCTGTGAGAACTCGCGGTAAAGTTTTTTTTTTCTAGAAAAAAAGATTTCAGAGAATTTCCGATTTCCGGAAAAAAAATTATTCAAAAAAAATTGGTTTTTGCAAAATGGATTTTCCGATTTCCAGGAAAAAATAAATTTTTGAAAAATTTTCCAAATTAAAAAAAAAATTTTTTGGTGCAATCACGGGGAGTAGAACCAAGGTAAAGATGTTTTTATATATCTTGAAAACATCTTTAGACTTTATGAAATATCTAATAGATATCTCGCAAATCGCACTTAGATATCTTTTAGACATTTTTGAGATGTGATTGTGCTGTTAGGGTCTGGTACACTGTTGACTTACATAGGAATATATATTTGTCGTGGCTAATATTATTCCTCGGTAGAGTTATATATAGGGAACAAATTATGCATCCAATTCAGTTTCATTTAAAACATGGATGTTGGAAATTAATTTTTTTATAGTCATAAATATACTCCCAAAAAATCGTTGTGGTACCTTCATTTCGAAGCAGATACACTTAATAAAATAAGTTGTTTTATGTGGGCGATCAAATATTTATTTAGCAAGACGTGTGTTGTCAATATAAAAGATATTGGCTGGTGCTCCTCGGATATAATGTCTGTCAACAGCTTAGGTCAAGGACAAGATACTAAAAATGTATGACAAGACACAAGTTATCGATCCCACAATATTATTCGTATGATAGTTTCGAAAAGTTCAGATCATATGATCTAAACCAGAGGTTCCCAAACTTTTTCTCTCGTGGACCACTTGCCATGTTTTTCAGTTTTAGGTAGACCCCTGCTTACCTGATACTGATTTTTTGCAAATTCATCAACTTGAAATGTATTTTTGACAGCTGGTATAGTGCTACTCACTTTGAAAGGGCTAAAAGTGACTATGCAACCACAAGATCATAAATATAATCTAAGATACTATGCAACGTTGTATATGAACAGTACAAACAGTTTCATATATCATAAAATATACCTCATAACTTAAATTTGAATATAATTCTTCATCACGTTTCATGAATATTTATGTTGTAAAATTTTTTACTTCATAGGCACTTTTTTAATTTGTGTAGAATGTAGATAGTTATAAGTCTTTATATTATAAGGTAGTATTATGTAAGTAAATAGGTACTATCTGTGTATATGGAATGCCAAAATTAATGTCACGACCTGGTTATATGAGATCCACTAATGTTGACCGCCATTTTCGATTCATGGACCCCAAATTTTTTTTTCGCTGACATTGACTCCTTGCAGGTCGTCGTCGACCCTTGGGGGTCGATATACTTGTAGACCACTTTGGGAATCAGTGATCTAAACCTAAAAAAAAAGAAAAAAAAAAGAAATTCAAATAAAAATGGCGATATTTTGCATTGGGGTTGGCCGGAAAATTTGTGCCTATTTCCAGAATATAAAAACGCTGGAGCATATCTCAACATATTAATGTTAATTTTGAATATTGCACCCTTAGTAATTAGTCTTTAGTTGTTTTTTAAATTTAAATTGTCGGTTATTAGGGCATCGGGGGATAAATAAAACATTTAAATTATTGCCAACGTTTCGCTTAATGTTATTCAAAACATATAATTTTTATACCTATTTTGAATGAGGAAAATATTTTTCGGGATAATTTGATCCCTGCTATTTTTTTTTGTACCCTTCTGATAATGGAAGATGGAACATAGTGGAACATTTTAGGCATTTGATACTTTTCTAATACCGTAAAGGGCAAAAATGCCTTACAAGCAGTGATGGGGTTGAAATCATTCAAGAATCGGTACGTTTATTTTTCAGGTGCGTACCAACTAGATTCCATCACTGCGTAAATGCAACAAAAGATGAAGAAATGTAAAATAAAACTTATCGCTATAAAAATTTTTCTTTTGGATTCACCTTAAAAATTACCACGAAATTTTCGGGCGGCAACTCTATAATTTCAATTTCAATATTTTTTTGATTTAAATAAATTATTTAAAAAAAGACTATTAAAAATAAGACTATTTTTAAAAAACCGCATTCAAAAGAAATTATATTTTATTATTTATTATATATTTTTTAATATAAAAAAATTCACCAAAAATCCGCCATATTTGTTTACGCAACAAAAAAAAATGTAAAATTCATGGTCAAATATTTTGCAGAAAAAGAAAAGAAATACAGAAGAAATTTTTTCTTTTTGATTTTATTATTTAATTTCGATTTAACAAAAAAATATATAATAAATAATAAAAATAAATTTTTTTTGTGTGCGGGAAATAAAAGTTCTTCGCTTTAACCTCAAAAAGGAAAAAAGCAAAAAGAAAAATAAAAAAATTAACAATTTCAAATTTTTCCTTAATTTTAAATTAATTCAATTTATAGAATTATATAAAAAAAACACAACACTGGAAAATAATATTCGGACCAGTTATTTGTTGTATTTGTATTTAGTTTTATTATCTATCTATCTATCTATTATATAAAAAAGTTTTCTCCGCACATCATTTATAAACTTTTGTAGTAGAAAAAGCTAAATAAATAATTTATAAATGAAAAAATTTTCGGCACCGACGGGACTTGAACTCACAAACTCACGCACAGTCCTTTTTACTAAATCTCGCCTTTATCAACTACGCCAACGAAATTAATGCTTCAGATAATTCAGATTCGTTAATATCAAATCACAATTGAATAAATAATTATAACTGAAAAAAATAAAAATATTCGCCATCGACGGGATTTGAACTCACAACTCACGCACAGTTGGTTTTACTAAATCTCGCCTTTACCAACTATGCCAACGAAATTAATGCTTCAAATAATTCAGCTTCGTTAATATCAAATCACAACTGAATAAATAATCTATCTATTATCACATTTCTATATAAATTGATGAGACGTTTGCAGTGCTGTAAAGCTCTCCTCATTTTTAATAGTATTTGTAAAAAATAGAGTGCAAGCTAGAACAAAAGGTCATAAAAAACATTGTATTGGAAGAAGCCGTGAAATAAATCACAAAAGCAGTTATTTTTTTTGTTTCTTACTCTATTATGCTTCATTTTTTACCATTACATTACACGAAAACTAAAATCTACTCGAATTCCACTCCCTGGTATTCAAGAAAAAAACCTCGTTCTAAAATAATTTATAACGATTTTTCAAAAATGGCCGACAACACAAAAAAGTTCTTTTTATTGAGTCTGTTCAAAATACTTACCATAGTTTCATGGTAGGACCTGTCGGGTCAAATGTTGATGCCATTACGGGGCTATCAAATTTTCGCTTACTCGCTTACTCCAAACGAGTTTTTTTTTAGTTCAAATTGTAAAAGGTGTAGTTTACAAATATGTATGTACGAATATTCTACTTAGTACCAGTCATGATTACAAAAAGTAAAAAATGGGAAAAAAACATTTTTATATAGAAAATAACGAATACCTATACAATTTAATTACTTAGGAAACCGAAACATCTCGATAGACAATGTCAAGAACTATCAATAAGCTCGTTGATGTGAGCAGGCGTTAATCGAGAGACCAAAAGTCGAAAGACCAATTGGTACAAGTGACAATAATTTAGGAAAGAGGCACTAAGTTATATCAGTGAAGAAAAAAATGGTATTTGCCAGATGGCGCAGCCATAGTTTTCCATATAGTGTGGATATTGTAATATCATCAATTTCATAAATTCGTGAAAAAATTATTTTTTAATATCATTCAATAAAGATTTTTGAGAATTTGCTAGTATTTATTTGATTTACGCATAATTTATTTAAAAAATGATCGAAAAAGTTGAATTTTTTTCAAAGGAATTTTTTTTTTCTTTTCGAGGCCCACAACTTTTTTTTCAAAATAGACCTTGACCCCGATAAAAAAAAAACACAGCAAATGATTAATCACATTTTTAATATGATTTTTTGACGAGAACAAGGAGAACGTTGTGATATTCCTTAAAAGAGCCATTGAGTCCCTTGCAGTATGCGCTGTGGCCTCATCTAGTTGGAACCAAAGGTTTGGATGGTTTTGCACAGCTGGCCTTAAAAAAATTTCCGACATCGTCCAATATTGAGTACTATTGATGGAAATTGCAACGCCGTCTTCATTTTCGAAGAAATATGGGTCAATAATCCTCCCAGACGATACATCGCCCCAGATAGTACCTGGTGCCGAAAAATTAATTGCATTTGAAAAATATGGGCCAAAGGGGAAGCTAGAATAGGAATCAATTTTTCAGTATACCAATCGAAGTCGTCAATTTTAATAAACAAAATTTTTTCCTTCTTTTCCTTTGCTGTATTTTTCACCTGCTGCTTTGATCCGAGTCAGAACAGAATGAAAAAAAAGTCAGCATCAACTTTGGCATAAAAATAAATTTCGAATTGAAGTTCAATTCCGCAAATAATTAGTTTTAGAATATGTTTATTTTCTATATGAGCTGTATAAAATTCTTATCAATCCGAGGCTCGAAAAAAATGTCAGAAATAATTTTTGCGAATTTCGAAAGTTTACGAATATTACTTTAAAGAAAAATTGTTCCATATTATAAGACAGGAGAAACGGTTTTCTTTCTAACAAAAAAAAACCTGCTTCTCAAAAGTGTGGAGGAGAAAGGGGAAAATAATTAACTGTAAATGCGTAATAAAGTCTCAATATACATAATTTATATTTATATTTTTATATAAAATTATTTAATTATTTATTCAAATCATGAATTTGACCTAATCTAAAGAAAAAAAAATCAAATCCAAAATAATTATTCGAAATCAATCGTATTGCATTTCGATAACAAAAGAAAAAAAATAGAAAATGTAAGCAAAACGAAGAAACGAAATTGTGTCAAATAATTAATGAAATAATAATAAAACAAAAACAAAAAAAAAAAATATTTGAATTTACATTTAAAGAAAAAATTAAATAATATCGTTTTCGTTTGTCGAAAAAATATGTAGAACTTTTGCATACAAATTGTCAGAAAAAGAGAAAAATTCGATTTTATTGGGGCAAAGGACGGTTTTCCTACATCATGATTTCTTATTTTTATCACTGTTTATTTCTAACAAGAGTTATTCAATGTCATATTTGAGATACAGATAGCACACAAATTCACGGCAATATTTGATTATCTGATTTCGGGATTTTTTTTTAATATTTGTGGAGCTGTATTATAAAAAAAATGTTTAGGGATGAGGTCCATTTCTGGCTAAATGGATACATTAATAAGCAAAATTGCCGTATTTGGGCTGATGAACAACTCGAAGAGTATCAAGAGCTACCGTTACATCTAGAGAAATGCACGGTTTGGCGTGGTTTATAGGCTGACGGAATCATTGGTTCATATTTGTTCAAAAATGAGGATGGCCGTGACGTACCCGTCAATAGTACCCGCTATCGCGCCACAATAACGGAGTATTTCCTACCTGAAATTAAAGCCCGCAATGTCGGTGATATCTAGATTCAACAAGACTACGCTCATGAAAGAATGGATATGTTGAGAAATCATTTCGGTGAGCAGCTGATTTCAGGTTTTGTACCGGATGCCTAGACTATGTGACATCACACCTCTGGAATATTTTCTTTGCGGTCACGTGAAGTCTGAAGTCTATGCGGATAAAACCCAGCTACGATTGATGGCTTGGAAGCAAACATTATTATTGGTCGGGTTAAATTTTCATTACAAAATCTTTTTGAATCTTACAGATCTTCCTTTATGAATATACATATATAGTAAAATTATGACAGCTGCGAAAGTTTTATATTCTAGCATAATTATGTCCTAAAATGTGGCATTGTGAAAGTTTGAACTGTTATTATTCGAGGTTATTTGGTTATTTGAGAAATATTGTACTTACGTGTACTTACGATTTCATAATTAAGTAGTATAAGTTTAAATGAATTAAAATATAATTATTTATTCCACACCGCTTTCATATTTACTAATTAAATATTTTCGAAAAACATCTGAAATTATGTTGTGATGCAAAATACTTTCGATCAGAACTTATGACCTTTCTTTTAATGACGATAAAAATATGAATTTGGACGGGCAACATTGTAAATGGGCTAAAAGCTCATGTATTCTGGAACATCCGAACTGCAAAAAAATGTTTGCGTTTGTTTGCTACAAAAATCAAGTTTCTCTTAAACATACAAAACTAAATTATTGAATAATAATTATAAAAATGTATGTGCCTACATATTTTTTTTCCTGCGTAAACCAATAGCCGAAAGCCATTTCATACGTAGAGCCTTTTTTTTGGAAACCTTAAAACCAAAAAAGGCATTTAAAACTGAAAATCCTGAATTTTCAAAAACTTCGACGAATTTTAAGAATTGCCCCCATTTTAACCAAAAAAATGCTGTCACTGGTAGTTTTCATTTTAATTAAAATAAATGAAAAGAGGGATTTCGCGCTACGATCTAGATTCAAGCTTGATCAAAAACACAATTTTTTCTCTAAATTATGAATTAACATAATTTCTATTTGATTAATAATAAGTAAATAAACATTATAAAAACTTTTTTTTATACAGCAATAATGAAAATTCGCTAATTTTAATAAAAAATATGTCAAACTTTGTTGTGAAAGGAAATTCCAGGAATTTTTCGATGTTGTTTGCTATTGCACCCAGAAATTGAACGCTTCATATTGCAGCTTTTTTAAGTTTGATTATTTAATTGAAAATAATATGGTTTGGTGGAATCCGAAACGCACTAAAAATTAGAAATTAAAAAAATGCAATTTTTTCCCCTCCAAAATTGACAGTACGATCTAAAAGCGCTGCTTCAGACACGGATATCGTAAAAACAAGTTAATGCATAACGCTTGACTTAATATAAATAATTTATAGCTGAAAAAATTTTCGGCACCGAACGCGATTTAAACTCACGGACAGTTGTTCTACTGAGTAACGCGCTTTCTCACTGCGCGATCGAAACAAATTCTTCAAGGAATTCAGATTCGTTAATATCAAATCAGAATAAATAATAACTGAAAAAAAAATTGTTCGCCAATTTTTGCATACTTTATTTAGATATTTAAAGAAAAAGAAAAATAGGATCTTATTCTATCGTTAAAGAAAATAAAGAAAAAACAAATAACAAAAGAATAGTGTCCTTGATACATTTTTTTATTTTCTGGAATCATTGGGAGAAAATACAAAATGTGTATCAGTCTTAATAAAATTACATTCTCCTCTACCGACTACATCCTCGCGAGGGTGGAGCGGGGGTTGGCGAGCGAAGCGAGCAGCGGCCGAGGCCCTAGTTTGTTTAGAAAAAAAAAGACAAGAATTTCTTCAAACATCAAAAAAGCGCAACTGAAGCTGGCTGCGTGTTTGAGCAAATATCAATATTGCAAACATTGTGAATATAAAGATTTTTTAAGTGCAGCCAAACCTCCTACAATGCGATAGATACTTTCCTTGGAAAATGCCGCGTTGTGTGAAATCGTGTTATAGGAGACACTAACTTATGGTAATATAAAAAAACTGGGGTTCGATTAAAAAAAAGAAATGTTGCCTTTTATTGGTGTAACATTTTGATAATATTTTTCATTTATCGGCAAGTTCGGCTGCACTTTCGGTAGGTTTGGGTTTTTAGAAATCTGTCATTAGAGACTGTTTGGTCTTGCTTTGCAGGTAGGTATATGAGCTATTTTGAAGATTTCCTTTAAATATTTTTGCTCTCTCCTGCAGAGGATGGTTCTCTAAAAGCTAAGATTCCATCTGTTTTGCCATGTCCAAACATTTTTCTATACGTTTCAGAGTGGAGGTTTTGGTTTCTTCATTAGAAACATATTCAGAATTATCTTCAATCGGTAATGTTTCGGTTATTATTATCACCAAATCTGCTTCGTTTATTCCATTTTACCACGTTTTTATTAACTCGCTTTCTTGTTTGTTTGTTTGTCCAGTACAAAACTTGCAATCGATTTTTAACTAGCTTCCCGACTAGTTAGACATTTGAAACTTTTAGAATAGCTCAGAACACGATGACAAGGCATTCTTTTAATACTTTTAGCCATCTTTTAGCAAAATTGAATTCATTTTCAGTAAATTTAGTTGTGTATGGAAAGTTAGTTCGGAAAAAATCCGCATGTTGGCACCTCGATCGAATTCAATGCTTGCACTTTTGCGTAATGGCGTTTAACGATTTTGAAAATAGAATATATGTGAATTTAGTTTGTTTACAAACATATTGTGCGAAAAATTTTAAAAAAGTATTTATTAATACATAGAATTGTCAAGTTTATAATATTATATATATATAACATAAAGTAATTTAAAATCGGGCTATAGCCGATTTTTTGATGCCCTATGGTAGAAATGGGAAAGAAAAATTGTGAAAACTAACAATATATCAAGGTTTTTCTTCATAACTTTGTTTGCCCTTTTCAAAATTTTCTCTCACTTGCAAGAAACTCAGACCCTGGGAGCATAAGTCTAATTTGCAAATTTCATTCAAATCGGTGCATTAGTTCTGAAAATACATCAAAAAAACTTTCTGAACAGGGTTATTTCGTCCTACGACTACTTCTTTCTCCACTATCCTTAGACCGATATCACTGAAATTTACAATGGTATGGTCTATTAATGTAGTCAACCAATATAATTAATTTAAACAAAATTGCTTCACCAATTTTCCAATTAAACCCGAAGAACTGTATAATAAAAACGACAAAACTTTATGGTCACCCCTGTTTTTCCTTAATAACTTCGCTGCCCCTTAGTCGATTTTGCTGAAATGCAATACCAAAACCACTATAGCAATAACCAAGTAGCATTCTAAATTTCAACAAAATTGGATAACGCGTTTTTGAGTTATTTTGTCGACGGACGGACGATAGTACCAAACATGGAGCATTAATATAGGGAATTTTTTTCAGAATTTCGGCTCATTTTCAAAACCCAATTACCCCAATTTGTTCTGCCTGAATTTCACAATTTTTTTCATAAATATTTTATAAGATTTCACCTTTTCAGCGCGCTAAAATATAACTTGATAGGGTTAGAACTACTAAAGTTATACGATTCTAAAGCCAACTATTGGAAAAAAACGCCACGAACTTTCTGCTTAACTGAATATTTTAAGGTTTTTCTCTCCATAACTTCGTTTCTTCATACTCAAATTGGCCCAAATTCACAAGTAGGCTGGAGTCTAATAGTATAAACACGTTTCGTAAATTTGATTGAAATCGGTATATAACTTTTTAAAATACATCGGAAAAACTTTATGAACAGGCTTATTTTAGGCTACAACTATTTCTTTCGCCACTATCCTTGGACCGATTTGGCTGAAAATTAATTCGGTATCGTCTATTTATGCAGTTAACCTACATAATTAATTTAAACAAAATCGGGTCACAAATTTTCAAATTACATCCGAAAAACCATAACCAAAAAAACGACAAAACTTTCTGGTCACTATGGTTTTTCCTTTATAACTTTGCCCCCCGTGGATCGATTTGGCTCAAATGCAATACCAAACCAAGTTAAGGAATAAGCAACTCACGTTGTAAATTTCATCAAAATCGGATAACGTGTTTTTGAGTTATCTTGTCTACGGACGGACGGACGGACGGACGGACATGCATAAATCGATATAACTTTTGATTGCCTACACAACCATACCCTTGAAATTTTTCTCCGATTATTATTTCTATGTGTTACACACTTAGTGACAAAACTAATATACCTTCTGGTAGTACCTACCATAGGGCATAAATATAATATTCAACAGAAAATTTAAAAACGTTAAAAAGTCCTTTTTTATTTTGTAATTATTTCGTAAATAATTCCAGAATATCATCAACAGTTAGTTCAGTGAATCCATCGCCTCCTACTGTGTGTGCCAGACTTACTATGCTACTACTATTCACGCTGAAGTGGCTCAACAACTATTTCCTGACTGACCATTCCCGGTAATAAAGCTTTCTAGCTTTCCTAAACCGCGTTTTAGGAAAATTTCCGCATTTTTCCAACCGCGTTGTAAGGCCTAAGTTATAGGACGATCATTGTAATGAAGGAAATAATTTTACAATGGAAAATTAACCTATTCGAAAGATTATTTCTTAAAAAAAAAATAATGCAAAACATGGGAAATAGTTTAGTAAATAGATCTATATAAATAAAATCGTTTCTATACGTTTGTACAAAATCGATAATCTCCGAAACTTCTTGATCAATTGACTTGAAATTTTTATAGAACATTCCTTAGGTACATGAGCAGGTTCTTACATACTTTTTATTTACCTATGTTACACCTGTAATTAGTACAAAAACGTTAAAAAAATGAATCACTAACACATAGCTACAAGCATCTAATAATTCGTTACCTTGCATCGAGAAAACGTGATTACTCTTACTCACACGCGTACACGTCAATAAAGTATACATAATACCAAATCATAAGCATACATTATAAAAAATACAGATGGGCGTAGTGCCGGCGATCAAAATATCACTTCGGAGGGGCAACACTGTAAATGGGCTTAATACTTATGTATTCTGGAACATCACAATTGCGAAAAATGTTTGCGTTATTTATTCCAAAAAACAAGTTTCTCTTAATCGTATAAAATTAAATTATTCGCTTTAGATCCTTTTTATTGAAATGTAAACGAGCAAATTATATCTCTACTAAATGGCGTAAAATTTTATAAAGCCATAGCCGAAAGCCATTTCATTTCTCATTTTTGGGAAAGCTTAAAGCCAAAAAAAGGTATTTAGAATTGACAAGGCTAAATTTTCAAAAACTTCGACGAATTTTAAGAATGGCTCCATTTTCACCAAAAAAATTACTGTCACTGGTAGTTTTAATAGGATCTAGATTCAAAGTTGATTCAAAAAAACAAATTTTTTACTAAATTATGAATTAACATCATTTCTGTTTGATTAATTATAATTAAATGAAGCCTATAAAAACATTTTTTTGTACAGCAATATTCAAAATTCGCCCATTTTAATACAAAATATATCAAACTTACGTGTGAAAGGAACATTTCCCCCCCCCCCCCAAAAAAAAATTATAATATGAGCTAAAAAAGATACCGTAAAAAAAGGGTTTATGCCAAAAATCAAGTTTGTTTACAATGATATACTCAGTGGAATGGCAAAGAGAGGATTCCCAAACGTACATATACTCATCTGGCTCTATAACAAAATCACTTCAAACGAAATCGACGATGTAATATGCGCTGAAATACCAATGTCGATAAGGATTTGCATGAAGTTGTGACGAAAAATATGATACATGGCCCTTGCGGTACACTGAATCCAAATTCACTATGCATGTAGTAGTAGTATCCAACACAGTTATAGGAAACGATGGATATTCTTTATACAGAAGAAGATCAGCAGAAGATGGCGGTAAATTAGCAACCCCTAGCATATTCGATGAAACTATGATATGCAAACTCTACACCGTGCATCCCAATCAAGATGAATGCTTCTTTCTTCGCACGCTATTGATAAATGTGGCCGGTCCAACGTCTTTCCACCAATTGAGAATTGTGAACGATGTTACACATGTCACTTTCCGGAGCGCATGTCAAATTTGTGCATTCTTTGCAATTATATTAACCGTCTGCTCTCCTTCATCTGCAACAGAGTTATAGGAGAAATTTAAAACCCACATGGCTGAAGATATTTTCCGTCGAATATGCAAGGAAAATTCAAATATGAACATGGATTTCACAGCGGAAATCTACAACGAAGTGTTGATAATGATTGAAGATTTGTGCTTAGAAATCGCGAACAAAGTTCTCAATCAATTGGGAATGGCATCACCGATTCGATCTGCTGCTGCTTTGTTTGATGTATAATTGGGTCGTGAACAAAATTACAACACGGGTGATCTTTTGTCCTATGTGCAATCAAAGATTCCTAAGCTAACGTTTGAGCAAAAGGGCATTTACGATCAAATAATGTAAACTGTCAATAACGGAGTTGGAGAAATATTCTTTTTAGATGCGCCAGGAGGAACTGGTAAAACGTTCCTAATTAGATTGATTCTGGCCACAATTCGATCCCAAAATGACATAACCTTAGCTCTTACGACATTCGGAATAGCTGCGACATTGCTACCAGATGGAAGAACGGCTCATTCCGCTTTGAAATTGCCATTAAACATTTAATTCATTGAAAATCCCACATGCAATATTTCCAAAGCATCCGGCATGGGAAAAGTATTGCAGAAATGCAAACTTATTGTTTGGGATGAATGCACAATGGCGCACAAAAAATCGCTCGAGAATTGGTTGAAAAAGTATTTCCCAATATTCAAACCAATTACAGGAATCACGATTGCGTAAGGAACGAGCTATTCTTGTGGCCAAGAACAAAGACGTCTACGAACTTAACAATATTATTCAGTCTAACATTCAAAGCGAGGTGGTCACATACAAGTCCGTCGACACTGTTGTGGAAGCAGATGAAGCGCTTAATTATCCAACAGAATATTTTAATTCACTCGATCTGCCGGGAATGCCACCGCACGTACTGGAATTGAAAGTCGGTGTGCCAATTATCATGTTGCGAAATATCAACCAGCCAAAGCTTTGGAACGGCATGCAGCTTGCAATAAAAAAATTAATGAGCGACATCGTAGAAGCAACAATTTTGACAGCACCATTTAAAGGTGAAGATGTGCTCATTCCTCGCATTCCTTTGACTCCAACGGATATGCCATTTCAATTTAAGAGATTGCAATTCCCGATTCGATTGGCGTTTGCAATCACCATCAACAAGGCTCAGGACCAATCTTTAAAATTGTGCGGTTTAGATCTAGACATGGATTGCTTCTCACATGGACAATTATATGTTGCGTGTTCTAGAGTCGGCAAACCAGAAAATCTCTATATCTGCACAGAAAATGGAACAACAAAAAATGTCGTATAACCACAAGCATTGTGAAATTAAATATACGAGAAACGTGCGCTTTTTCTTTTCTTTTCCATTTAACCAGACTGAGCCACAGCAACGCGTGGTCGGGTACAGCTAATTTTAAATACAAAATCTTGGGTATATCACGTAATTTGTTTTTTTATAATTATGTTTATAATTTGAATGACGAAACATGTTTTAATCGATCAGCTATTTTGTGGACTGCGTTTCAATCTCATTTCATTCCATATGGGTGCCGCATTTGCTAACAATGGAAAAAAAACTCTTTCGAATGCGACTTTCTCAACAACATTTGGACCGTTTTAAGAAGGATAAAATGGATTTTGTATGTCGATTTATCACTATGGATGAGACTTGGGTCCACCACCATGATCCTGAATCGAAACAAAACGCTAAAAGAGGTCATAGCAGCTGTAGAGGCGTATTTTGGAAGCCTACCGGATTTTCATTTCAGGGATGGAATCCTTACATTGGAGAATCGTTGGAACAAGTGTATTGAAGTTCAGGGAAATTATACTGAATAATAAAATATATTTCATTTACAAAAACAGTGTTTTTCTTGTCGAGGCTGAGAAACTATTGGACACCCATGCAAATTTCAAGTCAGAAGAATGTTTGTGTTCGGATCGACTTGAGTCGGGACGACTTTCGGATTGAAATCGACTTCAAGTAGATCATGTAAACGAAGTGACAGTTAGTAAATTAATTGCTTGATTATATCAAATTGTTTTCTTCCGTGTACAATTACAACAAACAATGTAGACAAATTCAATGAGAAGAACGGAAGAATATGGTATGGCCCCGGATATAAACACGATATGATAATTGTTCAGAATTCATAGATTATTATCTATTTATACATAATTTCATTATTTACAAAATGAAGAAAAAAAAATATGTTTTCATAAGAAATATGCGCTAATCAAAAGATTCAATAAAAAGCAAACGTTTTTCTTCGTATGTTTTTTTTGTGTCTGCTTGATTTCGCAAAAATGAAAAAAATAAATAAAAAGAAAAATAAAAGTAGTAAATACACAAAAAAATAACATCAAACGTTTTTTTTCCAAAGAAATAAAATACTATTTTCTAGTTTTTTTCCATTTTGGCAAAAAGTCTTTCGTAAAAATCCAAGAAAATACGAAAAAATAAAATAAAAAATATAGTACAAAATTTCTTGTTAAAAAAAAAAAAATTATTGAAATATACATCCGTCTTTTTGTGGTTGTTGCCAGCAAGATAAACGCGAAATCAAAATAATTTAATTATATGAAAGAAGAAAAAAAGCAGGTTTGTGCGCCTGAAGAAAAAAAAAATTATGAAATAATTGATATGAAAGAAGAAAAAAAAGCAGGTTTGTGCGCCTGAAGAAAAAAAAAATTATATATATAAAAGGCTAGTCCTTCTTTCTTTCTTTCTTTCTTTCTTTCTTTCTGTCCGTCCTATATTGTCCGGAAACAAAATTCGTTGAGCAAAAAAAAAAAAACACTTTTTGATATGTTGTAGAGAATTACTTGAAACGTGAAGAAATTTTGTTTCCGGGGAGGTTGGGGGTCGGAGGAGTTACAAAGGGGGGCTTGAAAACTTATTTCAGAAAACCGCATTTATAATCTGAAATATACATCGGACATAATTCTGACCTGAGGCAATCTTATTAAGATTTTTATGCCGGACATTCCGACGTACACGGCAAAGTTCCATTTCCCACCGCTTTGGCGCTGGAGGCAATACAAATTTACGAACTTTTTATATAGAGGTCACACGCAATTACAATGTTCAGCAAAGTTGTGGAGCATTTCATGGCGACCATTTCTTTCGAAGACCATATAGTTTTATCTCTCACCGCTTTGGCGCTGGAGTCAATACAAACTTTTGATCTTTTTATATAACGGTCACACGCAATTACAATGATCAGCAAAGTTGTGTAACTTTTCATGGGGACTATTTCTTTCGAAGACCATATAGTTGTATCTCTCACCGCTTTGGCGCTGGAGTCAATAAAATTTTGGAACTTCGTAGTTAGAGGTCACACGCGATTACAATGTTCAGCAAAGTTTCAGAGGTTTTCATGGGGATTATATCTTTCGAAAACCAGATAGTTCTATCAGTCACCGCTTTGGCGCTGGAGACAATAGAAACTTTTGAAATTTTTATATAGAGGTCACATGCGAACACATTGTTCAGCTAAGCTGTGGACGTTTTCACGGGATTTTTTTCTGTCGAAGATAAAATAGTTCTATCTCGCACCACTTTGGCGCTGCGGTTGTCGAGGTTTTTGCCTTTACGTAATATATGTTTGACGGGAGCTATTTTACCAATCGGGGAAATGGGATCAATTTCATGTCTCCACTCGAGGTATTGCGTCATAAATAATGTGTTTTCTGAATAGTTCGACCTAAGATATGAAATATATCTCCAGTGGTGTTACGGGAACAGGGTAAAAGATATATAATGTTGCGAATTGAGATGCTATGCTCGAATAAATTTAGTTAATTTACAGTGATCTGTAAACTGAAATTTCTAGGAGGCCGTCTTAGGACGGGTAACCACCTAGTTATGAAATAATTGACAAAAAGAGTATGTATTTTCTTTTTTCGTAAGAAAAATTATTATTAATAAAAAATCAATCAAAAAAGAAAATAAGAGAATTTCTAGAATGTGCAACATCATAATTTCTTTTGGTTTGGCAATTCTTTTATATGAGTGATTTGGCAAATAAAAATGCCTCCCTCTTAAACAAAAAAAATTTCTCTTTAAAAATATGGTCGATCTATTTTCCGTAAATGGGAAAAAAAAATTAAATAATTATAATATGTACACGTTTTGGTGTCCTAAAGTTTTGTCTTTTTATACGAACGTTTAAATGATTATGGATAAGTGATAAAGGTATAAAATGAAACGTTCCTTCACTTACCAACAAATTGTAGTATTTTTGAACATGGATCAAATGTGTTTGCATGCAGATTCATGAATTGCGACGAATCTTCGGCGTTAAACCAAAGTATAAGTAATGATAAAGTATGGAAAGCTAGCGAAGTAGCCAGAACAAGCAAAAACACGTGAATGACTCTTGAAAACCTTATTTTTCTTTACTAGTATTTGTGCATTACCATATAAATTTTAACACGTGCTTCTTTGCTTACATTATTTTTTCTTTCACCCATACGTATAATATGTAGCTATCTATGCCAGCAGTGGAGAGAAAATTATTTGAAAAAAAACAGTCAAAATTTGAAAAACGCGCGTCATAATAAGGATAGGAAGTTACCATACTTTATCATTACTTACACTTTGGTTAAACTGAGTATCCAAAGATTAAAAATAGAGAAACACGTTTGCGTTTAATTTGCATAATACCTATACATATTTCTCTCATTTTAAGTTTAATAATTATTTCTCTTTTACCCAGGGATGCAGAAAACTGTTTGTGCGTGAATAGGCAGGTTTAGGTATTCTATCTACACCGCTAGCCACATTTTTTTTTCTCATAGTAAAATGTGAAGAAATGTATAAAGGAGCATAAAAATTGAAATTGCTCAATGAGCGAAAAAGCAGACAAAATGGGTTGTGAATATACGTAAACGACCAAAGATCGATGAATGTTATTTTTTGTGACAGTCATAATATCATGTGCAATTATGAAATAAAATGAGCATTCATATTTATAAAATAAAACATCGCTTTACAGTTAGGTCGAGATTAAATAAGCCTTCTTATGTTGAGTATCATGCATCGCTGTGTAGCCTGACGCCCGCCGCACACTTGAGCTAAGCGAGCTAAACTACGTAAGTGAAATTTCTCGATGAAAGTGAAAAATTCAGCATTGGTCATTGCACACTTCAGCGAAGCTTTGAAACTACATCGCCTGGTTATGAGCGACACGAACTAAGCTCGATCACGTAGTTCAGGCCTCAAATACGCGAACGAGATTCGTGGCATCGCTGACACTAACTTATACGTACTTTCGGCATCACACAGTGTAGAGTCGATGCTTGCAAAAGTGCAGTATGGCTTCTTTATTTTGTGGTAGTATCTTATCGATATAAATGTGTCAAGAAAACTCAGTTAAATGTCTTGTTCAAATTCCTCTTCAAATAATCTAGGTCTAGTAATAACTGATCGATACTGTACTGTCACATTGTATCTCTCTGAGGGCTCAAATAAAACTGATGGCAAAAATTTGGCAAAAATATCATCGGCGTAACTTAGTTCAAGTGTGCAACGGGGTTAGCGAGCCCAGCTAAGCTATGCAACTACAACGAGGCTCGCCCGCATAGCTTAGCTCAAGTGTGCGGCTGGCCTGATTTATACAATAAATATTCTGCCAACTTATAATTTCCTCCAGACACGCATATTAAAGACTCTCGCACCTCCTTACTCCTTACCATTCACATTATTATTACTATTATTCTTTATAAGGGCTTCTACAGATTTAACCTAGATGTTAGTATTGAAATATGGGCGGTAAAAAATTGCAACGCCCAGCTTAATTAATTGCCTACTTCCTACTATATGAAGAATATCTAAGATTATTCAAAAGGCAAAATCCATTAGCAAGAGAGAGAATGAAATGTTCTTAAAAATCAGATGGAATCTTATGATTTGATCCCGGAATCTTAAGTTTGGGCACAAATTTTACATACATCCCAGAAAAAAAAAATTTGCGCCAAATTTTTTTCTGGTATGTGTGCATTTGTATACAAATTTCTGACTTAGTTTTTTTGTTTAAATTTTAAAATTACCCATTAGTGGTGTTGCCAATATTGCAAAATGTTATTCCTTAAAAAAAAATCATTGGAGTTAGATGCGGTTTAAAATATGGAAAATTTTAAACGTTTGAAACAAACTAAATTTAAGTGTTTTGTGCCTGGCTGCTTTTCAACATCTGAAAACAGTCAAGTACGGTTTTTTTAAATTGCCGACAAATGTAATTTTTAATTTTGCAATTATATAAAAAATCAAAGAAAATACTGCATTAAGACTAAAATAGCAAAGAATGGAGAAATATTAATTTCATTTTTCATTATTAAAATATTCATTTAAATAATAACTCTATTATTAAAGACTTTCATCATTTTTTAAAAAAGTTAAACAGGCCGTTTAAAAAAAATACAATAATGGCAACACCATCACGGGATCAATTTTTCAAACAAAAATATAACGAAAATTTGGGATGTTTTTTAAAATCATTTGACATAATGTTTCTCTTTCACCCGTATGTACAATTTTTAATGCTATCTATGTCAGCAGTGGATAGAAAATTTTTTGAAAAAGTGCAGGCAAAATTTGAAAAACGGCGGTACGGTAAGGATAGGATGTTTCCAGACTTTATCATTAGTTACACTTTGGTTTTATTAAGGCTTCAGAAAACTCTAGTCTCGACATGGATTCATACAAGAATATGTCACGATCACGGTTTCAGATCAAAAAAAAACTTTCAGAAATTCTAATGTCTTTCCAAAAATTTGTATGAGGAAAGTAAAAAATTGCACATTTTCAGGTGTGTTATTGAGATTATTTCTGACGCTGACAGGCTAGAAGACATTGAGATATTATTTATTATTATTAACTATTGACTAAATTTCTATAGAAAAATTCGCGTATTTACAAATAAACGACGAACGTTTTGTTTTATTTTATTAGAAAATAACACACATTTTTATGATGAAAGACTTTGCAAAAAAACAACAACAAAAAATCAACAATTAAATACTAAAAATCCATACGCGGATTGTGATATAACCAAACTTCTATATATGTATATCTAAAGCGGGAAAATTATCAGTGGAGACGAGAGGTGAACCTCTTTAGCGCAATAATGTAAGAAGACTACAAAATAGTAATCAATTAAAATAAGATATGTTAAAATGAAACACGTTTTCTTTATATCATAATCATTTACGTTGACTTTCTCTATATTCATAAAATCCGGAAAAACAATTACTAATCTGGAGTGGAATCGCATAATTCGATTTGAAATAAATCGTATTAATAAAATAGACTATATTCTTAGACAGTGTTACCATAGTCGAATATTGGTCAAAAACTACTCAGTTAGGGTCTAATACATGAACAGCATAAATTTTGTCGAAATCGGCCCAGCAGTCTAGTCAGCACCGTGCCAACAAAATTTTGTTGTTTTTAGACAAAAAAAGCGTTACCAAATAGTGTTGCCATGTATTAATTTCGCCCAGAATCTTAAAACCACCTCGCATTTGACGAAACACCAAAACGGTCAAAGTTTCATGGAAATCGGACCTTCCATCTAGATTTTATTAACGATTTAAAGAAGCGGACGGACGGACGGACCGAAGGACATGGGGCTAATTATTTTTCGTGAAACGGATTTTGCACTTATTTTCATCTTTCTAGCCCTTCTAGAACAAAACTTAGGTTTTCGCACGATTATATTATTATAAACATTCGCTTATTGGGAAAGTAAAAAAGTATAGGTATGGCGATACTTTTTCTGATATGATTTAGTCTTAATCGAATTGTACTATTCCAATCGTCTAACAGATGCTTGTGTGCACGAGTTCTGGCAGCAGGGCTGTTTTTTTTTTTAAAATGCTCTCCGACAAAACGGACGGGGGGACTAAAATCACAAATTCAAACTAAGATCAGACGAAAACATTGTTTTTTTCAAATTTAACGAAATGTACTAATTTTATTTTGTTAATCATAAATGTTATATATTTCATTAATTATGAAAAACAATATCAATTACATGGCCGCCTCTAGATCTTCTGCAGCAGCCGATCCTTTCGAGGTAATTTTCGATGACTATTTCGTAAATTTCGGGCGGTATCTTGGCAATAACTTAGCGGATGTTGTTTTTTAGGTGATCCAACGTTTTGGCTTTATTGGCGAAGACACGAATTTGAACTTAACCTGTATCGCTTACCGTAGATTGTTACAGTCTGCCCCTGATCGTTTTCAAAAAAGTAAGGTCCAATAACGGCGCCTAACCACAATGCGCACCAAACAGTCACTTTTTGGCCATGTAATGGTGTCTCGTGAATCTCATGAGGATATGCGGAAATTTTGCTTATTAACATAGAGGATTTTCATCAACTTTTACAAAAATTTTACCTCGTTGTGCGGTGGTTAAACGATCCATTGCGTAAATGTGTTATTGCAAACTGACATTTGACACTTTGAAAACAACTACTTATCGACAGCTGCTTCGTTTACAGTGCTGCCAACATAGAAAACTCAAATTGGATCATCCTATATAGTATTTGCGAAAATTAGCGAATTCGCTTGATGTTTGATAAATAAGCTTTTTCATATGCGGAAAAAATTGTGTTATCTTTCAATATACAAGTATAAAGAAAGTACATAAATGCAATTTACAGAGTTGGTTATTTTTTGCTTTTTACTTTCTTCTTTTTCATGGCTTTATCGCCGCGTCTTAAATAAAACTATTTCATACGATAAAAATATAATACTTTGAAAATTTTCTTTTCTATTTTTTATTTTATTTCTTTTATGTACCTTATAAAAACAACTACTGGGTGGGCCAAAATTCACCATGGCATGGGGTTTAAAAATTTAATAACTTTTTCGTTTATATATTTTTTTTTATTTTTTTTTTCGGATTATAAAATATAGAAAATGGAAATTTTTTTAAATTAGGTATGGAAAATAATGTCACTTAAATGACCCCCGTTTTCAGCTTCGCAATGATAAACGAAAAAGTTAATAAATTTTTAAACCCCATGGTGAATTTTGGCCCACCCTGCACAACACATATATTATGCAATATCTTATTTTTCTTACTTCCGGTTTTTTTTTTCTTTCGGTATGCGCGTTACAAAATTTTTTCGTTTAATATTTTCAAATGTTGCCATATTCGAATTTAATTCAAACAAAAGAAAAAAGAAAAAAAACCAAATTGTATGAACATTACTTTTTTCTAAAACCGTTAACAAATGTATGGGCGGCCATTTTTTCTTATCGAAAAGAACAAACAATTAAAATGACTACCTTTCGATTACATTTTCGATATCGATTGGATTTCTTATCGTTGATATGAAAAACAGAAATTAATTTTAACAAAATCGACAATTACAAGAATTGTTTTGATAGAGTGAAGGCTTGCCAATTGGAAAAAGAACTGTTTTGATCAAGGGTGTCCAACCTTTTTGTTTCCCTGGGCCGCATTGGAAGAAGACATCGTGTTTTGGGCCACAAGTATATTACTATAGCTGAACGAGCTACGCAAACAGAAAGAGAATTTATTACAGAACCAAAGAGTGCTGAAAGAGTTTCATAGCCTGCTGAAAGAGTTTCATAGCCTGCTGGAGTTTGAACATACTTGTAAGTCATATTTGTCTAATAGTAGAGGCAGACATAGGGTATTCATACCTTAGTATCGATACTACAGAATAGCCTTGTACCATGGTATAAAAAGGGGTTGGCACACATCAAACATAGTATTTATCTGACATTTGAAATTCCGCCATTTCAGCGAGAATATGGGAATTTCTTTTCGCTCCTCTTAAATCCTCTATATGATTCCTAAAAAGATCTATAAATTTTGAGGTTTCAACCACCGATATAATTTTGCGTTTTTTCTTTACTTTTTCCATTTTTTTAAAATAAAATTTCCAAAAAAAAAGTGTAAACATGTGTCAATTGCTCAGCTTTCCTACAAAATTCCATTCGCTATTTTCCGCTTCAATAAAAAGGCGTGACAATCACTAAAGAATAGATTACAGTGGCCGAAAAAATTAAGTAAAGAAGGGAATACCACGTACTTTTTCGAATTTAAATACCAGATTTATGCTACGTAGTTGAAATGGTATTCGACTAGTATTCGACGACACACATATGGTATACGACATGGTATCCTTAAACTATGGTATGAATACCCTATGTGTGCCTCTAGTATAAGATGCATGATAATTTACTTATTGACCCGACACAGTTCTGGAAATTTATTAATAGTAAACGTAAAAGGGATGGATATCCTTCCACTATGAAATATATGGATAGCTCGTCAAACAATGCCAGAACTATTACCAATCTTTTCGCCTCCTTTTTTAGTCAGTAATTCAGGCAGTAATTTCATACCTGACGAGGACTTCTTTAGTTATCTGGATAATTATCCGAAATCCACACTTGATTCAATTATTATTGACGAGGGAATGGTGTTTGATCAAATCTTACTGCTAAAGGATGGTTTTTCTTCGGGACCTGATGGTTTGCCTCCAAGTGTTAAAGAAATGCTGCCATAATTTATCTGCACCGCTAACGTCCCTTTTCGTAAATCTTTAACTTCGGGTGTTTTCCAAATGCTTGGAAGGATTCATTTATCATCCCTGTTCATAAAAAGGGTTCTAGGGCAGATATTAGCAATTATAGGGCTATAGCGAAGTTATTTTGCACGCCTAAGCTTTTTGAAAGTATTGTCTATAACTCCTTTTACTTTCATTGCAAACCATTCATATCCCCGAAACAACATGGATTCCTAAAAGCTAAATCAACAACTACTAATTTGACTGAGTTTGTCTCTACTGCCATCAACTCGATGGAGCAAGGCAAACAAATAGATGTAATTGCTACCGATTTTAGTCAAGCTTTCGATAAATTGTCTCACAGTATATTTTACTGAAGTTATGACATCTTGGATTTCCTACCCTTTTTATAGAGTGGATTAATTCCTACCTTTCTGGTAGACGTTATCGGGTTCTTTTCCGTGCTATTGAGTCTGATCCTTTTATTGCCCATTCTAGAGTCCCTCAAGGGAGTCATCTTGGTCCAATTTTATTTATTATCGCTATTAATGATGTTACGTCCATTACGATATGAAAATGTCTAAAGTAATATCTTCTTTGCATGACTGTCATTTGCTACAAGCTGATCTTTGCAGATTCTCTTCTTGGTGTATAAATAATGACTTGGCACTTAATATTAAAAAGTGTCAATTAATAACTTTTACGAGGAAATGTAATAAGTTCGTAGTCCATTATTCCTTGTTAGAAAACTCTATTTCGAGAGTTGATTTTATAAGGGATTTAGAAGTTATTTGTGATCACGAGCTTAATTTTCGACGAAATATTTACACAATTGTTAATAACGCGTCATCGATGCTGGGGTTTATAAAACGTTGATCAAAATAATTTTCTGATCCGTATGCCACCAAATCTCTCTATATTGCGTTTGTTAGACCACTACTAGAATAGGCTAGCCAAGTTTGGTACACATTGAGAGAATTGAGGCTGTACAGAGTAGATTCGTTCGGTTTGCTCTTAGAGATCTAGCTTGGAGCAATGCCATAAATCTCCCTCCTTACTGCAATCGTCTTAAATTAATTGATCTTCAGTCATTGCAGAAACGGCGTGAGGTAGCTGATATAGTCTTCATTCATCAAATTTGAGTTGGTGCCATTGAGTCTCCGAGCCTCCTTAATCGCCTTAAACTAAGAGTTACTGCACACTCTTTAAGAAGAGTTGACTTATTCATGATCGACAGCCATCGCACCGATTATGGTAAGTTCGAACCGATCGCAAGAATGCTACGGAGTGTTAACATTAATTCTGAACATTTTGACTCTTCGCTGAGCAAGCAAAAACTGAAAGGTCTGTTATTGGCAGAATCTGCTGCATCGTCGGTCGCTTAATTGGGTTGGTTTCAGTTTTTGGCCATATGTATTGTATTGTTTTCCCCGGATTAACTCGGTTTTTACTTATTTAACATATACATACAGTGTCTCAAAGTAATAATGGAACAAGCTGAGATTAATGATATTCGAAGTATTTTTAGCCAGAAATAATGTATTAGCAAATCGGTCTTATTTTTTTTTAAAACTTTTATTAATATATAATAAAAAAATAAAAAAGTTTAATTCAAAATGTGCAATTTAAAAAAAATAAAAGAAAATATTAATGCAAAAGTAAAAATTAGCATCAAAGATATAATGGAACATAGTCATAAATTAACTTTTTTAACTTAATAATAATAATATTTTTTAAAAAATTTATATTTATTTTTGTCTTTTAACTGCCTTTAAACGACTTGGCATAGACTCGACCAGCTTGCGACAGACGCAAGGCTCAATTTTACCCCATTCGTCCTTTAAATTACGTTAAGTTGATTTCTGTTAGAGATAGACAGCTTTTTCAATTTTTCTTCCAAATGACTCCATAAGTGCTCAATAGCATTTAGATCCCGAGACTGTGTGGTGTCTCCAAAGCATGTGGACAGTTATACAAAAGCCAATTTCTGACTTTATAGGCCTTGTGTTACGGATCGTTGGCTTGGTAAAAGGCAAAATTATTGTTTATTCCCAATTTTTCGCTACTCTGGTTTCACATTGGATTTCAAAATTTCTATATACTTCATTTTTTATATCATGCCATCTATTATGAAGAAATTTCCAGGACCTGCTGCAGACATAGCACCCCAAACCATATCTGAACCTCCACCGTGTTTAAAGCTTGACTTTAAGTTTTTTTTCTTTACGCTCTCTATTTGCCTTTCTGCAAACATAGGAATGTCCATCTGATTTGAAAACATTATATTTGCTTTTATTCATGAATACAGCTCGTTCCCAGAACGATAAGTCATTGTTGCCATATTTCTTAGCAAATTCAACCCTTCTTTAGCGATTCACTTTGTTTATAAAGAGCTTTCTACTGGCTACCCTTGCATTGTACTGGTGTTTCCTTAGAATAATTCTTACAGTTTCGGGAATAACTTTCCTCCATAGATATTTCTCTACTTCTGCTCCTAGTTTCGGTGCACTAAGGTGGGGACTCTGCCAAGTTTGTTGAATTATCCATCGTTCGTCTGCGTCCGTGAAAATTTTCCTCCACTGAGCTTGGCCTTATTTTGATAGTTGGTGATGCTTTCGCATCGTTTTATTATATTAAATATTGTAGTGGATCCGCGATTTACAATTGACGATATATCCCTAACCATTTTACCACTTTTTGAATAAAGAACTATTAATTTTCTTCAGTCAACCGTGATTTGAGGACCTTTTAGCGCCACACTATAGCTTTTTGCTAAACCGCTCACTCCAGAATCCAACAAATAATGCCAAAATCATAAAAAGGTATACCCCTGAATATTTCATCGAGATCAGTCAAATTAGCTGCAATTCTACTTAACAATTTCGCGACTTTAATGACGTGTTCCATTATATCTTTGAGGCTAAATTTTACTTTTGCATTAATATTTTATTTTATTTTTCTTTAAATAGCAGATTTTGAAATATTGCTTTTTATTTTTTTGTTGCATATTAATAAAAGTTAAAAAAAAAAATAAAACCGATTTTCTAATATATTATCTCTGGCTAAAAACACTTTGAATATAATTAATTTCAGCTTGTTCCATTATTACTTTGAGACACTGTATATGTACATATTATTTAATTTTTTGTCGGCGATCGGGTCTGGTGATGGCTGATGGTGGCGGTCGGTGACGGTATTTTTTTTTTATTCTCCTTTCCACTAATTTACCTCTCTAACGCAATAATATTTCCTCTAGCCTACTCCACCCTCCCGACACTAATGATGATGATACCATCAATGACATGAAAGAGTGTAGGGATGTGTGGGCTCTGGGCGGCTTTCATCTGACATGGGTGGCATGTGTGAGCTACATTGGATCTATTGCAATGAGCTTTTAGGAGCTCTTGCCAAGGGACCTAGTGTGGTCTGCTCATGTTGCCCATGTTGGGTTTGGACTGTTAGGAGTTTTGCTTGCCTCTGTGCTCGTTTATGTCTTTGATAGCATATACATTCCATTCATCGTTTATTCGATGTGTTGTTGAATGATATCTTGCATTGCTTGTAATAAGCATTTCTGAAGTGTTAGAAAAAGCTTTCTGGTCCTGTTTCTGTTGCTTGTCACTTGGCAGCTTTAGCACGAGAGCGCAAACACACAAATCATTCCTCAGAAAAATGGACATGCTTCAGTAATTTTGAATATTTTTGGGCCGCATTGATACATGCCTTGTGTCGGATTGGACAGCCTTGTTTTTGATAGAGTGTAGGCACATGTAATTTTTTGTCTATACCTTTTTGGCACCATTGCAAAATTGTAAAGAACACAATCTCTGTAAATATGTACCTGGATTTTTATATCACACATAGATTGCTTGTGCAGACGTGCTCAAATCAGAATCCAAGTTGAGAACTCTCTTTATTTTGTATGCTTTTTGGTATAGGCTTGCCAGAATGAAAAAAATTCCAACATGATCAACGAAAAATCATGAAAATTTTCGAAAATTTTATATTTCGAAAACTAAAATAAAATCTCTTATTATTTCAACCTCTAACTTAGTTCTAGTAAGTTTTGTCCACGGACTATCAATAAGTGAGAAGAATCTTTTGATATTGGCGTTGTGTTCGAATATGGCAAAACAAAATTGAAGTATCTTAAAAGGGTTCAAGACGACTTAAAAGGTTTTTGATTCCAGATAATAGTTCGTTTATTTTTCGTGAGCATGATTTCATCACAGTTTCTACGTTCTCAACTATTTTCTGTTTTGTAACCGTAACAATTCGGCATCGAAGTGTTGGCAGAGCAACACTTCGATCAAACAAACACTTCTGTCTTGCGGCAGAAAGTGCGTTTTATGGTATAGCAAGAGGTAACTAGAAATTGCACGCCTAGCTGCTTGCACTAGCTAGCTCGCCGGATGGGGTGGGTCGTTACCTTCTACCATATGCCGTCACGTACAAATAATTTTTATGCGTGCAGTAAACAAAATTGTTTGGGCTAGCAAGAGGGCTGGAGATGTGATAATAATAATTCACACCCTCTCAGGTCACTAGCGGAATGGGTAAAAATGTTATAAATAAAAATAAAAGTGAAAAAGTTGTGACTATTGTCACGAAGAAAGAAAAGAGATGGCAAGATTTTTGAATAGGATAATTTTACATTGAAAACCCGCGAAACGGAATTCAATTAAAATGACAGACGGATGGACAGAAGATTCTGAAGATGGGTCCAACTGAAGCAAATTGTTCACTTGGTGTCGGCAGATGTTATTGCCAACACCGAGGCCTTTATCCCACCCAAAGGGCTATACACAACATAATACCCTTTGTGGATCGCATCCGGCCCTGGAAATACACCTGAAAAGTGCGATCCCCACAACCTAAAAAAAATTGAAACTGGAAAAAAGAAAAAAAGTCCTACGCCCCCATTATCCTCGGCCATCACTGCTCACTTTTTCGTTTAGCACCTCATTTTAAACCAATGAAAAAAAAACAAACATTTCCAGGGGTGCACAACCTAAAACGGAAGGAAATTCACATAACCAACGCAAAACAAAAAAAAACAAGCGCAAACGTTTTACGTTTCACATTATTTATTGGACGAATTTTGGGTGAGCTTTAAAAATAAACAAAAAAAAAATTCTAAATAAAATGAGAAAAAAAAAGAAACTTAATGGAAATCCAAAAATAATAATTTGACTACTTGACCCAAAATTTATATATATATATATATATTAAAATAAACTTAATTCTTTATATATGAAACAAAAAGAAGATAAATTCTTTAAATTTATGAAAAAAAAAAAACCGTTTAGTCAATCCAACCAAATAAACTCAATATAATTTTTATAAAAAAAACAAATAAAGCAAAAAAAAAGAACTTACAGTTGCTCCGATGAGGCCTCTGCGGAACACCCAGTCCTGAAATTAAATTTAAGACGCAACACAAAAGAAAATTTTTTTTTTTAAAGAAATAATTTTTATAATTGACGGTGACTATGGTGTAGTTGTAGAGAGCCTCCTTTTTATATGTTTTGCTGGTTGGTACTATGTTGGTTCAGTTTTTTATTGTATGATGGTGAGCATTTTCTTCCTTTTTGTTATATTTGTTCTATGTAATATGTTACATAGGTTATTTATTGTATGTGATTTAATTTATGTTCATAATTTATATATTCTATGTTAACTTTATGTTTTAATTTATATTTATTATAGGTGCTATTTAATATTTTAATTGGTATTTCATATTATTTTAAGTTTTTAAATTAGGGTATGTATTTTCAATGTGTTATTTTAAAATTCTATGTTTTTTTTTTAGGCTTTATATTTGATTATTTGTTTTAGGTTTTATTATAAAATTCTATGGTTTGCTTCATTTTTAAGTTTGTGTATGTTTTTACATCTTTTATTTTTAAATTAAATTATATGGATTGTTTTAACTTTTAAATCATGTGTTTTCTGGTTTTTTTTCTGTTTAAAATTCTTTCGTTTAAAATCCTTGATTTCGCTTTTCATATCTTTCACCACACTTTTCACCCAAACAAAAAAACTCAAAGAAAGAAACCAAGAAAACCATCCGAAAATCAACGTTTTTTTTTTAATTTTTTTTTTCAAAAAAAAAAATCTTCTTGCACTGCAGAAAACAACCAAAATTTTTCCAAAAAACCAAAAAGAAAAAAAAAAACCCACGAAGAAACCAAAAAAATTAACTGTCCTAATATTTTCGCTATCTTCATACGACTCCCGAAAATCGCCCACCCAAATTTTTCTTTCCAAAAAACGGACCCGTTGGTTTCTCGACCTATATCAAAAAAATTATCCCCGTTGGTCTTTTTTTCGAACAAAAAAAAAACTTCTCAGTTGCAATTGTAAAAAAAAACACAAAAACAATGCTTCGTATTTTTCCCAATTGCAACTAACGCCTTTTTTAATTTAAACAAATTAAAAAAAATGGATAATTGTAAAGCAATTCAATTTTGCCATCCGCTATTATTCTTTTAATAATAACCAAAATGCAGTGGTGGCAAAACCAAATTGCTCACGTTACAACACAGATTCTCAAGGAAATGTGCAAACGTTCCTTGAGAAGCTGAAAAGCGTGAGAGTGCTTTGGAGGTCAGTGAGAGCTTGAACCAGCCCAACGTGGGACTCGACCACACCCTGAGAAGTTTTGTGTTACACCGATTGAGCGAGCTGGGCTTTCTACTGCCGTAAATCTTTGGCATGAAATACCCCCAGGCTTTTGCCTCGAAGATCCTCAACTTCGTATAGCGCGCTTCCTACGGCACGTACAATTCGGCACTTCAGGAACTTACGGCTGAACTTAGCGTTTATGTTTTTCGAAAAGTCGCTAAGTGTGAAGTTCCTTCGGTAAACCTCTTGCCCGGGCACGTAGGTAATGCATTTCACCCTTTTGTTGTATTGTTTTTCGTGTCGTTCATGCGCTTTCTCCAAATTCTTCTTCACTCTTTCCTGAATTAACTTACGGTGGTCACTAGGCGTAAGTATTTCAAAATCGTGATTCGCCACACAGTCGAGCTTACGGAGAAGTTGATATGTGCTTCCGTGTGTCACCATGTGCGTACCGAACACTAGGGAGTATGGATCAGAACCAGTGGATGAATGCACAGTGCTTCTGAGGGCACTGCCGATACTTCCCAGATTATGATCCCACTCCCGATGATCGTCACGCACGTAGGCTCGTATTGCGGCCAAAATGGACCGATTTATACGTTCCGATGCGTTCGACTGCGGCGAATACACTGCCGTGCGTGTGTGCCTAACGCCGTAAGTCTTCAGGAGAGATTCGAAGTCTTTGGAGACGAACTGAGTGCCATTATCTGAAAAGATAGTTTCTGGCACTCCAAAAAGATGAAATACATTTTCTTCGACGAAGTTGGAGATATTCGAGGCCGTTGCCTGGCGTAACGGCTTTAAAAGAACGAACTTCGAAAATTTGTCGAGGATTACCAATAGAACGGTGTTTCCCCTTTTTGATCTTGGATAAGGTCCTAGAAGATCAATGTACAAAAACTGGAAAGGCCTATCAACTTCCGTAAGCGAACCCATTGGTGGTCTCAGAATAGCATTTGGTGCTTTTGTCTCTTTACAGACCGCGCATTTAGAAATGTATTCGCGGACTTCGGAAGCCATTTTTGGCCAGTAGTACTGTTGTCTTAGACGGTATAAGGTCTTAGCTATACCACCATGAGCAGATTGAGGCGGATCATGGGCCAACCGGACCAACTCGGTCGTCAAACGCGGTGGAATCCATAGCTTCCAGTTAGTATCTTCTTGATTGGAATTGTTCCCTCGGTTAAAAGTTGTTTTAACGTACACAAACCCCTCAGATACTTGTGTATCAGGAAGCTTGTGCCCATTTTCTTTAACTACCTCAATCAAAGACAGATACTCCTCCGACTTGAATTCTTGGGATTCTAGATCCGCACAAGGTACAGGTTCCGACACTTCCTCGGCAAATGCTCGAGATAGGGTGTCAGGAACCACATTTTCCGTTCCCTTGCGATGTTCTATGCTAAAGTCGAAGGCTTGGAGCTTCAAACTCCAACGCGCCAGACGCCCGCTCAGGTCCTTCTGATCCATGAGCCACCTCAAACTTGCGTGATCTGTGATAATTTTGAAGGTTTGCCCTTCCACGTACGCACGAAACTTCTTTACGCTGAGAACGGCAGCATAGCATTCTAGTTCCGTAACGCTATAATTTTGCTGTGCAGCGTTTAGTTTCTGCGACATGTATGCAATAGGTTTTTCGTTTCCTTCAGGATCACATTGCAACAATACACTACCGACTCCAGTTTTGCACGCATCACATTGAATGATGAAAGGTTTACTGAAGTCGGCGTTCGCCAATACGGGTGCCGAAGTTAAAGAGGACTTTAATTTCTCGAATGCAGCTTGTGCTTCGGGGGTCCAACTGAACTTAGCATGTTTTTTGAGACAGTCGGTCACCGGGGACGCCAAACTAGCATAGTTGGCTATAAACCTTCTATACCAGCCTGTCATTCCTAGAAACCTCCTGACCTGCTTCGCTGTCTTGGGTGAAGGAAACTGACTTATCGCGGATACCTTGTCGGGATCAGTTTTTAAACACTGATTTCCGACAATGTATCCTAGATATCGCACTTCCTTGAAGCAGAATTTACTCTTTTCAACATTGATTGTAAGTCCAGCTGCCGATAAGCAACTAGCTACGGTGGACAATAATTCTAGGTGGTTGTTAAATTCTTCCGACACAACCAATAAATCGTCGAGATAAACGAATATCCTATCTTTTAAGTGGGTTGGTATAACTTTATCCATTAGCCTGCACATCCGCTGGGGAGCGTTGCACAAACCAAAGGGCATTACCTTAAATTGATATAGTGGGCGACCAGGTACAGTGAAGGCGGTTTTGTCCCTACTCTGTTCCTCCAAAGGTATTTGCCAAAAGGCGTCCTTTAAGTCAATACTGGAAATGTATTTTGTTTCGGTTAGTCGGCTAAGTAGACCATCTATGTGAGGCAAGGGGTAAGCGTCCTTTTTAGTCACCAGATTCACCTTTCTGGAGTCTAGGCACAAGCGAACTTTTCCGGGCTTGCGCACTAAAACTATAGGTGAATTCCAGGGACTGTGGCTTTCTTCGATTACCCCCATATTCAACATACGGTCTAATTCCGCGTACATCATTTCCTGTATTGCTGGAGAAACAGGGTAGTGTCGCTGTTTAATCGGTTCAGCGCCATCTACATCAATTGTATGTTTTTCGAGGTTAGTTTTACCAAGTCCTAATTTATTAAAAGATGGAAATCGCATCTTAATTAATTCGAGTTTCCTCTGTTGTTCGGGTTCGAGGATATGTATTCTGGGATCATCAATGGGTGTTTCAAAAATCGCGTCTACCGAAGCGAATATTTGGGGAGCCAATTCAAAGTCTTTCCAAAAATCCACACCTAGATATAATACCTGCACCAGGCCTGGCACGACGAAAAGTTTGACTTGTTTTGTTACCTTTTTGTACGTAATTGGCAACAAAACATATCCTAGGACAGACTGGGAAGCACCGTTGGCTGTTCTGACTTCAGAGCTCCGTCCTAATAACTGCAAGCTCTTCCGTTCAAGGAATTGTACGGCCCCAGCCCCAAGGCATGAAATGCTAGCGCCACTGTCTAGCAGGCCTAGCAGTACCAGCAATTTCTACCCGAGCGTAAGGTAAGGAACTGATTATCTGGGTTGGTGCTGATCCGAATATTTCGATGGCATCCGAGGGTTCCCGGAGAATGCTCGGTGCCCAATGTGGTTTTCCGAAATGCACTTTGGACACTTCGGCGAAATTACATTTTTGTGGCCACATCGATAACAGAAGATTCGTCTAATCTCTGCTGGACAATCTCTAAAGCTATGGCCTTCCAGATCACAATTCCAGCAAATCAGTTTCGATCTGCCATTGAGATCCACTGCTTCCAGATCTTGATTGATTTGGGTCATGTTTTGGCTATGAAACCCTCTAAAAGTGCCCGCAGGGTCTGGCGTTAAATATTCGTCAGCATTTGGGACGTTATGGGAAGAGTCTAGCTCGTTAACCCGTCTAATTGGATGTGCCCACGTCAGTACGGGTCGTTTTGTCGCAATATGCCGCTTTGCCTTTCTACAGATATCCTGCAGGTGATTCAAGGAGCCAATTTGGGTGCTAACGATTAAATTGGCCACCCTGACCGTGACATTTCCCTTCATGATGTCCACCAATTCGGGTTCACCGATGGGAAATTTGAGCTGGTAATACAATGATAACACGGTATCGTAATATGAATCGAATGATTCGTTATTACCTTGACGAGTTTCCAATATTTGACGGATGATTTCGTGATCCGTATCGAGACCACGGAATTGTCGTTTTAGCGCAATTTGCAAAGTGTGCCAGTTGGGAATGGGTTCTCTTCGCAACAACTGCCAATACCACTTTTCGGCTTTGCCGGTAAGTAAGGTGTGAAATTGAGCACACACTGTACTCCACGAAATTCCACTTTGGTATTGCAGGGTCTCGATTCGGAACACGAAATCGTCCACTGTCATCTCGCTTGAAACTCCACTAAATTTAATACCCCATTTATCTAATCGGGAATCTGGGTATTGGAGACGCCGTGTTGACGACTCGAACCTAAGGTCTGCTGGTCTATGACCATAATGATGATGAGGGTTATATCCAGTCGGATCTACTCTAGATGGGGCACGATTAGGTTCCGGGTCATTATTTAATTTTACCAAATTTATTTCCGAACGAAGTTCGTTTAAAATCGATTCTCGAATGGCCGCTTCTCTTTTCCGTAATGTTTCGGAGACAATTTCTACGATTTGATCCAGACTTGGCACTGATATGGGCAAGTCTGTAACACTCGTCTGATTAGATAGTTTTGGTAGTTCATAATTTATGGACGTATCACGTAATTTAGAGATCGGCCCAATGAGATTTGTGGCCTGTTTTGAGGGACTCCGCGGACGAGGCGGAGTATGTGTCAGTCGGTGACCCTTGGGTGGCGATCCATACACATTATGATCATTGACATCCGCAGAGTCTTTTCCAGAGAAGTCTGTTGTTGACCGTGTATTGTAGGATTTATTTTTGGATTTTGCACCTTTAGATGAATCGGCCATCGTTACCTTTACGCGTGAAATTGCGTACAAAAATTAGAGGACAAAATAAGAAAGCAAAGAAAAAAAAATAGGAAATAAAATAACCAAAATGCTAAACTAAGAAAAAAAATGAAACAAAAACCAAAAATAAAGAATTTATACAAAAAAAATTCAATATATTAATTATTTATTTAAATTATTAATAATTTATTTTAATTTATTAATAATTTATCCAATATCAATACTATTTATTTGTATTTATTTGTATTTATTCGTATTTATTCGTATTTATTTGTATTTATTTGTATTTATTCGTATTTATTCGTATTTATTTGTATTTATTCGTATTTATTTGAATTTATTCGTATTTATTTGAATTTATTCGTATTTATTCGTATTTATTTGTATTTATTTGTATTTAGTCGTATTTATTCGTATTTATTCAAATTTATTTAAATTTATTCGTATTTATTCGTATTTATTCGTATTTATTTGAAATTTATTTAAACCAAATTAACTTTGAGTCACCTAATAAATTTAATGACAATTTCAAAATTCATATATTGTATTTCAAAATAAATTTGGTTCACACAACAAAACAAAATTTTCAAAAAAAAATCAAAACGTATCAAAAAAAAATAAATTTATAAATATCAAAATTGGATATTGCTAAATGGAGTGCATGAGCGTGTGACGGATGAGAACAACGGCGACGCAAGAAAATTCAAAAACAAATTTAATTAGAACAATTTGGTTCGGATTTGTAGTATTTGACGGTGATGGTAAACAAAATCTTTCAATTTCAGCTAAATTCGGCGGAACACTAGTTGCTTAAGTGAATAACTTTTGCAATGTGTACACCGCCGAAAATACCAAATAAGAAAAAAACTAAAAGAATTCGATTGTCACAAATGAAAGACCGTCGCGGGCACAAGTGGCGATGAGGAGGTTTATTCCTCGATGCCATGGACAACATCGTTGCTCTTTCATTCGGGACAATATTTAGACAATCCTATGTCAAGGCAGAGCTTCCCATCAATGACAATTAGTCTGATGACTACATGCCACTACCGTTGAACATGGATTGTCTACCATACCACAACATTTAAGCGTTCAACCTGATACAAAACCAATTGTATCTGGTCAAACGACCTAAAAGGGATCCATCCTAAAAATCTATAAAAATAAAAGAATTGCAAAAAACATGTACTAATGAGGATTAACCTCAAAATAAATTCCTGTGCATTAATAGCCAAACAAAATGCAATACATATATAATTTTTATAAAAAGTAATATTGCCGAAGAGGCGGACTAAAGAAAACAAAGATAATCGATATAGTCAACACAAAGAAAATAAAAGAGAACCAAAACATTATTTTTGGCTAAGTTGTAAAAATTGGACACCATCTTGTAATTTAAACCGTAGTTTAAATTACACAGCGCACAACTAAAACTTTTGCTTGACCAATCAGCGTTGGGCGCCACATTTGTAATTTAAACCGTAGTTTAAATTACAGAGCGCACAACTAAAATTCGTTAAGCCTATACCGTTGGGCGCCACATTTGTAACCGTAACAATTCGGCATCGAAGTGTTGGCAGAGCAACACTTCGATCAAACAAACACTTCTGTCTTGCGGCAGAAAGTGCGTTTTATTGTATAGCAAGAGGTAACTAGAAATTGCACGCCTAGCTGCTTGCACTAGCTAGCTCGCCGGATGGGGTGGGTCGTTACCTTCTACCATATGCCGTCACGTACAAATAATTTTTATGCGTGCAGTAAACAAAATTGTTTGGGCTAGCAAGAGGGCTGGAGATGTGATAATAATAATTCACACCCTCTCAGGTCACTAGCAAAATGGGTAAAAATGTTATAAATAAAAATAAAAGTGAAAAAGTTGTGACTATTGTCACGAAGAAAGAAAAGAGATGGCAAGATTTTTGAATAGGATAATTTTACATTGAAAACCCGCGAAACGGAATTCAATTAAAATGACAGACGGATGGACAGAAGATTCTGAAGATGGGTCCAACTGAAGCAAATTGTTCACTTGGTGTCGGCAGATGTTATTGCCAACACCGAGGCCTTTATCCCACCCAAAGGGCTATACACAACATAATACCCTTTGTGGATCGCATCCGGCCCTGGAAATACACCTGAAAAGTGCGATCCCCACAACCTAAAAAAAGTTGAAACTGGAAAAAAGAAAAAAAGTCCTACGCCCCCATTATCCTCGGCCGTCACTGCTCACTTTTTCGTTTAGCACCTCATTTTAAACCAATGAAAAAAAAACAAACATTTCCAGGGGTGCACAACCTAAAACGGAAGGAAATTCACATAACCAACGCAAAACAAAAAAAAACAAGCGCAAACGTTTTACGTTTCACATTATTTATTGGACGAATTTTGGGTGAGCTTTAAAAATAAACAAAAAAAAAATTCTAAATAAAATGAGAAAAAAAAAGAAACTTAATGGAAATCCAAAAATAATAATTTGACTACTTGACCCAAAATTTATATATATATATATATATTAAAATAAACTTAATTCTTTATATATGAAACAAAAAGAAGATAAATTCTTTAAATTTATGAAAAAAAAAAAACCGTTTAGTCAATCCAACCAAATAAACTCAATATAATTTTTATAAAAAAAACAAATAAAGCAAAAAAAAGAACTTACAGTTGCTCCGATGAGGCCTCTGCGGAACACCCAGTCCTGAAATTAAATTTAAGACGCAACACAAAAGAAAATTTTTTTTTTTAAAGAAATAATTTTTATAATTGACGGTGACTATGGTGTAGTTGTAGAGAGCCTCCTTTTTATATGTTTTGCTGGTTGGTACTATGTTGGTTCAGTTTTTTATTGTATGATGGTGAGCATTTTCTTCCTTTTTGTTATAGTATAGTCCGATTTTAGGTGTTCTATGTAATATGTTACATAGGTTATTTATTGTATGTGATTTAATTTATGTTCATAATTTATATATTCTATGTTAACTTTATGTTTTAATTTATATTTATTATAGGTGCTATTTAATATTTTAATTGGTATTTCATATTATTTTAAGTTTTTAAATTAGGGTATGTATTTTCAATGTTTTATTTTAAAATTCTACGTTTTTTTTTTAGGCTTTATATTTGATTATTTGTTTTAGGTTTTATTATAAAATTCTATAGTTTGCTTCATTTTTAAGTTTGTGTATGTTTTTACATCTTTTATTTTTAAATTAAATTATATGGATTGTTTTAACTTTTAAATCATGTGTTTTCTGGTTTTTTTTCTGTTTAAAATTCTTTCGTTTAAAATCCTTGATTTCGCTTTTCATATCTTTCACCACACTTTTCACCCAAACAAAAAAACTCAAAGAAAGAAACCAAGAAAACCATCCGAAAATCAACGTTTTTTTTTAATTTTTTTTTTCAAAAAAAAAAATCTTCTTGCACTGCAGAAAACAACCAAAATTTTTCCAAAAAACCAAAAAGAAAAAAAAAACCCACGAAGAAACCAAAAAAATTAACTGTCCTAATATTTTCGCTATCTTCATACGACTCCCGAAAATCGCCCACCCAAATTTTTCTTTCCAAAAAACGGACCCGTTGGTTTCTCGACCTATATCAAAAAAATTATCCCCGTTGGTCTTTTTTTCGAACAAAAAAAAACTTCTCAGTTGCAATTGTAAAAAAAAACACAAAAACAATGCTTCGTATTTTTCCCAATTGCAACTAACGCCTTTTTTAATTTAAACAAATTAAAAAAAATGGATAATTGTAAAGCAATTCAATTTTGCCATCCGCTATTATTCTTTTAATAATAACCAAAATGCAGTGGTGGCAAAACCAAATTGCTCACGTTACAGTTTTGACTTATGATGCGAAGAATTTAGAGATAAACCGAAATTTAATCGACCAAGAAATATTTCGCCTTTCAATCTCAATCACAAAATCCGGACAAAACCGGACACCAAAAGAAAATTCTTTCGGACGCTTACAGATATTTCAAAATGCAAAACATTTCCGGGAAAAACCCGAACACCTGACAACAAAGCGTAAAGTGGTCCAAATTTTTTCGACTCGAACTTAAATCCACTCAATATTAAACTTGGTAGACGTATACCGGGCCCGAAAATTAATAAACAAAAAAATTACAGCGTTTTACACTTTAACATTTCATTGGCGGACCTGGTATAAACCATAGTTTGGCTTCTTCCAATAAGTTGAACTTTTATATGTTTATGGCCAAATAATGTCTAATTTCATTGGTTTTAGAAAACAGATAGTTTTCAGAACACAATCATTAGAGAGTAGTATACCTAGATGTCCAAGTCGTATGGGCATAGCTTTGTGTTTAGTATTGTTATTGTAAGTAACATTTAAGAAGAATACATCAAAACAGTTTTAATGTGCGAGAACGAGAAAAATCTATAATGTGCAAGGATATTAGTACACAACAATTGAAAATCTTTATTATTAGGTTGCGAAGATATGGTGTGCAATAGATTAATATGTATTAGTTCATTTTAATCGGAATTTTTGTTAATTTCAAACAGTTTTGTTTATCGTGCGTAGTTACATCGATAGTGATGGAGAGAATAGAAAATGTGCAGCAGATCAATTTCATCTGGCAAAATTTTTTCCTTCAATCATCTAAAGATTCTATAACTAGACACTAAGTGAAGAATATTTGAAAAAAAAATACCATTCGCGAGGTAGACGCGGAGCGGAGTTGGTCGCGTCAGGTAAAAATATAAAATTCGAGGAATGCTGCGTGGGTACCAGCTAGTAATTTATACGTTGTACATTTGTCACGTGCATCAATGTTGAAATCATGAACGTATCGTAATGAAAAAATATGCGTTGGAATGTTTAAATGATTTTTTTTATAAATATATTAATTTAAGGAGGGTGTATGATTACCGAAGATAGGTATTTTTTTTTTCTATTGCTTCAAGCACCTTCTGTGTAATTGCGATAATTAAATAAATCAATATATTGGTATATATATATCTAACAAAACAAATAAAATTGAAAACAAATGAAATATTATGAAAGAGATACAAAAACAAAACAATAAGTGAAATCGAGGATTCCGCCGCGCGCGTATATCACCATCCATCCCGTTTAATTATTACTATCACTTTTCTACCCTCCCACTATCAAAAAAAAAAAAAAATTAAGCAGAAAACACAAAAAGGCGCGAGCTCTCAACTCAAAAATATTACAAACAATTTTCAAAATATTTAAATACGCACACTCTTTCGTGTTTATTTGTTTTATTTTATTTTACCGCGCTGTTTTTTTTATTTTTGTGCAGGTAAAAATTTCGTCCAAAGAAAAAAATCAAAACTTAAATTTCATTAAAATTCAGTTAATGAATTGATTTCTGATTTAAAACAACAAAATCGTTCGCGCGCGCGCTCGCACATAATCTTTTTCGGGACTTCTTTTAGGGCAGCGAGTTTATTTTGTCGCGGATTATTTCTTTGGGTTTTTTTTTTTTGTTGGTGTACGAAACTTTTGTTACAAAAAACTGCTATTTTCTTATTTTTTTCCTCCTAATAATAAATCCGCCAGTTTTTTTATTCTTTTTCATAATTTGTTAATTCATTTCTTAATTTTTTAAATATTGTATTATCGTTTCTTTTTGTCGTGTTTTGAATTGTTGAAAATAATTGGGAGCATTTTTTTAACGACGCCATTTTGTATGTCGTTTTCGAATTTAAAAAGAAAGTGCGAAATGTAAAACAAGAAAAAAAAATAATATTAATTAAACTCAATTAAAAAATTAGTGTTTAAACAATTCAATTTAATTCAAATCAAATAATTGAGCGAACTTAGCTGTTTCATTAATTCCCATTAAAAGTAAAGAAAAAAAAGAAAACAATATAACGATTAGAATTTTAATTACAATTTAATTAGAAACTAATTTCGAAACTAATTACTGATTATTTAAAATTATTTGTGCGTGTGTGTGTTCTTTTTTTGTGTAGTGATAAAAATTTTTAATTAAGTAATTTTTTTTTGGCTTTTTACTTCTTCAAAAACGAAAAGTAACGATAAACAAAATGGCGTCCACTTATATTACGAAATTTTTGATATTTTAAAGAAAACACTTTTTTTTGTTTTATTTAAAATTTTCTTTTTAATTGTTTTGATTTTTGGAAAATAAAACATGGGAAGACGATTTTATGGTTTGTGTTTGTTTTTTCTTTTAATTAATTAATAAATATGAAATATTGTTTTCTTTCAAAAAATCTCCTAAAATAAAAGCTATTCACTAAAATAACTGAAATTGGTTCAAAAAAAACTTTATTAAACAAAGGGTGTTTTTTTAGCTTAAATATAACTTTTGATATGGATAACAGTGAATCCGAGCTGTCTTTGCTCTGTTTTATATGTATGTTCAGATATAGTCTGACAAATAATCATGAAAAGACTCACACTTGAAAAACGATCAAGAATTATCCAAATTTAATTTGAAAATCGATCGTCGATTCGTGAGACTTATGGATTTATTTTATAAGAAAATTGTGTTCAGTGATGAGGCTAATTTCTAGTTTAAATAATTTGTTATTAAGCTAAATTGTCGCTTCTGGAGTGAGGATCAATCGAGACCTTATTATATCCGGAAAAAGGCATCATTTGGAGCGGTTTACGCGCTGGTGACTTCATTGGTCCTTATTTCATTAAAAATGAGACAGTAGCGCTTACGTTACGTCCAGTGGAGATCGTTACCGGATCATGATCAATATGAATATTTGTTTGAAACTATGGATCACATCCTAACGAGAACTGGTTTCAACAGGATGGCATTACGTGCGACAAAAACTATCAATTTATTGAAATCACGATTTGATGATAATGTGATTTTAAGAAATGGGCCTGTAAATTGGCTTTAAAGGTCGTGTGGTCTAACATATCTCCGGTATATCCTATGGGCTTATATGAAATTACTGGCCAGTAAGAATTGACACGACTTGGAGTCCAATATTGTTCGTGTCATTCGTGATATACGGGCCACATTCCTGAAAAGAATGATCCAAAGTTGACTTCGTCAAGAAGAATCACGGTAACCACATTTTTTTAAATTTAAATTTCTATCGAGTTTACAAAAAAAACACGCTTTATTTTCCTAGTTTCTTCGATGATCTTTTGCCATTTTTCGGATACAGTATCATTATAGAATTTCTGAGTTTTCGATGGGTAAAAAATTGAGAAACATCATTTTTACAAACTATAATTTGAACTCAAATTTACGATACCGAAACAATGATTATCTCATGATACAAAATCACGATAATTCCGGGGATGCATTAAAACCTCCCAGCAAATTTTTGATACTCTGATACTAATTCTTTGTATGAACATTTTATTGGTATATCCGTGGCTGTCCTAGTGTTATTCTTAGGACTAGGATTTAGTAATTCATGCCATTAAAAAAATCTGTTTACTATTGAGTAAGTCTAGGATGATTTTCCATTTTTGCGTTCAGTGACCAGTGGAGACATATCCTACCTTTCCCCTGCATGAAATTATGCTGACTATTGATTGAACGAATTAGAGTAGTTTTCACGCAATGTGTGCCCCCAAAGTATATTTGAAAAACTAAACAAAAAGAAACACGAATAAATTTTATGAACAGACTTTTTTCTTTACAACAATTTTTTTCTACACAATTCTTAAATCGATTTCATTTAAATTTAACATAATATTGTAGGCGTTTTACGTATAAAATAAAAAAAACGGTCTATCTACTGATTGTACCGTAACCGTTCTATCGGCATCGATTTTTGTTAAAACAAGTTCAGTCGTAATAAAGTATCAATAGAAAGTAGATGTTTAATTTGGTAAACCTTTTCTCCTTTAGAAAGTTTCCACGCGATTTTATGGTCAACCTGGTTTTTGAAATTCCATGTAAAAATCGAGTTTAGAAATTTTTTTTTTTTTTTTTAACTTACGAGTTAAGGATTAATTAAATCAACATTGTGAATTTCAATCAAAATCGAACAATACCTTTTACATACGAACGGATGGACGGGAATCTATCTATTTGCCTTGAAACGTGAGACTAAGAGAAGACCCTGTACTTATTGCTTTGCGACCCATTTGTACCCCTTTTTTCATTTTGGTAGTTACTATACACATCCAGTGGATTCAATAGTTCAGCGAGACCTCCGAAACATGGAAGGGCACACTGACATCATAAATTTAAACTAAGAAATTCGTAGATCGATATGTGTTAGCCATTCTAGTCATGCTACGATTCTCTAATATATGGTAGGTAGGTAGGTAGAGTAGGGGTACTGCGTACAACACCAGGCACCTTATGGGCCCATTGTGATCCCTACGAGACCAAGAGTTACCCTATTGGGAAACCTATTCCTCTTCAAACCATTTAACTTTCCTATAAAACTTCATTAGACTGCTCATGTCAGTCGCTTGAAGCATCCCTAGATTCCCGAAGAAATGGTTGCCCAAAAAGTTGTTCCGAGCTCGAGAGAGAGCTGCGCATATATGTTTTTTGCTGATGACCTCCCACCAAACTAGCGCCCCGTAGGTTAGAATTGGCCTCGCTACCGCGGTGTAGAGCCATAACATAATGCTAGGCTTTAGCCCCCAATTTCTACCTTCAGCCTTCCTGCACACATACAGAGCACTGTAAGCTTTCTTTACTCTGTTTTCTGTGTTGATTCCCCATGTTAGCTTTTTGTCCAGCCAAAGTCCTAGAAATTTGACTTCCTCAGAGATATTTAAGGTGGCTCCATCAAGCTTTGGCAGTCTGAACTGGGGTACATTATACATTCTGGTGAAGAGTACTAATTCCGTCTTACGCGGATTAACGTTAAGAGAGAGTTGTTTCCAATAATTCGCTAATGGTGTTCAGAAATTTCCCTCTAGCAATTAGTGCAAGATCATCAGCGTATGCTACCACTGAGATCCTACCATTACAGAGTTTCTTAAGGATACCATTAACCATTAGAATCCAGAGGAATGGAGATAGTACTCCTCCCTGCGGTGTTCCTCTGGATACCCTCATCCTTACTTCGCTATCCCCGTAAGCTGCATTAATATATCTACAGCGCAGTAGCATGCTGATCCAATCAGTAATTCCCCCTTCCACATTTGCGTCTTCTAGTGCGCCTATGATAGCTTCCCTTTTGACGTTGTTGAACGCTCCTTCGATGTCCAGGAAAGCTACAAGAGCAAATTCCTTATTGCTGATGCTATCCTCTATCTTGCTAATGACTTCGTGCAAAGCCGTTTCCGTAGACTAATGTTTGAGGTATGCATGTTGGGAGTTCGATAGATCCCCTCCGCATACCTCTCTAATATAAGTATTGACCAATCTTTCCAATATCTTCAGAAGAAAAGAAGATAGGCTGATAGGTCTGAAGTCCTTGACCAGTGTGTGACTGATTTTACCTGCCTTTGGTATAAAGATCACCTTAGTTTCTCTCCACATCCTAGGCACATATGCCATCCGTAGACAACTTCTGAAAATTATCTGAAGCTACCTTTTGGCAGCTTGTGGTGCCTTTTGCACCATTATTGGTCGGATACCATCAGGTCCTGGGGATTTGTGTGGCTTGAAAGATTCGACTGCCCAAGTAAGCTTATTACTACTTGTGATGGAGTCGATCTTCCGCCAGCTGAGTTTCCGCACTACCGGAAGTTCTTCTTCTTCCTCCCGTTCCAAGCTACCTGGAAAGTGAGTGGCTATTAAAGACTATAGCCTCTCGACTATCTTCCACCCATGATCTGTCAACTCCTTTTGATGAAGCTGGGGACGCTATTCTCCTTTGAGAGTATCTTCCTTAGTCCTGAAGCTTCGCTAGTTTCCGTGATGTCATCGCAATACGTCCTCCACGAAAGTCTTTTAGCCTTTTGGATAACGCATTTGAATTCCCGTTTATTTGCTTTATAACTTCCCAGTCTTCTCCAAGGTTACTCTACCTTGCTTTGTTATAGAGTTTCCCGACTTTCTTTCTCATAACCGTAATATCATTTTTCCACCAGATAGATTTTTGCCTTTTAGGTCAGTGATTCTTAACCGGTGGGCCGCGGCCCCCTGGGGGTCCGTGAGAAGTTTGCCCGGGGTCCGCCAAATTATCCAAAATTTCCTTTAGAATATAATAAAAAAAGTGATAAACAACCGAATATTGTAATGAAAACTGAATCAGAAAAATAAAATTTTCTTATTTAGATTTTTTTCATTTATTTAAAAAAATGTCGATCACAAAAAAATTATGAAATATTGGTGGGCCGCGAGTACAAAAAGGTTAAGAACCACTGTTCTAGGTGGTCTAGATATTGGGCACGATTTTTCGAAAGCTTTAATTACTTCATGGCTAAAGTAATTAACTGCTCTGTCCACTCCATTTCTGGACTTGATTGACCTAGGAGGCTCCTTGAGCCTATTGCTCAGTGAATCAGCAAAGCTCTCCCAGTCAGTTTTCCTAGGGTTTCTGAAGGGTATTATCTTATTATTCGAGCCCTGACCTCGAACAGGATCCACCTGTGATCAGAGAAGGAGGGCTCCTGCGGGACCCTCCATCTTCCTATTTCATATTGGGAAGTTTTAGCTAAGGTAATGTCTAAAACTTCCTGCCTATTTTGAACTATAAAAGTTGGGTCACTCCCTACGTTACAAATTGATAGATTTGATAATATAGTAAAATCAAGTAGTAACATACCTCTTTCATTGGTGTCCTTACTTCCCCATTGTGTGTGGTGAGCGTTGGCATCACATCCGATAACCACCTCCCACGTATTCCGTGCAACCAGCTGCTTTAAACTTACTGATGGCAAGTCTCTTACCTTTAATCCTGATACTTGTTTCCTGTTGTTGATCCAACGTTCCTGGATTAAAGCCGACGTGATATTCAACCTAGAGAGTAGTTTTACTAGGCAGGCAGTAGCCGTTCTACTGTGATGGAGGTTGATTTGTACCACCTCCATCACTATTTACCGGCTCCTCTTCCTCCATACCTTTAGTGTTGGCAGGTGGTTTTATCATCACCCTGTCCAAACTATACCGTACCATCCCCTTGCACTTCTCCAGATAGGGAAGCGATTCACAGCTGAGTGATAGAAGGTAATTCTGACCGTGTTCCCTCTGGGGTACCACCTTCAGCACCTTCCATCCCTCAGATTTCATTTCCCTATTTTGGTTTCTCAGCAAAGCTAGGAACCTGTCCGGAGTGGTGTAGGGCTTGGAAATCCAAACCCAAGTCTTTGGTATGACGTATTTGTGAAGGTCCCTCACAGCAATTGCTGCGATTTTGGCACCCTCCCAAATACTGACCAAACCGCTGACAAATTTACTAAAGAATTTTGCCGAGGCTTCATTTCCGCAGGCGACAATCTTATGACCGCCCTCCCAACCAGCGCCATCGAAGAGCAGTTGCTGATCTTCGGCAGCTGACTCGTAAAAAGTCAGCATAGTCATCTGCAACCTTTCCTCGATTTTTTGCCATTGGTCGAGAGTCAATCGGCCATCTGACTGCTGCTCATTAACCACACACCACTTATCCAGCTCTGCATTCACAGGCTGGTTGCGTGTCGCTGTAGATGCCTTTTTCTTAGGCTTTTTCGCCTCGCCCTGTGTAACATCATCCTCCGAGCTGTCACGTTTGCCCTAAAACGGTTCCGTTTCGACTTGACCATTATAAAGCCTTCCTCATTAGATGACCCCGCAATGGGATCCCGAGGAGCAACCTCTTTTTTTCGGTTATCTTATCCTTATAACTGGCAAGAAAGCTCTTCAAGCTCTCGTCTCCAGTTACCAATTTGGCCCGTTCATACTGCTCTTTCTCCCAGAGGCTAAGCACACTGGGATCCATCGCACCGTACTTCTGGACCTTCCTATTGGCAGACCGGAGACGAATTCTAGCTTGTTGATAAGCAGTCTTCTTACCAGTGTCCCTATTTTCCTGCTCAGGCTCAAATAGCCTGGCAGCTTCCTTAATACCTTCAAGAGCGGATGGCATTTTTCCATCTACGCTTGAAGGGTTGATTTCAGCAGAGCCAGACGGCATATTTCCAGTCTGAGCTACTGCCTCAACCACTTCCTCATTTGCTTCTAAAAGCTCGTCCTCCTCTTCCAGAGTGAGCGTTTTGCCGAAGATGACTTCCATCGAGCGAGTCGAATTTACCTCGCTGTTCCGACTGCCATTTTCAACAGAAGACTCACTCTTCAACAGAAGACTCACTCTTCTCAACGTCTGTTTTTGTTTTTTTGTTATTACCGTTCATATTTATGGTCCCACGAGTATGGCGAGAAATGATGGTCCACATCGGTAGAGCTCCCTTACCGATGCAAGGCACTTGTACACTCAGAGGTTGCCTCTTATCTGAGGCCTCCGTTCATGACAGTATATCCTTACCGCCATTCATCCCTTCAGCACGGATCGGTTAACACTTTGAGATTGGGGTTGTTTATCGAGGTTGTCTCCTCTAGATCCGCAAGATTTCGTATAAACAGGGGTACCGCGTGCAGGACGTAGCTCTTCACTACGCACAAGATATGTCCATACATCCTGAATCTAGTCGGTATTGGAACAGTTCCCTGGTGATATACCTACTTTCACTTGCCCCCTTAATATATGGTAAATATATATGGTAAACTCAATAATTTCTCAGCCTCGACAAGAGAACGCGCTGCTAACAGGTCAATTTTTTTGTCTTATGTTGGTAGAACTTTCATATGAACATGTGTCAAGCTTCACGTCGATAAGTCACTTCAGTCTTCGTTTAGAAGCTATTTGAAGTTGACGTGTTATTGAATTTTTTTAACATAGAAAAAATTGAATATTGTGCAGTGATTAAATTCGTTGTTTTGGAAATTTATCCCAAATTGTTAGAAGTATATAAGGATACATCACCTTCACTTTCCAGTGTGAAAAAATGGGCTGCCCTTTTAAAATCTGGTCGTACAAGCCTCGAAGGTCGTCGAAAAAGTGTATCAACACCAGATAACATACTGTGACGTGCTACTCTTTCGGTTCGATGTTATTAGAATGATAACACTTTTTATTTATGTGAATTTAGTGTATAAAGTTTATTTATAATTATTTCTGCGTTACAATTAGTCTTAAAAATATTTGTCTTTCAATAATTTAATTATTACAATTATTTATCACAGTTTATAAAAATACACCACAATCGCTATCTTTAATAATGATCACAAATCGCCGTTGTAATCGCTTCCACAAAAATAATCACGTTTCCAATCTCTGTCTTGTATAATCTCTGACGAAGCTTTAGACTTCAACTGATCGATTAAGATTGATCTCAGGCTCGACCCTACGGCTGCTTTTATATCAAATTGGTGTATTTCGCGAACTTTCTCGAGAAGACTGGTCGTTTGGCTGTCTAAACTAAAACTAGGTGGCATTTTCTCGAAAGCTCTACAAATTTTGAATATTTCCAAGAATTGTTTTTGTTCGTGTGGTGTTTTTGTGTTAGTTGTTTTACTTAGAATACTTGTATTGTGACAATGTTTTATTGTTATTGTTTGATGATTTTATGAATCACCAAGTATTCTAAGTAAAATATAGTGCAATACAAAAAAATACCAGATATTGTTTTGAAAGATCGACGAGTGACTGTAGATGAGATAGCTGACATAGGCAACTCACATAGATCAGTGTATCATATCTTAGCTGAAGTTTTAGGTTTCAAAGCTTAAAAAATGTATGCCGTATTCGCTAGCAATGGAACAAAAATACCTTCGAAAGCGACTTTCTCAACAACATTTGGACCGTTTTAAGAAGAATAAAATGGATTTCTACGTCGATTCATCACCACCGTGATCCTGAATCGAATCAAGAAGCTAAAAGTGGTCATAGCAGCTGTAGAGGCGTATTTTGGAGGCCTATTAGATTTTAATTTCAGGGATGGAATCCTTAAAGTGGAGAGTCGTTGGAATAAGTGTATTGATGTTCAGGGAAATTATACTGAATAATAAAATATATTTCATTTACAAGAGAAATTATTGAGTACCCTGGTATATGTATAAAAAAAGACTATAAATTCATGCATTTTTTGAACAAATACTATTATTATTGAGGTAACGTATGCAGACTTATCCAAATCAGAGTCGTTGTGTACTCTCTTTATATTGTATGCTTTTTGATAATATCCTTCGAGGGGCTGATGAAGGGAGTTGTTTTTTTGGTTTATGTTAATTTTATTCGTAATTCTTAGTTTTACTTTTTGAAGATATTTAATTTGTTTTTTTTCTCGTTTCTTTTCAGATAATACAGAAGCAACTAAAAAGATGCAAATACAAACAATTAAAACAACAACAATAACAACAACGGCAACAAATTATAATGAAATTTGTGAAAATTTAACGCCATTACAAGATTTTTATTATGGTACAAATATTTTAATAACCGGCGGCACTGGATTCTTAGGGAAAAGTATGTAGAAAAAGGAAATAAGTTGTATCTGTGTTTATTTTTGTTTTGTTCTAATTTTTTCTAGTTTTATTAAATAAATTAATTACATCATGTCCAGGAATTGAAAATATATTCTTATTAATACGAAGTAAAAAAGGCAAAGATGTACATTCACGTGTTGAAGAAATATTTGATGATCCGGTATATATATATATATATATTATTTATTTTACTATTTAAATATAAAACAATATACAAGTAACCCTTTCTAAACCATTTCGTGATCGAATATTTTTGAATTTCTACTTAACCAACCTTTAAACGAGGAAACATGTTGTCACACCGTCTGCGGACTGTTGTCAATTTCGGTTAAGTTTTATCATCTAAATTGGTTGTAGTCAAAACGTCTACGCACGAATTGTCGTAAAATCAAAACGATTTTGAATACTTGAAGATGTGTGGTCAACAATAGGTTTGACAACGTGTTTGAAGATATGTTTCCTTGTTTAAAGGCTCCTTTAGAAATTATTTGTGCTGTATATGTGCGATTTCTTAAGCTGAGTTTCCACCAAACGTGCAAAATATTTTGCTCGCGTGAGGTAAAAGAGAAATGATTATTAAACCAGAGTATTAAAATAAGAGATGCATGTATTTTATGCAAATCACATGAAAAATGTTTCTCTCTTTTTGTTATACGTGTTTTAACATAGTTTTCAATTTTACCCACGGGAACATTTTGGATGTTTGGTGGAAATGCAGCTTGAGTGCTACTACATGGATTGATAAGTACGTGGGGAAACATAGTAAAAATAAATTTGTCCTCTTTTAGCTCGATACACTTAGTTCAGTCCAGTTTTTCAATATTTTCACAACTTTAACCCAGCAACTCCATTGGACTTATTTCAAGACTTATTTTCAGTCTACGGGCGCCATTTTGAAGACATTAAATTTGTAGGTGGGCAGGTGATGTCCTGATACTTTATTTGTAAAAATGCTGTTGACGAAGAAACGAAGAAATTTTTACTGCATAAATTTATTATAAAAACATTTTATATATGTTGTTTCAACTAAAAATGCGTTACGCTTGAAAGGAATGAATGTTTTTTTTATAAGCAAAAGGATCCAACTAAAATTATTAATATTTCTAAAAAATTTTCATAAAAAAAATTATTTTGAAATAAATTTGTGGAAATATCAATCCTTCCTGGAATTGTAATTAGTAGAAAATAGACTCGGGATATCAAAAATTTCTCAGAAAAATGCATTACGGTACGTCAATGCAATAAAGATTCTAAAATCCATCCCATGATCTTTACGAATATTTCTAATTTTTTTGTCATAAAATGATACGAATTTTAAACTAAATTTATTTTTAAATGAAATGCACTAAATTGCTTATATTTTATTGCTGTCGTATGAAGGCGCCAAATTAATTTTTTCTAAAAAAAAATGTCTAGAAATTAAAAATATCTGAAATATCGAGAAAAACCTATTGCAATTACGTACATTCGTATGGATTCAATTCATTGCCACCATTTTTAATATCAATACGTCAAAAATAAGTCTCGAAAAAAGTCTTCCTCAAAAAAGTTTACGTTTCTGTCGTGAAAAAAGTCCAATTTTTAGAGTCTCCACTAGACTTTTTTTCAGTCCGACTGAAAATAAGTCTTGAAATAAGTCCAATGGAGTCGTGTGGTAATATAATAATACGATTTCTGAAGGCCTGCAAACTACGTCTCAGTTTCGCATTCAATCTCTTCATTTGTTTGATATCTCTTTCTCTGAAGTCATCTTTTCAAGTTGAGAAATAGATAATAGTCGCTGGGAATCATGTTTGTAGAATACGATGGATGGGGAAGCAATTCCCAATGTAATTTAAACACCTCCAAATTTTGTTCTGAAATGATCACTTTGACGTTTTTTATCAATTGTAAATGAACGCGAATAGCTTTTTCACCTATAAATTTTCATGTAAGATGTTCCAAATAAATTTCATGATATTTTTCCGACAATTTCTGTAATAGTCATCCGAACTGCGGCCAGTTGGACGTTCGTCATCGTAAACCCTTGTACGATCACGTTTAAAATCAGGAAACTAACAAATTATTGTTGATTCCGGTGGAGAAGATTCCCTGTAAGATTTATCATTGGCATTATTTAGTTTGGACCCTGTTTTGCCCCTAAAAAACAATGTTTTATCAAGACGAAATTTTAATTTTTTTCCATATCGAAAAAAAAAATTCAAGAGTACTTTGCTTTATACGTCTGTAGCTTCGCTTGTAAACAACAAAAATGGCTCAAATTTAGACAGCTGTCTCAGAAAAGATTGTACTTCTTAAAAATGGTACGGATTTTTTTCTTGTGGTTCCCCAAGTACTTATCAATCCACGTAGTATATTATTTTTGTGAATACATTCGTCACTCAATTTATGCGGAACATTCATTTCATGCGTTTTTTTTTTTGTTCCAGCGTAATAAAAACGCTTAAGATGGCTTCAGATTATCTGTTTTTGTCATGTGTCTTCGCATAAGTTTTGTCAAAAATGTCCGCTCAGATAGCATCAAATCATACAACACGTTTATGACCAAACCAAACGAGTTCAGTCTGGTTTGGTCCGTACCAAAATAAAGCTAATTAAAGATTCAATCGAACTGGTTCGTTCGGTCTTCGTTTATGCAAAGACTAAAATGGTTCAATCGTATTGGTTCGGTATTCACAAAAACATACTGATAGAGAACACTATGCTACAAAGATATATGAACATATGAAAAAGACCATGCGTTTTTTTTACTTTAGAAATGTACAGACATAGAATTTTTGAGCAAATTTGTACGAAATCATATTGAAAAACAGATAGCCTGAAGGCACTTTGCCAAAGCAAAGATATAAATGAATAAAGATTTGTAAAATTCATGAAGCTTTTATAAAGATTCATCAGATTAGATTAGATCTTATGGTAAGCTGTTTTAAAAGCTTTAAACTTTTAATATAAATATATGTTTTTGATTATGTACAAAAGTACCGTGCTAATTTATATTGCACATAAAAAGTACAATACGAATGAATGAATGGAAAATTTACCGTTTAAATCGAGGGACTAATACAGGGTGCGGCATCTTTTGGTTCGTTTTTGAACTAGCGGTTATTTCGCCGCTTATAACTCTAATATCATCTATGACAAGTGACAGAAATTCAGTATTATATTCCCAGTGAACGAAACGAGTCGATATATGCTTGATCATAGTTGAGAAATATTGAAAACTTATTTCCACTTTATTTAATATGCAGTTTCAAAACAAAATAAAATTTGCCGCACTTTATATATATATGAAGAAAACCAAATTAATCATTTTCTAGATAGGGTTACCTGTATATAAATACATAATACATATTGGATTTCCCAGAAGTGTAATGAATAATTTAAAAAAAAAGAGTTAATAGTTTGTATTTTAAATTCGAAAGAAGGAAACATATATTTTTATGTTTCGTAATTTTCCCACGAGTGTTTTTATTCAGTAATTTAATTGCAAATGTTTTTTTTATATATAAATTAGAGAAGAATATAAATGCAAGGAAAATATTAATTTTAGGGGGTGACAATACTTTGAGAGAGCTTCAAAAAATTTAAAAAAAAGTTTAGATTTAGAAAACTTAACTTTTGTAAATAAAAATATATTGTAAAATTAAATTTCAAATAATATCAATTTTTTTTTTCATTTCTAAACGTGAAATTTGATATTTGACTAAAAAAACATGATACCATCGAACAGTATCAGGCATGATTTTTGGCGTTTCGAAACACTCATAACATCTCTTTTGCTTTGTTTTCTCAGTGTGGGTCGCCTCCTTTAATTTCATGTATTTTTCTGTTAAGACAAAAATGATGGAGGGTAATATTGGTAATAATAATATTGGTATTGACTGCGGTTGTTTTGTTCAATTTAGTGAGGGTTGACCGATTTGATTGCGTGTATTTATATGACGAAACATTCAAGAAAACATTTTGCTTTTTCGTAGATGTTTTTGCCAAATTTAATGTGGGTTTGCGCATATACTTCTGTGTATTTATTGGTAACAAAACTGATTTAGTGCTAAAAAACTGTGTTGTTCTGTTTTGTCTGACTCAGTGTGTTATCAGCCTTAGAGTGCCGATTTAAATAGTGTGCAATTTTCATTTCATTAGGTCGGCAGGAATACAATTGTGATTGCTATCATATTGACATATAACGGTTATTCGTTATGAAACGCTACACGAGGGAACAGCAACTTTCGAGTGTGGACTGTGGACAAACCAAAAATCATACAAAATTGAAAATGTTGCATTTTGACGAAGCATCCTTTATTTAATTCGTAATTAAATTTCTCGTTGAATGACGTATGAGACATTTTTGTAGGAGGTAGAATACCCGATATATACACATATCTCATATACACTCGAATTTATGGATTTCTTACCCAGAAAGGGATATTTTTGAATTTAATGAGGTATGTGCCATATTTGTAATACTTCAGATATACGCAAATTTTCGGATTTCCTACCCCAAAACTGAAAATGTTAGCGAGGAGGTTGTCAACAAAATTATCGCGGTCTCGACGAAACTACTATTTCTCTGGTACTTTTATTAAGATATAAGTAAAAAAGTGTGCATGTTATTGCTAAGAGCATTAGTTTTCTTCAATGCTTCAAAAACGAAAAGTGTAGCATTTTTGATGCACCCCCACTACTAAAAAACAAGTTCTGCGTACGCGTAATATCCCCGTCTGGCTCGGAGAATATATATGGTGTTTTTTTTTGTAAAGGTTTGTTTTCCGAATTTGCAACACTTTTTCCAGCAGTAGCCAATTTAATAGTTAATTTATGCTCAGTTTGGTTTGTCATATCACCATGAATAGACTTACATCAGGACAACGCTTGCAAATTGAACAAATTTATTTCGAAATTCGTGGTTTAGTTCGCGAAACTTTATCGCTTTATTGAAGGAATCATTTGATAAGCGCATAATTTCACGTAATAGACCTGTGAATTGGTATCCAAGATCGTCTGATTTAACACCTTTGGATTATTTTCTGCGGGGGTACGTGAAGTCGCTAGTCTACGCCAGAGACGATTGACGATTTGAAAGTCAGCATTCGTCTCCTTATGGCCGATATACGGCCTTACCTACTCTAAAAAGTAGTTCATAATTAGACTTCCAGATAGCGCTTTATTCAAGTCAGTTGTGGCGTCCATATGGCTGATGTCATATTTAAACACTAATGGAATAAAATTATCTTTCCTATATAGCCAATGTCATGGTCATTGCCACGATGTTATGTGTTTCATTTCATTTTAAAGTTCTATACAGTCAAGTCTCCTATAACGCGATTGATTCGTACCTCGTTATATGGAAACCGTGTTATGAGAAACTCAAAATTAATTCAAATCAGGAAGTGCGTTCTATAGAAATCACGTTATGGGAAACATAAAAATAAAACAAATCAAATTAATTTGTACCGCGTTATATGGAAACCACCGCCGCGTTCTATGGAAACGGCGTTATAAGAAACTCAAAATTAATACAAATTAAATGAATTCGTACCGCGTTATATGGAATCTCAGAAATAAATAAATTCTATATAAATCAGACCTATATAAAAACTGCATTCTCAAAGTAACAAGTCGTGACTGATACGGTTAATAAATAAAATTTTATAATAGAGATGACAATGAATATGTAGATTTTTACATACTTAAATTTGGGTTTAATGAACATAATATAATAAAATTATAAACTTAAAAAATTGTTTACAGCAAAAAACTTAATTTGATACATATTAGATTGTTTTATTATTCATCATCACTGCCAAATATTTGTAGTCTAGCCCTTGGTTTTCAAATGTAGTTTTATTTTCTAGTTCTTCTTAAACTTCTTTATATGGAGCCAATCAATTTTGAAATTCTCTTTTAAATTTTGCACTGTGTATCGCTGAAGGATCATTTTCAGTTAAGTGACGCTCTAATTCTTTAGCCGAATCCAGCCTTTTTTTTACATCATAACTGAAGTTTGAAAATAATTCGTTATTCGTATTTTCTTCCTCAAATGCATTAGAGGTAGACTCATTAAATAATTCCACCAATTCCTCCTCATTTAAAATCTCTTCCCGAAGTAGTTCTTCTATATCTTCATGGTTTATATCTGCAAAACCTTCGGTGCCCAAAGCACAAGCAATCTTTACTATTTCTGTAAGTGAAGCTGAAATATCATTTCGCTTTTGAACCATTTGAGGTAACAGAGGCCTCTAACATGCATTAAGTGTTGACGGTTTAATTTCTGCATAAGCTGATGAAACAGTTCGAATGCAATCTAAAATAGAAAATTCTTTCCAAACTGAAGAAGAGTTTTACCTTCATCATTTTCTAATCTGTTGAAAATGGTTTTAAAAAAAATGTCGTATGTAGTGCATTTTGAAAGTTCGCATGACTCCTTCGTCCAACGGCTGTATTAATGAAGTGCAGTTAGGAGGAAGAAAAACAATTTTGGGGTAATTTAGTTCCTTACTATGATTGCTAGGGTTATCAAGAATCAATAATACTTTGAAACTAAAATTATTTTCAATCATATAGCTTTCCACTTGCGGGATAAAGCAATTATAAAATATCGAATAAATACACGCCATTTGAGTTGTTGGAATGTTCTTGTATGAAAAACGCGTGATAAGGAGACCACGTTCTAGGAGACCGGTCGCTTTTTCACTCCGCGTTGTATGTAAACCGCGTTCTAAAAACGACGCGTTATAGGAGACTTGACTGTACCTCTAAAAAAGCACTCGATACTATTCTGACGTGCTACCCGTTCGGTTCGATGTTATTAAAATGATAACACTTTTTATTTATGTGAATTTAGTGTATAAGCTTTATTTATAATTATTTCTGCGTTAACAATTAGTCTTAAAAATATTTGTCTATCAATAATTTAATTATTACGATTAAAAATATACAATAAATACACAATCACTATTTTTACTTTTAGATTCAAATCGCCCTTGTAATCGCTTTCCACAAATAACTACGTTTCAAATCTCTGTTTTTAATCTCGGACGAAGTTTAGACTTCAACTGTCTGATTAAGACTAATTTTATTGCATCATTTTTCCTCCCTATTTATAGTAAAAGTGTCTCATCCTGCATCTGCTAGAAACTTCTAGTTTGAATGTTGTTCTTTCTTACATACTCATTGTTCTAAACTGGGGAAATTTTCTTGCATGTAAACGTGTTTTCTATTATTTGACAAGAAGCTTATTCTTGACGTTTCTAAAAGTTATAATTTGTTTGTGATTTGTTTTGAAAGTGTTTTCTGTGTGGTTTTTTTCCAGAAGTATTTCATGATTTAATTAATATAAGTAAATCATAAAATACTTCTAGAAATTTCTAGTGATTCTTTTCTTTTGTTTTCGGTTAGTGTTTAGTGCACTATAATAGTTATTAAAGCTTATTGACAATACATGAATAAACACTAACTGTAAAGCTGAACAATGTGTAAATGATATGACTAACGCCATCTCTTAAATACATATATGTAGATAAAATTTGAAAATTTCTCTACACTCATGGTTTAGGAAACTTTCTACAGGATTTTTCCATAAGGACTTTTTTTAAATTTTAAATTAAACACATATTTTGGATGAAAGTTTAAAATATCTGTATTGAAATATGTTGTAGAAACTCTAGAATTTATAAATGAAAAGCAATGTCTCGTAAATCTCCACGACGACTACGTTTGCATATATCGATTCTTTTGACAAAATCTTCGATCATATTTCTGCATAATTACGGCTCTATCTTACGAATTACACGTTCGATATTGACTTTGAGTTCTGCAAGTTTTCTTTTACAAAAGATCCACAACTGAGATCACCTCTACGCGAAATTAGACTTCCATTAAGTTTGGTTTATAATAAATCGACTGTTTTTTAAGTTGCGTGGCACGTTGTTGAAACCACAAGTAGTCGAAATCCATCTACACCAGCCTCAATTTTGAAAAAATACGGTCCAATGATGTCGCCATCCCATAAAGCACACCAAATAGCGATTCAAGATGAATGCAGTGATTGTTCAACAATTACTCTTGGATTTTCCGAAACCATTCAAATAAGCTACTTCAAAAACGGTAATTTTTTCTGAAAATCCAGCTCCATGTTCAATGATGCAATTAGCAAATTGTCGATGTTCAAAATGATCTGCTGGCTTTAATTCTTACCTATTCTAATTTCGCAAAATATGGTACACCATGTGGACATGCTTGTGGACAAGCCTAATTGTTGGGAACATCGTGGAATCGATAAATTTGTGTACACTCTTCCACTCACAGCAGCAATGTTTTCAGTTGAAACACTGGAACGAGCACGTGTTGTTATTTCTATGTTATGTGCTGAACCAGCAGATTCATATTTTCTACTAAATTCTTAAGTGCACGCTCTGCTGGACGATTATAACGACCGAAAATATACCTACGATTTTACGAAATATGGTTTTCACACATTGCCCATTTTCATAATGAATTTGAATTGTTTTTATATGATTTTCGAGCGAAATTGAATTCATTATAATAGTAAAATGTAGACCTTCTACTATAATTATGTCAAAAAACTGAATGACACAGTTGTGATCATAAGCAAATAATGGGTGATTCATTTAGACTATTTAGAGGTACTTTTTTCAAAAGTAAAAAAAAAGTAAAAAAGTTCAATTTTATTGGGTTATCTTTATTATCAAACAAAAGAACCATTCTTGACATTTATTTTTTAAAGATTATTTCTCTCAAATGTTGGCCGTAACTTCGTTTAACATGGTCCTTTCTAAAGTTCCAATTTTCGATGACGCATCCGAGAATTTCGAGTGGTATTTGGCAAATAACGCGAGTAATGTTGGCCTCCAATTCCTCAATCGTAAGCCGGGTACGATTGAGGAATTCATGTAGACTTTGGACTTTGCATAGCCCCAAATGAAAAAGTCTAGAGGTGTATTATCACACGATCTAAGGGGCCAATTCACCGGTCCGAAGCGTGAAATTAACTGTTCACCGAATTGTTCTCGCAATAAAGCCATGGTTTCACGGACTGAACGCTGATTTTCGTAATACAGCTGCTGAATAATTTCTAGACGCTGTGCTGGACTAAGTCTTTCCATGATGAAATGTCAAACAATACTGAACAAAAATACCATGACAGATTAACACGATTCAAGCGTCATCTGTCAAAAAATCCATAGACAGAAGAAAAAAAAAGTTCTTATTGAAAAACCCTCTATATATATGTATATATTTTTTTTAGCGTTAAACTGTTATTATAGTGTTTTGATTTAGGTATTCAATGTTACTTAAGGTGATTGTTCTTTAGCCTATTTAATGAATAAAAAAAGCACTTTGCAATGAGATTTCTGAAAATGAAAATCCTATCTTTTTTTCTTTTTTTTCTTGGTAAATCCAAAATTTTACATACTCTCTGAAATACTATAATATCAAATGAAATTAATTTAAATTTTAATTAAAAAAACTTTCTTAGATATATAATTTCATAAAACAAACTGTACCAAAATTTCGTCATCGTGTTCAAGGTATTTCGGGTGATTGTATGAAACCCGGATTAGGTTTAAATTCGAGCGATCGACAAATGCTTATAAAACGTGTGAATGTTGTATTTCATATGGCGGCGACAGTACGTTTCGATGAGAAATTAAAAATTGCAATGCAAATAAATGTTCAAGCCTGTAAAGATATGATGCAGATCTGTTCAGAAATGACAAATTTAAAAAGTGTTGTACATATATCGACAGCATATACACAATGTCCGTTACGTAAAATCGATGAGAAATTTTATCCGCCACCAATCGATTCTGGTAATATGCTATTATTAACAGAATGTGCACCAGAGAAACTATTGGAAAGTATAACACCAATGTAAGTTGTCTTTAATAGTAATAAAAAAAAAAAAAGAAAAACTTGATATCTTTTTATTTTAATGGAAATCGTATACGATATTTATATAACTTCCTTTATAATTATTTTTTTTTTAAACAGATTATTAGATAAATGGCCAAATACATATACATTTACAAAAGCAATTGCTGAAGATGTTATTAATCAACATGGTAAATCATTGCCAGTTGGAATGTTTCGACCAGGAATCGGTTTGTAGAAGTTTAATTAATATATAAGACTTTTCTTTTAATCACAATAAAAAATAAATAACAAGAACTTTATTTATAAACAATTAATTCAGAAAATTATTATAAATTATCATAAGACTGAATTAATAAATACATATTTTTTTCGTCATGCTAAAATTCTAATTAAAATCAATTAATAAAATTACCTTACGTGTCAATTTTTGCTTTTAATTTACATAATTCTAATAAAAAAAGAAAAATAATTAAATCAATTTTATATAAATTATACTAAAGATGCATTAGCAGCAACAATGTACAACAATGTCTCACGATTCTCGATTAAAATAACTTTGTTTTTTTGAGAATAGTATCCGCGCTTACTGTTGAATATGATGAAAGATAAACACTGATATGAGAACTGATACAAATTCTTTATTAAGACTTCAATAATTTTATAAACAAGATAAAAAATAAAAGTTGTCTATTCAAGACGATGATTCTAGTGTGACTGACTAGACAGAAAAAAGACATGCGTGAAGTTGACGGCTGCTCTTGGATATCACAACAAATACCGCCTATCCGAGGCAGATGTCAACGAGACGATTAGCTGAATCCAATGGTTTCGTCAATGGGTCAGCCGGATTACTTTTTGTATCGATGTACTTCAACTCAATTGCTTTAAGCAGCATCATTTCTTGAATAAATTTACATTTGACGGACAAGTACTTAATACGCAGCTTAGTTTTTTTATTTTCAAGAAGTTGAATTGCCGGTGAATTATCAGTATAAACATTAATTGGAATAATTAATTCATGCTCAATTTCTCTACATAACTCGGTAATCCAATATGATTCAGTCAGGTCCAATATAACAGCTGATAGCTCCGCTTCACATGTGCTAAGGGCTACTGTTCTTTGTTTTTGACTAATCCATGATACAATTGCGTCACCAAGTTTGATAACAACCCCACTATGGGATAGACGATTAACTGTATCGTTAGCAAAATCGGCATCACAATAGCAATTTAAATCATTTCCCGCCGGTGAAATTAAAAGTTTCTTCGATTTAGTGTAAAGCAGGTATTTTAAAACGTGGCAAGCAGCGTGCCAGAGTTCCGAAGTGGGATGATGCAGAAATCGTGATAGCTGAAAAACACTCGAAGCGATGTCTGGTCTTGTATTGGTTATATACATGAGAGACCCTAGTAATTCCGCTACTGGGTACTTTAAATTGATCGGTTGATCAAGAGTATCATATAAATGAGTAATGCAAGACGAAAGGGGTTTATTTAATTTAGTAGGTTTCACGTTGAATTTTTGAGAAACAGTCTCAATGTAGCTTATTTGATCAATTAGGAAACCATCAGTTGATTCGGATACACCTATGCCAAGAAAATTCGAAATTTTTTCCCAGATCTTTAATTTCAACGAATTTTTGAAGTTCTGCGATTAAGGTTTCAATGACTTCTGTAGATTTTCCACAAATAAGAAGGTCGTCCACGTAAATCAGGACGATTAGATTAACGGAGAAGTAGATTGATGAATCTGAACTTGACTGTTTTAAACCTGCACCAGTTAGTAATGAATTTAATTTATCATTCCAACATTTAGAAGCTTGGCGCAATCCATATAGGGATTTATTTAATTTCCATACCGTATTCGGCTTGTAATAATCGGATGGAGGTAAAACATAAATTGATTCCTTTAGATCTGCATATAAAAAGGCTGTTTTAACATCGCAATGATGGATATGCCATTTCCGTTTGGCTGCTATGGCAAGGACTATGCGCACCAATGAGTGGCTTGCAACTGGAACATAGGTATCACCAAAATCTATACCCGGAACTTGACTATAACCTTTAACTACAAATCTGACTTTAAATCTGTCGATTGTACCATCTTTCCTGTTTTTAACTTTAAATAGATTTCAATGCTTTGATATTTTCATTTGGAACATCAATTACTTTGAAGACATTTAATGTGCATAATTGATAAAACTCGTCATTCATTGCCTGAATCCAATCTTCTGCATATTCGCTATTAATTGCTTGCTCATATGTGTTTGGTTCAGTAATTGTTTTGTAACAAATGTTAACATTTAGATGTGAAGGCTTATTTACATTTCTCCTGGGGCGATTTGCGTTTTCTTGGTTATTTAAAATAGTTCCGTTAGTATCAAGTATATTATTATCTGAAATATTTCGATTATAATTAGTAGTTTCGTTCTCAGGAACGAACGGTAAAGGATCAATATCGTCTATTGTAGCGATTATGTTGTCTATAGAATCATTAATTGTTGTAATACCCATGTCATCGGATAATGTATGATTGAAAACTCTGACGTTTCTAGAATAAATTACTTCGCCTGTTTTCAGATTTAACAGTTTTAATTTATTAGGAAATTGGAATCCTACGAACATCATTTTTGTACCTCGACTTTCAAATTTATTGTCAAATATGTTTTTCTTCGCGTAAGCGACTGAACCAAATCGATGTAATTTTCTGAAATTCACATTTCTATTTAAAAATAATTCATAAGGAATTTTACCTTGGACGATATTTTGGGGTAACGAATTTTGTAATATTGTTGCATAGGTAACTGCTAAATGCCAGAATTTGTTTGGGAATCGAGTTTCATTAATTAAACAACGTTACATAGTCACTAATGAACGAATTTTCCTCTCAGCAATTCCATTTGATTGTCTCGTATGCGGTGTAGTAGTTAAATGTACGATGCCATGTTCATCAGTAAATTTCTTCATTTGATTATTTATAAATTCACCACCGTTGTCTGTAAAAAGTGTTTTTAATTTTTGATTAGTTTGACCCTCAGCCCAATTTACGTAGAAAACAAAAGAATCGTAGAAATCTGATTTGTTTTTCAAACAGAATGTCGCGCAATGGCGACTGAAATCATCAACAAGTACCGCCATATATTGATCTCCATCTTGGCTTGGTGGGAATGGACCACATAAATCGGCATATACCACTTCAAGGGGTTTGCTTGTTGTGGTAGGTCTTTTTTTAAATCGTGGTTTGATTAATTTATTTTCAGCACATATTTCACAATCATTTATTAGTTTTACTTTTAATTCAGGAAAAATTTTCTTTAATAATGAAAGTTTGGTGTTACCTGTGTGTCCTAATCTCAAATGCCAATCATTATTGTTTATTTCTGTTGTTGTTTTACTTAGGTAAGGAACAAACAGTCCACTTTTCAATTCTAGAGATTTCACTTTTAAGATTAAATTATTATTCTTAAAAATTGCCCACCCTGCTTGGTCGATGGTTTGATTATACCCATCCTTGTATAGTTGTGGTATAGAAATGAGATTATCTCCATTAGGAACATGTAATCCATTAAGTGACAATTTCCCATGCGTGCTATTTATATCAAATGTACCGCTAAAATATGCTTTAATTTTGTTGTTACCGAATGTGTGAATTGTAATTGGCGTTTTCAGTTGAACTAACATAGATTAGTAAATAATGATTTTTCATTGCAATAATGATGAGATGCTGCACTATCCAATATCCAACCACTTGATTTGGAATAGCTTGTCATTAGGGCGCTGCCCTCATCTTTTTTTGATGAATGATGGTTCTTTTTGTCTTTGTGTTTGTCGGCCGAGATACTTGGCTTATTTTTTAAACGATAACATTCGTTTTTATTATGATTTGTTTTCTTACAATAGGTGCAAAATTTTGTCATGGATTTTAATGCTACTTTATTTGAAGAATTTGGATTGTTGGAAGTGTTTAATTTGATTGATGCTTCGCGAGAAATTGACGGAAAGACGTTTTCGATGCATAAACAATTATCTGTTGTAGATATTTGGAGCCTCTCAGGAAGTTCCAATTTTGTTTGAGTTGAAAGTAAATGAAGAACAATTAAAATGAAACAATGCTCAGACATTTTTAGATTTTCATTTGTTGTGTTATTGATTTTATAGTAATGGTTGTTCAAAATTATTAAATTTTCATCGATTTTACTTAAGTCATTTAATTTAATATTAAGTATTTGATTGAGAACTGTCATTTGGTTTGAAACACCGGAGGTTTCATACCTTGTGCATAATTCTTTCCATACATCGAAGACATTTGTATATGTATTCAGAAATGGTACTCGCAATTTGGTTGCTTATTGATTCGATAACTAATCCGTATGCATTTTCTTGTTGTTCATCGCCATCAGCTAATTTGAGGATAATTGCCTTTTTGCATTTATTTTTAATTAATATGGCAATCATTTGAACTTTCCAACCAGTAAAGTTTTCATTTCCAGTTAATTGTTCTAGATTTGACTTACGACCGGCCATCTTGAATCACACTTTTTTGTTTATTATTTTTTTTTTATCTAAAAAAAGTAATTTATTTAATTTATAATCAGTGATTCGATTCGTGCTGATAACGTGTTGAATATGCTGAAAGATAAACACTGATATGAGAACTGATACAAACAAGATAAAAAATAAAAGTTGTCTATTCAAGACGATGATTCTAGTGTGGCTGACTAGACAGAAAAAAGACATGCGTGAAGTTGACGGCTGCTCTTGGATATCACAACACTTACCATACATTTTATAGGCGCTTATTTAGCACCGGATAATATCGGGCACTAAATTAGCGATGTAGACATGTAGTGAGCACTATCTACCAGATGGTAGATGGTGCAAATCAAATTTTGATTTCTTTTGTTCCGTCAAATAATATCAGTAGTACCAACATCGGAAATTGAATGTTATAAATGTTTGAAAAAATCGTTTTTTTGAGAAAGTGAAATAGCGCACGATAGAATTGCCAATAAAAAGCAGGTAATGTGTCTTTAGTATTAGAGTTGAAGTGAAAATTTCCCCTTTTTATAATAGTTAAAAAGAAAGCTTTTTATAAAGGTGCTTTTCCACCAAACGCTGCGGCGTGTTCTGAACAGCACAAACAGTTTCATCTATATAAATAAAATCGTATCTGTACTTTTGTACAAAATCGATAATCTCCGAAACTTCTTGATCAATGATCAATGATTATGAGGTGGTTCTTACATACTTTTTATTTACCTATGTTGCACCTGAGAGTTTTAAAAAATCATTTAAAAAAATTAATCACTAATACAAAGACACAAGCATCTCTGAAGTCAAAAACTTCGTGCGAGAAAACGTGATTACTCTTACTTACACGCGCATACATCAATATAGTATAATACGAAATTACAAGCTTACATTATAAAAAATTCAGATGGGCGTAGTGGCGGCGTTAAAAATATTAATTCGGAGGGGCAACACTGTAAATAGGCTTAATGCTCATGTATTCTGGAACATTACAATTGCGAAAAATGTTTGCGTTATTTATTCCAAAACACAAGTTTCTCTTAAGCGTACAAGATTAAATTATTCGCTTTAGATTCTCTTCATTGAAATGTATCGAGCAAATTATATCTCTACTAAATGGCGTAAAATTTTGTAAGCCCATAGCCGAAAGCCATTTCATTTCTCATTTTTTGGAAAGTTTAAAGCCAGAATTGACAAGGCTGAATTTTCAAAATCTTCGACGAATTTTAAGAATTTCCCCCAATTTCTCAAAAAAATTACTGTCACTGGTAGTTTTAATAAAAAAAAACAAGGGGTATTGGGCTACGATCTAGATTCAAAGTTGATTAAAAAAACGAATTTTTTACTAATTTATGAATTAACATCATTTCTGTTTGATTAATCATAATTAAATAAAGCCTATAAAAACATTTTTTTTGTACAGCAATAATGAAAATTCGCCTATTTTAATACAAAATATATCAAACTTAAGAAACAAACAAAGGAAATTCCATACATTTTTTTCCCCTCTGAAATTGATAATACGAGCTAAAAAGATATCGTAAAAAAAGGGTTTATGACTTTGAATTTCTAAATGGGCTGTATGCTCATGTATTGGGTAACATTCGAATTGAAAAAATGTTTGCGTTTTTTATTTCAAAAATCAAGTTTGTTTAAACATACAAAATTAAATTTGAAAATTATAATCTACTTTCTACTAATTGGCGTTAAATTTTGAAAACCGAAAGCCGAAAGACATTTAATACGTAGACCCTCATTTTTTGGAAACCCTAAAACCAAAAAAGGCATTTAAAAATGAAAATGCTGAATTTAACAAAATCTTAGATGAAATTTCCAACTTGGGACGATTTACAATACAAAAGCTCTTACTTCCTGGGCAATCGCCGGTAGATAGGCATGACATTACAGCACGTGTTTCCAAACAGAAGCTGAAATCGCTATTGGAATTCATGGTAAAACATGAAGTGTTTGGGTCTGTGCGCTGCTGGATGTACTCAGTGGAATGGCAAAAGAGAGGATTCCGAAACGTACATATACTAATCTGGCTCTATAACAAAATCGCTTCAAACGAAATCGACGATGTAATATGCGCTGAAATACCGATGTCGATAAGGATTTGCCTGAAGTTGTAACGAAAAATATGATACATGGACCTTGCGGTACGCTGAATCCAAACTTACCATGCATGATAGTATCCAACACAGTTATAGGAAACGATGGATATCCTTTATACAGAAGAAGATCAGCAGAAGATGGCGGTAAATTAGCAACCCCTAGCATATTCGATGAAACTACGATAGGCATCTACACCGTGCATCCCAATCAAGATGAATGCTTCTTTCTTCGCACGCTATTGATAAATGTGGCCGGTCCAACGTCTTTCCACCAATTGAGAATTGTGAACGATGACACATGTCACTTTCCGGAGCGCATGTCAAGCTCTGAATTAATTGCAGAACGACCGACACTGGGATGTGTGCATTAATGACGCGTGCAACACGTCACATCCACATCAAATTTGTGCATTGTTTGCAATTATATTGACCGCCTGCTCTCCTTCATCTGCAACAGAGTTATAGGAGAAATTTTAAACCCACATGGCTGAAGATATTTTCCGTCGAATATGCAAGGAAAATTCAAATATGAACATGGATTGCACAGCAGAAATCTACAACGAAGTGTTGATAATGATTGATTGAAGATTTGTGCTTAGAAATCGCGAACAAAGTTCTCAATTAATTGGGAATGGCATCACCGAATCGATCTGCTGCTGCTTTGTTTGATGTAGAATTGGGTCGTGAACAAAATTACAACACGGGTGATCTTTTGTCCTATGTGTTATCAAATATTCCTAAGCTAATGTTTGAGCACGATCAAATAATGTAAACTGTCAATAACGGAGTTGGAGAAATATTCTTTTTAGATGCGCCAGGAGGAACTGGTAAAACGTTCCTAATTAGATTGATTCTGGCCACAATTCGATCCCAAAATGACATAGCCTTAGCTTTTGCGTCGTCCGGAATAGCTGAGACATTGCTACCAGGTGGAAGAACGGCTCATTCCGCTTTGAAATTGCCATTAAACATTCAATACATTGAAAATCCCACATGCAACATTTCCAAAGCATCCGGCATGGGAAAAGTAATGCAGAAATGCAAACTTATTGTTTGGGATGAATGCACAATGGCGCACAAAAAATCGCTCGAGGCCCTTGATCGATCATTGCAAGACTTACGTGCAAATATCAGACCATTTGGGAACGCATTAATATTGCTTGCAGGAGATTTCAGACAAACATTACCTGTAATTCCTCGGTCGACAGCAGCGGACGAAATAAATGCTTGCCTGAAATACTCTACTTTGTGGCGACGTGTAAAGACGTTAAAATTAACTACAAATATGCGAGTCCAGCTGCAAAACGATCGGTCAGCAGAGATATTCTCACATCAATTGCTGGAATTTGGGAACGGAAAGGTGCCGGTTGATCCGACGTCAGGACGAATTTTATTGCCTCATAACTTCTGAAATTTAGTGACGTCAAAAGAAGAATTGGTTGAAAAAGTATTTCCCAATATTCAAACCAATTACAAGAATCACGATTGGCTAAGTGAACGAACTTGCGGCCAAGAACAAAGACGTCTACGAACTTAACAATATTATTCAGTCTAACATTCAAACCGAGGTGGTCACATACAAGTCCGTCGACACTGTTGTGGAAGCAGATGAAGCGGTTAATTATGCGCCAGAATTTTTGAATTCACTCGATCTGCCAGGGATGCCACCGCACGGACTTCAAGGACAATTATATGTTGCGTGTTCTAGAGTCGGCAAACCAGAAAATCTCTATATCTGCACAGAAAATGGAACAACAAAAAATGTTGTATAACCACAAGCATTGTGAAATTAAATATACGAGAAACGTGCGCTTTTTCTTTTCTTTTCCATTTAACCAGACTGAGCCACAGCAACGCGTAGTCGGGTACAGCTAGTATACCATAAAATATACCTAATAACTTAAATTTTAATATAATTCTTTATCACGTTTCATGAACATTTATGTTGTAAAAATTTTTACTTCATAGGTACTTTTTTAATTTGTGTAGAATGTAGATAGTTATACGTCTTTATATTATAAGGTAGTATTATGTTAGTAAATAGGTACTATCTGTGTATATGGAATGCCAAAATTAATGTCACGACCTGGTCATATGGGATCCACTAATGTTGACCCCCATTTTCGATTCATGGACCCCAAATTTTTTTTTTCACTGACATGGACCCCTTGCAGGTCGTCGTCGACTCTTGGGAGTGATATAGACCACTTTGGGAATCACTGGTGTACATTTTGAAAGTGAAAATGTTCGCCTCTCCGTCCCCACCGAAAAAAGGTTGCGCGTAGAACCAAAACGATATCTGCGAACAGAACGCGAAGCTGTTTTTTTTACGTTTCTTTACTTCTCGTCAAGATGCGTTTCTGCCAAACTTGCAGCACGCGCCGCTCGATTTCACCAAAAAAGCAGCGCACATGTTTTGGACGCACAAATTTTGTGCGTGTACATTTTGAACATGTAAATGTTCGCCGCTCAGTCCCCACCGAAAAAAGGTTGCGCGTGGAAGCAAAACGATATTCGCGAAGCTGTACGCTTGGTGGAAACCGGAAATTTTTGCTTCGAAGTTTGCTCTCGTGTTTTTATTTTGCGTTTTTTTGCCTCCCGTCACCAATGGGAAGCAAATGATCGAAGATATTCAATACTCTAGTTTTCCAAATACTAATAATGATGTCTCCATGCGAACTTCTCTCGAACAAGTCTCAGTGAATTTAATAGATTGCATAGTTTTGATAACATACAAGTTTGGAATATTCTGGATGTTTTAGGGAATTAAAATCTTTCTTGGAAACAATGAGACCTTCTTTGAAAAGATATTCATAAATTCGCTATTCGGTGCTGCTTTGGCATAAACATTTTGTCTGTTTCTGATCAACAACCGGAAAGAACAGCACCGGGCTTCTCGTCTATCTTAAATTGCCATTGAGTTTAATATTTCCAGGAAGTTAAGGTTTGCACATACAAAAGATTTAACGAATAACTTTTTTGCAATAACAGATGAGAGTAAAAAGCATAGATCTAATATACCGAAAGCATTACATGTTACATGAAACTTTGTATATAAAATTGCGTATCCATTAAACGCACAAAACATGAAAACTGGTTTCTCTCTTTTTTATTATTCGTGTTTAATCTTTCTTTTGTTTTTACCCACGCGAGCAACACATTTAACTTACGCATATAGATCTTATCGACTCTTATATGATTGTATATTAAAATACAACCATCATTAAGTCCTTTATATGTCAAATATGTTTCCAAGGATTACATAGTAACGACAGTTGGAAACCAATAGTACCAACTCGACCGCTGTATTCGTTCTATTTATTTTCCATTCTATAAATTCAATGTATAATATCAGATATATACGCACCCGAACATACATATATGGTATTGAATATATGGTTTAAGAATTTTTTATAGTATATTATATGTGTGTCACAGAATACTAGCTTTATAACATTTTAAGATTGTTTTATATTACGCACTTCCAATTTCTCCCCTTCAAGAGCGTGTAAGTACATATTTCAATACTTAATATTTTTAAGTACTTGAAGTATGCAAATGGAAAGCCCTTAATAGGAGATGTATTTATAGTATATACAAATGCTTGAAGATTGGGTATTATACAATATATTGTAGTATTATACTCGTATATAAAAGGTTCAAAACCAAACTACTACATCTTTCGGAGTCGAATTTAGGTCAGACGTTCCATAGTGAAAATGAAAAGACACACAAATATTTTGTTCAGCAACTACACGCATTTTGAACCGGATTCAATAAATCTTCGAATGAGCTTTCCTTGAAAAAGATCGAGCAATGCCGGCCGTATGTCACGAATAATACGAACAATGTTGGTCAAATTTTGCTGGTTTATCAGTCTAAACCACGTGTAGTTGTAAACTTATGGAAATAATCGAGAGATTTAAGACCACATCACCTTGGAGGCCAATTTATAGGGCTATTTCTCGAAATCACATTATCGCTAAATCGTGGTTTCAATAAATTTGATAGTTTTTGTCGTACGTAGTGCCATCCTGTTGAAACCAGCTCTCGTCAGGATCAATGCGATCCATAGTTTCAAAGAAATATTCATTGATCATGATCCGGTAACCATCTCCACCGACCGTAACGCGAACTCCTGTCTACTTTTTTAAAGAAATAAGGACCTATGACAGCTTCTGCGCCTAAACCCCATTTTTCTGAATAAAATAGGGTTTCTAGAGTCTCTTTTGGATAGGTCTCTCACTCCAGAAGGGATAATTTTGCTTATTAAGCCAAAAATTAGGCTCGTCACTGAACACAATTTTCTGGTCGCGAATCGGCGACTGATTTTCAAAGTAAAGTTAGATAATTCTTGATCGTTCATAAAGTGTGTATTTGTCAAACTATACACAACATAAATATCAAAAAGAGCTGTGAGAATGACAGCTCAAGTTGACAGTTAGCCCTTCGGAAGTTCTAACACACTAAAAACTAAAAAAACACCCTATAGAAAAGCATCAAGTGTCTAAAGCGGTACAAAAGTGACAGAGATGAACTTATATATACAATGTTATATGCAAATCACATGTTTTCACTTGGTTGAAAACATGTGAGATATGTTGGCACGAAGTTTCCGGACAATCCTGTCTATATATGTTAGTAGTTCACGTGTATGAAGCACATGGATTTGCAAAACTACTGTAAAAACATGAGAAAATCTTATTGACTGGTATGTTTTTATGGTATGGAATGTTTTCTAAAAATGGAGATTTATAGAGTATAGAAGTTCAATAAAAAAAAAAATATGATTATATAAATTTGAAATCAATTCGGTTTTTTTTTTCATCTAGTTATATCAACATATAGAGATCCAGTTTGTGGTTGGATTGATAACTTTTATGGGCCAACTGGTGCTATTGCCGGTGCTGGTACTGGTGTTATACGAACATTACGTTGTGATCCACGCGCTGTTGCAAATATGGTACCAGTTGATTTATGTGTAAACAGTATTATTGCAGCTGGTTCGGATATTTATGAAAGATATAATAGGTAAATGAAGAAAAAATCGTATATAAATTTTATCTATAATCTTTGAGGAAGAAAAAAACCAACTTAATAATATACATTTCTTTGATTTGTAGTAAAATAACGATGAATCCCGAAATACCAGTTTATAATTTTTGCACGTCAAGAGATAATCAATTGACATGGGGTGATTTTACAACAAAAACTACAAAATATGGTTTAATGTATCCAACATTAAAAGCAATTTGGTATTTGTGTTATGCAAATAATCCAAATAAATTTATGCATTTATTATCAATAATATTTTTACATTATGTACCAGCTATTATATTTGATACATTTTTAATATGCATAGGGAAAAAACCAAGGTTTGTATATCCAGATTATTATATATTTTCTTTTATTTTTTGCGTCGGAGCATCGAAACCAAGCGAACAAACAAGATCAGGCATCGTTAGGGTTAAGACATACTAGATCAGAATTCTGTTCAGAAAAAAAAACATTTTTTTTCATTTGCTTTGTTTGTACATCATATGCAATAACTTGTTTCAGAAATGATTAAAAAATATCAGCAATTATATAATCTTGATATTTGTGTTAACACGATTTGATTTTATTTAATATCTTCTTCAAAAATTCTGAAAATATATTTCCATGAAGAAGAATTAAATTTCGGATCAGCTGATTATCAATTGGTTTCATTTCATTACCAATCGTTCCCTGGCAGAATTTCTTTCAGAGAAAAATTTTCGGGCGTACTTAACCTAAAAAAAAAAATCTACAAATTTTAAACATTCGATGCTCTCAAAATCTCCAACTTGGACGCATTTTTAAATATAAATCTGACAGCTTAGTATAACTCCAAAACCGAAAAAAGGAATAAATTTTCAACTGTTCCCCTGATTGCTTTTTTTCTGAAGAAAATTATGATTCAGTATGTCTTAACACTTAATCTTCCAACTCGCCACGAATCATCAGTCATCAATAGCAAGCAATAGAATGTTTGCTCGCGTTCAGTGAAGCGTCCAAACTATCTGAACATTCTCGCAGAGAACTTATTTAGCTCTTGTTGCCGCTCTTAGTTTAAGGTACGGTTTCGCTGAGAGCTGTTGACGGCGGCCGCTGGCCGTCAGCTGTTGACTGCCGCCGTTGAAAATGACTCTTCTTATGGCAGAACCGTGTGAGTGGTTTCGTTCACGCTGTTCGATAGCTTATCGGCGGCTGTCAACAGCTAGCTGTTGCCGTTCGATTGCTTTGAACCAGTCTAGCGGCGCTGTCGAAGCTGTTCGTTTGAATAGAATTGAAGTGAATAGATTATTAATCGGGTTTTTTACAGCATTTGAAATGTTTTTAATCAAATATTCTTTTACAATTTGTAAGATATGTTATATATATTCGGTTCAGTCTAAAATATTCACCAGATGTATTTAAATGACCATTTATAAGAAGATTAAAACATCCTTCTTCTTCACGAGATTTAAAAATACTATTTATAGGCTGCCTTTATTCAACAGTAATAAATTTAGAAATTCTACTTCTTCCTCCTGTTCAATTAATAATATTTTCAAGAAATCCATAATTATTTTATATTTAATTCTTAAATTTGACAAAAACCAGCTGTTAAACGGCTGCAACCAAAAGCGCTGTTTAACCGCCGCCGTCAACAGCTCCCAGCGAAACCGTACCTTTAGACATCCCTTCAGAGATAGATTAAAAGTTACAAGTTCACTAAAACCCGAACAGACTTACAATGTTATAAAATTTCTTTTAGTCACCTTTAAAAATTCAGCTCAGAACTCTGGGATTAATAATATGTCACATATCTTTATACTATAGGTGTTAAAAAAGGCTTAAGATTATACGCGAATTTCTACGTTGATATCCGATGTATCAGTTTAGTCTAGTTTAGATTCTGAACTATATTTTCACAATAATTAATCCCAACACTATAGACTCATAATAAAGATTTCCAATGTATTAAACTGATTTTTCTTGTGTACCAATATTCCTACACGTTCTAGATTCTTCTCTTTCTTTATCACTAAAGCTCTGATGTCTTATTTTTCAATTTTACATACAAGAACAATACTGAAAATCACGCTGCCGATATGGCTTGAATATCTAGGTGTCCTAATCTATGCCAAGACAAAGATTCCTGTTTAGATGTTCATTTAATTTCCAGATGACTTTCCATAAAATGGTGCTGGTGTTACTATTCTCCCAAATTCTGTAATTTCCGTTACAATGTGATCAATTATCTCATTGCCTTCATAGCCCTCTTGCCACTGATACTTGCACGTGAAAGTAATTTTATTGCTTGTAAGTATAGTCATTCCCGGACAAGTTTTGATTCAAAAAAGATATCGTTCTCCGACATATCGACACTCTTATATCCGTCATAGAATCATCCGTATATAAGATGTATTAATTTTTTTTTTTGCAACTAAGGTCTACATCAATACCATTCTTAGCATCCACCCAAAACAGTTCCGTGATCGGGATCACACCAAGGTTTTTTGTGTTTGGGATTGTCATAAAGAATCCATTTCTCATTACTAGTAACCATTCGTTGCAATTCGTATCTTTTAGCAACATTTTAGACATGTCCAAACGCCTTCCAATGTCTCTTTCTTTCCTTTTGAATCTTTCCCATCGGATTCAAACGTCTGAAAATCGTCATTCGACTAGCTTTTAATGCTACTGCGAGTTGTTTTTTGTTTGACATGAATCTTCATTCAATAATTTCTGTAATTCTTTGTCTTTAAACTTCTTTGGCGATTTTCCATGCTCTTTATCGTCCATATTGCCATTTTTGAATTGTCTAAACCCAAATTCACAAGTTGAAATTGATGGAGCTTGTTCATCATAAGCATCTTTTTATCCATGGATGCGCTCCTTCAGGTTAAGACAAAAAAGTACTAATTCCTGTGGTGCTGTTTCGTTGACTCGTAAGTCGACATTTTGAGCGCATTAGAAACTTGTTTGTTTTCATTTGAATTTCAAATGACTTGCTGATTATTTTAGCTTGTCAAAAACTCTCTCAAACACAATAGCTGTCGTTTAAAAAAATTTTATAATTTTTTTAAATAGCACCATCTCTTAGAAATGGTTTAAGCCATATGTTATCCTAATCCTATCAATTTTTTCAATAGGGCTTGTCACGCGACTTGATTATTTTTGGGAAGATTTTTCGCAAGTTTGACAGCTCATTCTGATTGGTCAGGGAAAACTTAAAATTATCTGCACCCGTGTCAAAAATAATCAAATAATTTCGCAAGTTTGCGAAGTAACGCGTGACAAGCACTAATATTTTTTTTGCCAAAAATACAAAACAAAATGGCGAATATTTTCATAAAATAGTTATATATATATTTTATTTTTCAGATTATTACATACTTACAAGAAAATTCATCGTTTCATGGATGTTATTGAATATTTCTCGATGCGACAATGGGAATATCAAATGGATAATGTTAACAATCTGTGGCAACGTCTATCCGATCGTGATAAAGAAATATTCTTTTTCGATATGACACAATTGGATTGGGATTTATTTTTACAACATTATTTTCGTGGTATTCGACAATATTTATTACATGATCCGCTCGAAACAATACCAGAAGCATTAGTTCGATGGAATCGGTAACTTTTATTATTATTTGAATATATAAAAATTGAAAACAATTTTTTTTTTTTTCCTCCAAACAGATTATATTGGGTTCATCAATCGATTAAATTTTTAACGATTGCGATGCTATTAAAATTAATTTGGTCGATTTTAACATTATTTTTTAGTTTTAGTTTGGGCAAAAACAAGTTTTATTAATTATTAAAATATTTCCATTTTTTTCGTTTTTATTTCTAAGAAAAACATCCCTTCTCTTCCCAAAAAGCAAATAAATTGAATAAAAAATTGGATATTTAAGAAAGAGAAAAAGGAAATTATTATTAATTAAATGTGTATAAGAAAAAAAACAAAAAAACAAAACAATTCCGCAACAAAACAAATATAAATATTAATTAAATAATAATTGATTAATAAAATGTTAAATAAGTAGGATAAAAAATGATTTAATTTTTAGTTATTTTTTTTTCAAAATTTTTGTTTAATTTTTTTTAGTTCAGTTTTGTTCATATTGTTTTTATTATTATTCTAATTATTATTATTATTATTATTATTATTATTATTATTATTATTATTATTATTATTATTTTTATTATTATTATTATTCTTTTGAACTTTTGTAATTAATTAGAATTTTAGAAAGGTAAAAAGGATAAAAAAAAAGAATAAATGTTAAAAATATACATGAACACATCGAAATCCATAAATAGACGGAATAACACAAACACACACAGAATAACAACAAGAAATACAAAAGGGTGGAAAAAATTAAATATTAAAATAAAAAGGAGCAAAAAAAGAAAATTTTAATAAAAACTAAAATAAAAAAAAATATGAGAAAGGAAAAAAAACAGAATTTATGGTCTTAATTTAAATACACTACGTTTGTTAGACCACTATTGGACTACGCCTGTCAGGTGTGGTCACCCTATTATTCGACTCATATTAATAGAGTTGAACCTATCCAACGTAAATTTGTAGGCTTTGCGCTACGAAATTTCTCCTGGAATGACCTATTACAATCACCACCTTACCAGGACAGGTTGAACTTAATTTGCCTGACATCTTTGGAAAAGCGCCGCAAGGTGGCTGATCTAATTTTAGTTCATCAAACTTTTGTCGGAAATATTGATGCTCTCCACGTTCTTGCGAAGTTGCCTCTACACGTCCGCTCACGGTCTTTACGTTCTGATGAACTTTTTAAAATTAATTTTCATTGTTTGTTCAGGGAACAATAAAAAAGAAATGAAATGCGTGATTCACGTTTAATCAAATTTATTTAAAGTAAATATTTTTTCCTTTATAAATTCCAAAAAAATAAAATTAAAATTAAAAAAAAAGAAAATTAAAATTAAAAAAAAAGAAAATATTAATAAAAAATTAAAAATTAAAACAACAATTGAAATTTGGCAATTTAAAATTAAAATTAAAAAAAAATATTAACAACAAATTGTCATCTGAAAAAATCCTTTTATTTAAAATTTTTGCCCATAAATGTATTGCCTCGACAATACCCCTTTCACCGTATGGTTTTTATTTTAAAAGGAAAAATCTAACCTTAACCACAATTGCTGTGAAGGCTTAGATCGTATCGACTTTTAAATACAAAAACGCTGGTATTGATGATGCTGCAAGTTTTTACCACTAAAAGTGTAAACTTGAGAGCTCTGGAACAAGTGGACTTTTCCATTTCATTTTAAATCCATTTATTCAAATTTTATCACAGTATTACATCTTAAATCTAATGGTAATTCAGATATTAACTTATTATAGTAACCTTAACGTATAGACTATATCTAACTTAACTAAGGCGTAATTGTATATATTTAATTCTTTGTCTTAAAACTAGGATAATGAAATAAATTTATTTGAAAAAGTTTAAAAAACTAAAAAACAAATATAAATGTGAAAAAAAGTTTTTGGGAAGAAATATATAACCCTGTTGAGAGGGACGTGATTGACCGTCAATTGATGCTAATTATTTATTTAGAATAGGTGCTATGGGAATTGCGGGCTTTACTTCCGCATTCCTATTGGTTTGAGTCGGTAGTTGTTGTAAAATTGAATCAAGGTTTGGTCAGTGGGTATCGAATTAGTAATGAGTTCGTTGTCATGTGATTGTAGTCTGTCGGTGTATTTGTCAACCTGTTTGCTTATGAAGTCTTTTAGTGGAGGCATGCCCGCCAGCTCGTAGAGTTCTGTATTGTTTACAGTGTTTTGTAGTTTTACGTACTTGCTCAGCCTTTTGTGGGTGACATTGAGGCAGGTGCGTAAGCACTTCCTTTCTTGAATGGAGATTTTGTTCCACTGGGTATTGGAGATGTTGTTTGCCCATGTATGAGCCGCATAGGTCAGAGTCGGCCGAATTACTTGTTTGTATAATAATAGTTTGATATCTTTGTGTAGGGGGCTATGGCGATTCAGGAACGGGAAAAGGATTGCTCGTGCAGCTTTAATTCTGTTTGTAATGTATGTCATGTGTATCGTGTTGTTTAAGTTTGCTTGCAGATTTAGTCCTAAGTATTTGACTGTATTTACGGTTTTTATACTGTTGCCGTTAATGATTATGTCGGTATTGGATTTTTCTTTCTTAAGTTTGCTTTTGTATTTGCAGTTGGGTCCTGTGAAATGTATTGTCTCGCATTTGGCAGTATTAATTTTAAGTTTCCATTTTGTGAGGTAGTCGTTTATTGTTTTTAGCTCGTTTGTCAGGGTCGTCGTTGCTTGTTTGATCGACCACGAGGAGGTAAAGACGATTAAGTCATCAGCAAAGGCTAATGTGTTGCAGGGGTTAGTGTTTGTGTTAGAGTATATGGGGGAGTGAGTTGCTGGGATGTCTGAAATGTAAATATTGAATAGGATAGGGGATATGATTGCGCCTTGGGGAACTCCTGCGGGCATTGTTAGTATATTAGAAAGGGTGTTTTGATTGAGAACTGAGAATTGACGATTTTTTAGGAAATTTGCTATCATAAGGGTGAGGTGAGTGGGAAAGTTGAAATTGATAAGTTTCCATACCAGACCATTTATCCAAACGGACTCAAAGGCCTTTTCGAGGTCGATCAGAGTAGCAACTGTAATTCTGTGTTTTGTCATGTTGTGAATTACGTTGTTTTGTAGAATTGTCAGTGCGTCTAGCGTTGAATGTCTCTTTTTGAAGCCAAATTGTGTGTCTGGTATAATTTGTTTGTCCTCTATGAAATTAGTCAGTCCTGTGAGTATTATACGTTCTAAGATTTTACTAAGACAGCTGAGCAGGGAGATGGGACGGTAGCTAGATGGGAGTAGGGCATTCTTTTTGGGTTTTTTGATTGGTATAATTTTCGAAGTTTTCCATGCTGTTGGGAAGTAACTAGAATTTATGCAGTTGTTGAAAATTATCGTTAAAGTGTTTATTAATTTGGGTGGGAGATTTTTAATGACTATAATCGGTATACCATCAAAACCACAAGATTTTTTGCTTTTTGTTGATTTTATAATGTAAATTAATTCTTGCTCGGAAATGAATATATCTTTGTATTTTGTGCACTTGTCCGCAGGGTTGTTTGTGTCGAACGAGGTTATTGTATGTTGGGAGTTTTTGTCTAGTAAAAGTTTAGTTTCATTATTAGTTTTAACAGTGTGGTCTGTGGATCCTAGTTTATTGTTTTGTCTGTGAAAATTTAAAAAGTTTGTAGCTAACGTGTTGTTAATTGTAGGTATGTCAAAAATTAATTTATTGTCAATGCTTAGTTTGGTTATGTTCATGTCACATTTGTTTGATTTTAGTTTGTTGATGTTTTTAAAAAGATTATTATCTTTCTCAATGTTTTTGAGTTTGGATTTAAAGTTGTCGTTTATGTTGGCTTGGATTTGAATTGCTATTTCGTCTGTTATTTTCTTTACGTCAGATTGTATTTGGAAATAGCAATTGTCTTTTATGAATCCGTTGCTTATAAGCGTTCTGTGGAGTTTACGTCTGAGTCGTTTTTTGGTCGCGAGTAGTTTGGTTAGCTGTTTATTTGTGTACGAGTAATGTGTGTTTTTAAGAGTAATTGTTGGTATGGTGCGTTTCATAGATTCGTTGATGTTGATTGTCAGTTTGTCGATTGCCTCGTCCAATTGCGGTCTCGACATGTTTGTTTGCGGGTTAATGTCGATATTATGTGATTTCTTGGTTACTATTTGACTGAATTTTTTCCAATTTGCCTTATTGTAATCGAATAATTTTATTGGGTGTGGCGTTTTGAAGTCGATTGGCCAGTAACGGAGCCTGTTTTTTGTTCTGTCTTGTATTCCGTCGATGTTTATGAAAACGATGTCGTGGTCTGAGTATGAAGGTCTCGTCAGTAGGGCGTTGTGTCTCGTACAGTTCTGATTTATAAGTAAGTCATCGTGCACAAAATACAAATCGAGGTAGCTACCTGAGGATGGGTATGAAGGGTAGAGGAAGTGCCAAAGCTTGATATCATACGAGTCGATGTTGCTCGTGTACCAATTATACAGAGTACGGCCATTCAGGTCTTCTGAGGCGTTTGACCAGAATGCGTGTTTCGCATTGAAATCCCCACCTATGAGGTACGGTGCATTCATGTCTCGTAGCGACTTGAAAAGCAAATCCAAGTCATTTGGGCTTAGGTTATTGTTCCCACATTTGTATGAGTGGTAGGCACTAATACAATTTATTATCTTTCCAGATTTTAGCTCTACAGAGATTCCCACGCAGTCTATTGTAGTCAAAGTAGGTAGGGACAGTTGTTGAGTCGTTATGGAGGACTTAGTGAGGATGGCCACGCCTCCACCGGTGTTGTTTGTACGTTCGTGGTGATAAAAAGTATAGCCAGGGAATTTTTTGTGGATTGCCTTGCTGGTTTGTTTAAATTTCGTTTCAGTGATTAAGGCAATGTCTGGATTATGTTTAGCTAGAAGAGCATTGAGTTCCAGTTGCTTTTGACTTGAATGGAGAGAATTGATGTTGAGAAGAATTATTTTCATGTCTAGTTTATGGGTTCAATAAATGCATGTAGGGAGCAAGTTCGAAGGCAAATATGAACATTTGTTGTTTTTTTATTTCGTCGTTAGTGTTTGATTTTAGTATATTTGTCAATGCATTTATTTTATTGGACAGTTCAAATAGGTTCATGTTGAAGTGCTGTTTGAACTGTTGTTGTATGTAATTCAGATTGTCTAGGTCTGTAACGTTTGAGTTTGGGAACGGTGTAGAAGGGGCCGTGCGGCTATGGGTGTTTGAGTTGTTATTGCTTACAGCTTGAGCAAATGAGATGGTTGGTCGAACAAAGTTCTAGAACATGGCTTGATTGTTGTTATTTTGTGGCTGGGAAATTGGAGTTACGGTGGGGATCTGTTTGTCTTTCCGTTGCCTGTATGCTAGAGCTGCGGGACAATCTCTGTAGTTTGCCGGGTGGCCGAGTTTTTTACAATTTACACAGTAGGGTTGCCCTACCGTGATATCAGATCTAGCGCATTGTCCTGGGACGTGGGTTTGGTCGCATTTGATGCAGCGGTAGGGCATGTTGCAATTTATTGCAACATGATCGTATCGCTGGCAGTTCCGACATTGTAGAGTGGTGCGGGGGTTAAGTTTTTCCCAGGTTATTTTCTGGTGGAGCAAGTATGTTACTTTAACCAGGGATTTTATGTCTGACGTTTTGTCGCACTGTACGTAAAATAGAGTGTTGTGCGTTTTTTTTTTGGTTTTTAGGATTTCAACTTTCTCGAGATTAATATTGAACTTCAGATCTTTTAGGGCTTCAGCCACATCGCTTGGGGAGAAGCTGTTATCGATCCCACGGATGACGTGGCACCAGGGGCGCTTATCTTTGGGCGTGAACGTGTAAAGGTTGATCTCCTTAGATTTGAGAATTTCAAGGGTTCTTGTATAATCGGCTAAGTTTTTGGTTCTAATGTTACTACAGTTTTTATTTATTAATTTTAGCGTAAAGGTTTTGTCAGTTAACTCTCTGTTTAGCGCTTCAATAGTTTTCTTATGGTCTATTTTGTAGCATATTATAGGTGGAATATTCCTTGAAGAGGGGGTTTTAGTTTGCGTGTTTCGCGGTGCCTTGTTTTGGGATTCTTGGCTAGATATCGAAGAGTAGGACTGTCTTCGTTTTAGGTCAAAGTCATGGACTGAGTGGCTGGGGGGCACGCCGTCCGGAAGGTCGTCAAATTGACCAGTGTCCATTTGGGCAGTTGATGTACTTGGTATATTCTTGGAATGTAGTCTAGGGTCCCGTAAAGATAGAGCCTTTAGAGGAGAATCTCTGGATGATTTTTTCTTAGCAGAAGCTATTTTGTAAATTAGTTTATATTGTGCGAGACGTGGATAATTGGTTTTTTCTGCCGCTTTGGTGTGTAAAATTCGGGCACGCCCTCTCAATGCGGCTATATTTTTCTTACCTAGTGTAAAGTCTAGGTCATCCATACCCTGGATGGGTTAGCATTTATAATATAAAAAGGTTTATATTGTGTGTTAGTATAAATTTATTTTTATTTAATTTCCAAATGAACCTGTTTATAGATGATTGTGATGGGTTGACGATTGCGTCCAATGATAATGTATCCGATCAATTTCAGAATTGTTGGCTGGAAGATGAATGATGATATGATGATAGTAGAAGATGATAGTAGAATATTTTTTAATTTAGTTCCTGCTGGATATTTGAAGATGAGCAATTTCGAACGATATCGACTAAATGCCAATTAGTCGATTTTGATGAATTTTGATGAAATTTAAAGTTGTTGCAGATATCTGCCGTTATTCCGTCAGAACGGCGTTTATCCTGGTTGATGATGGTAAAAACCGTCGCGGGACCAACGATTTAAGTTCCCCTAGCACCTTTGTTAGCCGCTCGGAGTATGTTTGAAAAAATTTTTTTTACGAAAATTAAATTATATTTAGTATTGAAATGAATTATGTGTGTATGTATTAGTTAGCACTATAGTGATTGTATAAATTCGAATTAGTTAAATAATACGGTTATGATTGAAATATCACTGCTAGCAGTTCCCCTCAAGGGGGGGTCTCTGCTACCACTTAACTGAATTTAGTTTATCGCTTGGATAACTAATCACTTTGTTTGAAACTATTTTATCTTATTTTGACATGAAATATTTTTAATATTTTATATATAAAAACGGGAAAGAAATTCTTCACAAAATATTGAAGTTTCACTGTTCACTGTTCACACTAAACTGTCTGATCCGTGGACTTTTCCTCGTTCGGCATGCCCTTTTATACCAAAATTTCCAATATGGTGGATGGTGAACCGGGCCAAATGAATATGGCCGATCACCGCTGATCCTCTATGTTCCACAAACTCCATTTGTGGAATTCGTTCAAATGTCACCATATTTAAATGTTAAATGTTTGTGTTTTTTCTTCTTCATTTTTTTTTCTTATGATTGATTGAATAATTTTAATCAATTTTAAAATTAATTCAATCAATTGTAATAAATATGTGTATAAATGTTCGGTGACGTGAATTTTTTTGTATTTCTCATCAAAAGAAAAAACAAAACCATAATTGTTGATATCGGCTGTCATATGTGGTGTTTTCTTTTTGGTGGGTAAATATTTGATATGTTCATGTGTGTTGTATAATTTAGTTTCGTTTCTTTGTTACGTATTTAGTGTTTTATATATGTTTTTAAAGAAAAGTTGTAAATTTTTCTTTAAAATTTTATGTTTTTAAAATTTGCATGTTGTTGTTTGTGTAATTTTTGACATGATTTTTTTTTGTGTTTTGAAAAATCTTTAATGAGAAAAAATGTTATTTTCTTTTTTAGGACATGCGGAAGGTAGCCAAACATTCATCGTACCAACTATGGTTGTTATAAGCCGGTTTCTCGTATGCTACCTGAAGTTAATGCCAACGCTCCTATTTTTGATTTTTGCACTACCAAAGCTGAATTAAAAAAGGCGTTATTTGGTATCAGTTCCACGATTAATTCGCCCTAACTCCGATGTGTGCACTATTTGTGCACTAATTGGCTTCTGTGGAGCTCTAATATTTGTTCCACGCCCACATGTATTTTTTTCTCGCTTGTATTAAGAAGTAAGTAAAATAAATAAAAATAAAATACTGATCAGAGATGCAAACCGCTTCCTTTGAATCGAACCATCGAAATTTACCGAATCGAAACCAAAATCAAAACCATAAACCGATGTTTTTCTGTTGATTTATGGTTCGGTTCAACAAAAAAAGTTTCTCCTAGAATCTACGTTTTTTCTTCTTGAGACCCAGATCGTAAATAAAATAAAAATTAATCCTTAAACCAAAAAAAGTTTTGGTTTGCATCTCTGATACTGATTGGAAAAGTTACGAACGAGAAATAATATTAAGAAATTCGGTTAAGTTAGGTTAGGGTTGAACTACTTGCTAGGCACCTTATGGCGCCTCATAGTAATCTCTACGACACCAAAATTTATTTACAAATAATTGCTGTCATATACTATCTTAACGATTCGTAGTTCGTCCAAGTTAGACGTGCTTATTTCTAATTCCTGCACAAAAGGAAATATCTTTATTTTAATTTTGATTTTAATTTTATTAGTACAATTTTTTATTGTTTTTTCTGCTTTTTTTTTTTTAATGTTTTTTTCTGTTTTTGTTTAAACGGGAAAAATTTAACAGTTTCAGTTTCAGTTTCTGTTCAATATTTTATTCTAATTCTATAGAATTTAATTTTTTGTATAATTTTTAAGAATTTTTAACCGTTCCTTTTGTGAATCTGTTTTTATTCGATTTTGTTTTTGTTTTTATTTTACTTAGTTATTTCATTTAAATCGTTGAGTAAGTTTTAAATTGTTTCTTTATTGTTCTTCAAAATTTTGTTTTATCGTTTTCACGTTTCGTTAATCCTTGTCAAGTAGCGTCTGTCCTATAATAGGCGGCTACTAACAGCGTCTGTTTCCTTAAAGGACGGCTGATTTACAAAGAAGGCAAACTACCGAAAACCCTTCAGAAGGCAACGGGAAACCACTGAAGTATTATCATCCCTAGAAAAATCACATGAATACACAAGAAAATACACGGCCCTCAGTCTCCGGCAAAAAGAGGGTGCTAAGAATCCCCGGAGGTAAAACAAAACAAAATCTCAAAATTGGTACTTGGAATGTACGCAGCCTTTTTAAAGCTGGAAAACTTGTCAATACTATACACGAAATGAAAAGACTAGAAGTAGTCATACTCGGAATAAGCGAAACTTTCTGGCCGAACTCGGGTCAATGTAGAGCAGAGGGTTCAAAAATGTTCTACTCAGATAACGACACTGCACAACACAGAAAAGGTGTCGGAATAATTGTTTCAGAAGAACTAATCAGTTCAGTGTCGGACTTTATACCTTACTCGGATAGGTCAATGCTTCTAAAATTTAATACAACGCCATTAAACTTAAATGTCATACAAGCTTACGCCCCGACAGCTGATGCAAATGACCAAGAAGTGGAAGATTTCTACGCAGAAATAGCAACTCTACTTAAAAATACGAGGCCACACGATCTAAACATTATTATGGGTGACTTCAACGCTAAGGTCGGCAAAGGAAAAACCGACGAAGTTATGGGATCATATGGTCTGGGAACTAGAAATGAAAGAGGTGATCGTCTGGTACAATTCTGCCAAGAAGAAAAATATAAGATTACCAATACTTGGTTCTGCCTACCACCTAGAAGACTATAAACCTGGATCTCACCTGGAGATAACAAGGAACACATTGTTAGGAACCAAATTGACTTCATATTAATAAATAAAAGATTCAGCTCATCAGTCAATAAAGTCATGACTTACCCAGGAGCTGACGTCCCATCAGATCGCAATCTACTTGTTGCTAAAATAAAAATCAAACTAGCATCAATTCGTAGGCCGAAAATACATCAAAAACTTGATCTCGAAAAACTTAAAAATAATGAAATAATGCTAAACATCAAAACAAAGGTAAACAAACAACTTAATTCTCTTGATCTTTATGGAAATGATATAGCACTCACATGGCAACAAACAACAAATGTTCTAAAAAGTGTAACAAAAAATGTGCTAGGAACAAAAAAATACAAGGCAAAGCAAAGACGGATTACAGATGAAATACCTGATCTCATGAATGAAAGAATAAAATATCGTAACAATCAAGTTAACTACAACCGGCTTCAAAAATTAATCCGATCCAAAATTAGACAAGCCAAAATTAACTGGCTAGATCGCGAATGTTCCGATATTGAAAATTTGCAGCAGCACCATGACGATTTTAACGTACATAAAAAAAAAATCAAGGAAGTTTCTGGTGTTTACCGAAAAATCTCCCCATCTATATTGCTAAACAGCCAGAACCAAATCGTTACAAACCCGGAAGAAAAACAAGAAATTTGGAGAAATTACATAAACCAGCTGTTCTCAGACATGACAAGATCTAACTACACTCAAGGATCATCAATACAACTATCTGGCCCTCCTATCACTAAAGATGAAATCATAAAAGCGATAGAGTCATCAAAAACCAACAAAGTGGCAGGTCCGGATGAACTACAAACTGAAATAATTAAGTTAATTGACAACGATAACATAAATATTTTAGTAAAAGTCTTTAATAGTATTTATGATAGTGGAGATTTTCCGGAAGACTGGTTAAAATCAACTTTCATTGCCCTCCCAAAGAAGAACAACGCTAAGAGATGCAACGCTTTAAAGATTTTTCTAAAAATCATACATAGGCGGTTGTACAAAAAGTGCGAATCAGCAATGGGAAATACACAGTTCGGGTTCAAGGAAGGAATGGGAACACGAGAAGCTCTTTTCAGTATACAAGCCCTGGTGCAAAATTGCAAAGACGTACACAAAGATGTATTTCTCTGCTTCATAGACTACGAAAAAGCGTTTGATCGAGTACAACACGACAAAATGTTCAACATCCTCAGAAATATGGAGCTCGATGATAAGGACATACAGTGCATCAAGAATCTCTATTGGAACCAAACTGCAGAGATCAAAGTCAACAACATGATAACACCTAACCTCCAAATCAATAGGAGTGTTAGACAAGGGTGCATTTTGTCACCACTACTATTCAACCTGTATTCTGAGAACATTTTCCAAGAGGCTATTAGCTCGATAGACAAAGGAATTAAAGTAAATGGAATCTACATCAATAACATTCGATATGCAGATGCCACAACTCTTATAACTGACAACTTGGATGATTTGCAATATTTAGTCGACAAAGTCATTATATGGAGTAGAAAATGACGGCTTTAAACAAATTAGAAGCGTTTGAAATGTGGTGTTATCGGAGAATACTAAAAATTCCATACACAGACAGAGTTACAAACCTAGAAGTTCTCAGAAGACTAAACATAAATAGAGAATTACTTCTAACTGTCAAGCGCAGAAAAGTGAGTTACTTTGGTCACATAATAAGAGGCCGGAAATATGAGCTACTCCAATTAATTATTGAAGGAAAAATCGAAGGAAAGAGGAAAATAGGAAGAAAACAAATGTCATGGCTTAGAAACATTCGGAACTGGACGGGCATTAGAACCGTAGGAGAATTGGTTCACAGTGCAAGATGCAGAGAAGAGTACGCCAATATCATTACAAGCTTACAATAACATGTGTATAAAGTGACCGCTTAACATCCAGTAGTGGATCGGCAACAGAAGAAGAATATACTATCTTATTTGTATTCTACGTGTGAAGCCATTACTGGCCCATTGTACCTCCTCCTAAAAGTTTGGTTGAGAGGCTAAGTCTCTTCTCACAAACCGCTTAGTCCTTCTACTGATGGTCACCACCGTAGTTAGGTCCAAGTTCGCTAACCCTGTCTTACTCAGAATGCACGCACACAGTATAGCACAGGCCGGGCATTCATTCAAAATGTTTCCTACTGACTCATTTTTCTCCAAACACGCTCCACATATCGGACTCTCGGCTACCTCTATTTTTCGCATGTGTTTGTTTAATGTTCTATCACAATGCCGACAATGGTTTTACGATCGTGTCCCATTACTGGGCTAGTTATGGAATGCGTGGCGAATCGCTTAACCTAGCGCATTTCATTTTTCGTATTATTGAAAACGCTTTCGCCTCGCCTCTTTTTCTATTTTGCGCTATTGTGGAAAGCGAACGTGCATTTGACGTTAATTCGATAGTTTAAATACGACTCCTATTTGTGTGACGGATTCGGGCGAAATAGCTGTGATAGTGTGTTTTAAAGTTCTGTCTAAATGAAAAATGTGAGATAATTATATTTAATAAATTAAGTTTGAAGAATTAATAGGATTTTTAAAAAAATTAAAAAAATATCGTTCTAAATTCATTAATTATATATTATATATGGTAGCCCTAACCAAAAATCATACAAATCAACACTAATTTGGAGAGGTAATAGATTTTATGAAGAGAAACAAAGTAATAGCTTTTAATAAATAAAATTTTCGTCTTTTTCGCAGTTGAGAAGACCACAAAGCGAAGCGAAGAAATTTTAAAAAGCGGATTGAATACGAAGCGCGGCGCATTTCATAATCGGGCCTCTACATTTTAGCCCTTCGGCAATCTGGCCCACCTGTGTTGGTGGCGGTGATTTAAATTGCCCACTAAACTCTTGTTTGAGACCCCACCGATGGTTGAGGTCTGTAAAACGGTGTCTCTGAAACCTTTCTCGTGAGTTAAGTCAGCTTCTACATTGATAGGTCACAAGCGCACTCTTCTACTAGCCGCGATAAAACGGTACATGAATTGAGTGCTCTGATAGCCACCTGATTGTCTGAGGGGATGTAAATGGATTTAAGATTTAATCCTCTCGCAATACAGTAGTAAACTGCAGTTAAAATAGCAAATATTTCAGATTGAAAAACGGTCGTACTGCTATCGAGTTGTATGGCCACTTTATATATATTTATATACTATCTTAATCTTAGAAGAAACATTTCATTACATACATTCATACATTCATACATACATTCGATTCGCCGAATTATTCAACTAGGAATGTTCAAAAAGAAAACTCTCTAAAATGTTGTAACGTTTTCGTTAAATAGCATTCACAATGTATATTATATCCTAAGCTACTCCAATCATTTCCTGTCAACTTTAATGTTTTATCATGTTGCCCTAGTAAACAGTAACCCACAAATATCCTGATATGTATTCGTAACTTATTCCTGTCCCAATCGATAAAAAGTTCGAGTTATTGTAGTCCAGCTATGACTATAAATTCTTTGGATGTAATTGAATCAGGTTATTTGCAATTCAAGATACAATACGTCGTCTTGTACACATTGAGAGTCCAAACAGAGTTTAAACTGGGTTGAAATGCGCATACACGCACACTGGTCGAGCATAAAATAGATGGAGTGACTTTACCGTGCCTTAGGATCTATGTTTGCTATTTTCATTTTATTAGTAAAAAATTTGAATTCAAAGTGTTCTCGACTACATTTTAACTGGATTTGGACTCAATATTTCAACTATCTGTATCCGTAAATGGAAATCCAAAATTCCTATCCAATACCGACTCTACGATCTTTCGATTCTCTACGTATACGTGTATTCAGAGAAATTAGTAACTTGTAGTTTAATTCAGAATAAAATCTCAAACTCACATTATTTTTGAGGCTGTCACAGTAACGTAGCCCTTTAATTGACTAAAAGTATGCAAGAATAAAATGATTTTATTTGTACTGATGATTTAGTGTCGAAAAATGCAACTTCAAATATAAAATTATATTGTGATAATCTATTCAGACCTGATTAGGCAGTAGGCTAGCTACTAAAAAGCTATTGATTGATCCTGACAGCTGAATATTTTAAATATTCGAGCATGAAACCTATCAGGACCCGTGCGGGTATCATGTCATCGGATCACATCTTGAACGACAAATGTGAAAAATTGGATTGAAAGAGTCTCTAATGTATGAATCCTGTCTGGAGGAACATTTTTTATGTGAATACCTGAACTTTTCGAGAGTCAGACTTGCTACATTTAGTGCCATGTACTCTAAATAAGAGGCTAGTCAATCTGGATCTGACCAGTGTTATGCCTTTTATTAAAGAAATATGGTAAATCGGTTTGGAAATGGGATTTAACCATTATTGAGCCATTATAGACTATCGTGCTAAGACTTGCGTGAATTCTAAGTCACTCAATTATATTATAACCCAAACAAACAAAGAACCGAGACAAAACAAAAAAATTTAAGAATATTAAAAGAAATGGTGCAATAACGCAACCTGAGATCCCTCTATTGGTAGCACCTAGCTGTAACCTGTAACGCTGTTTTTATATACGCCAAAATTTACATAGCAGCTTTAGAAAAAGTAACAGCTGATAATATAAAGTATCAGATAAACAATCTGAAATATTCAATTTATAAAAAGAACCGTCATATTTGACGGGTTATGGCTAGTAAATAAATATTTGACAAAACCGCCGCGGTTATCTTTTTTTGAATTATTAAGAAAACATAAAACTAATAATAATAAGACAAAATATTCAATTATTCACCTGTTCTACATAGTTTTCTTTTGCATATGTACAAATGACGACACCCAGCGGGGAAGGAAATTTTCTAAATAGTCGTACTCAATAAAAATGTTTTTCATTAATACAAAGCTTAACAGGCTACGATTCTGATTCCAGCAATGAGAAATTCTTTTAAAGTTCGACTCCGACTCCTACACTACAGCACTGTTTTGTGTTGCAAAAAATTGCCGTAGTCACCTGCGTACCAATTTATTAAAGAATGCATCTGGCGTTTGTGACTTTTTCTACTGGGTATATTTATAAGCTTGCTTGCTGCTTGTGTAAACACACGTTTTTCATCTCATCTGACCAAACATTTTTACCTTTGTATTCGACGCGCGATCATTAAATAAACGTCATCGTCGTTTTTTTTTCTGTCGTTATGTTTAAAATAAATATTTAAATGTTCTTTATTTTACTTATTTACTTTCTTATATCAATTCTCCGCGCTTCCCATTTATATCGATTCAACAAGTGTTTCATTTTACTAAACTAAAACTACTTAGTTTTAAACAACTTCTTTTTTACAAGCTGTTTTTTTTTTGTTTCTTAACACAATGTCTTCTTCTATGCCTTGCTATTCTTTTATGTTCCCATTCACATGTCTATAAAAGACAATTTGCCCGATTCCGCCTAGATCGCTACGATATTTTGCCGGAAGTGTTAAGCAAATTCTCAAAGTCAAGGACAAAACTTCGAAAGTTAGAGTCACAGTCAAAAATTAAATATATGGATCTTTATTTGAATTGAATACATAATCTGTATCTGTTAAGGTACTTTCACATTATAGCTTTTTTCGGGCAACAAATCTCAACATGTGAACAATTTAGCACCATTTTGAATACATTTTTTATCAAACATGTTTTTTTTTCGTGCTCACTATACAGTAAAAGAGGTTATGTCAAACTTCAAATGTAATTGTCAGAATCGGTCAAAAATAAGAAAACATTGAATATAATTTCGGAAATTAATATAATACAATGGATATTGATGAGGATTGATTAATAATAAGTGGATTGAGTGTCGCGATTGTCGCAATTAGAATTAAAAAAAAAACAAGGAAAGAAAAAAACGAAAAAGAACAATTTGGGCAAAAAAATGGTTGTTCCGGAGAGATTCACGAGGCAAAGATATTCAAAGTTTGGTTTTTGATGAACTTCAAATCGAAGACCCCAAATGTTATAAAAATTTCACAAGAATGTCAACCTCAACATTTGAAATTTTGATGCAAAAAGTGGCCCCAAAAATTCAAAGAAAAGATACAATTTTCAGGCAATGCATTTCTTTGCAAACCAGGTTCGTATTTATATATATATCGATACAATTCTAATTTTATTTCTAGATTGCTATTAAATATAAGATATTTGGCAACTGCAGAAAATTTCACTTCTTTGGATTATTCTTTTCGAATCGGTATTTGGACTGTAACAACAATTATAACCGAAACAATTTATGAGATTTATGAAGTGTTTAAACAGGATTATCTCAAGGCATAATATTGTGTTACACTACAGTTCTATTTGTAATTTTTTTCTTTTAGACCCCACAATCAGGTTCGCAATGGAAAATTGAGGATGGAATGCATTTCAGGAAAGCTATGGATTATGAAAACACTAATGAATGCACTTTAGAGCGTGGTAGTTGGCGTGACAATGTCTTCATAACTAAGTTAGAAAAATAAAAAAATTCACGACCATCGATTCATGCAATACAAGTACGTAATGAATACTCTCGTTATTTTAATGCTCCCGGTGCAGTTCCTGGGCAAGTGAAGGTCATAGAAAAATTAAATTTTTAACTTTTTTGTTCATTTTTCATTCATTCAAATAAAACTGTAATTGTCACTGTGGTAATATTTCCAATAGCCACATATTTTATGTAAGAAATAAAATGAAAAATTTCTTTCGAAACAAATTTATAAATATTTTATTTATTTCTATATAACGAACTTATTTTATATACAATATTTTATTTTGGTTTATCAGGATTTAGTGCGTTTATTAAGCGACCATTCACTGAATGCATTATGTTTCCTAAAAAGTTATTTTATTAAATATAAAA